>OZ022240.1:15074716-15452216 GCA_963978895.1 Erpobdella octoculata | reverse complement strand
AAATTATTATGTCGAGTGGTCCAAAAAAGTTTAAGCAGAGTCAGCTTTTGTTCAACTTACTATATAAAACAGTTGAAAACAATAAAACTATGGAATGTTCCAATATATTGTTACTTGCCCGTGTGTTTTTGTTTTTTCTTCTACCCTAGGAGAAAAAATCCTACAGTCTAAAAAATAAGACTTTGAATTCATCTGGATCGCTCGTTTTGTCTGACATCATAAGAATTGTATACTTGTTTTGATTTGATTTAGGCTATTTTCATATGCAATAATTTAAAAGATTCTAGTACAATGTATGCGCCATATCGCACCATTTCATATAGTCTTTGTAAAAAAACCTTGGAGAGGGGTCACATCCCCCTACCCAAACCCCTCCCCTTGCTCGGCGCTGCGCCCCTCTTTAATGTTGGTTCATCCCCCCCACCAGAATTTTCTGTATCCGCCCCTGCCACAGCATCATGGGAAAACATTGTTGATATTGCTCTAGAGAAAAAAATATAAACAAGTGAAGTATAGTTCTAAAATCTAAATGATTTAAATCTATAGCAGCGCTATTCCTGATAACGGTTTCTATAGTAGCAATGCCTCGTTTAATTTAAAATTTCTTTCAAAATCCTTTCGCTTAAGAAGTTACATTAGTCGCTTTATCGACATCCCTCCGTATCTTTTCGAGTTTTTGAACATTAATTTTCGGAAGTTTGTTTACTCGTGTCGATCGTTTGCGCGCCGAAACCTCAATGCACTTTTAGTTGCTCGAGCCGTACGTAATAGCTTATTATTATTATAATAATTTTTAGTTTTTTTGCTTATAACGGCTTAACAATTTGTTAAATAATTTTAGTAGCTCTCTTACGTGCACATTGATATCGTCGTTCGGCACATCGCCGATGCTATTTTTAACCACGCTCGGAATTCCAATACCTAACTTGTACTAAATCGTTTTTCTTTCTTATTAATTAAATTTCTTTAAATTCGTTTTGCCTACAAAATTGCAGTCACTCATACCTTAACCTTCGTTCTTTTTTTTTATTTTAAATTAGTTTTTACAGGAGCGAATCTGTTTATTGTTTACCTATACAACTAATGACGTAAGCGTGACAGAATCAATGAGTGAGTGAGTGACGAGTGACACGGTATGGTATACCGACCGCGGTAACGGGAACAAATTTCAATAATTTCACCATTACCGCGCGGTAACGGGAAAAAATGGGGAAAAAATTTGCGGTAATGGGGAAAATTTTTTTTTTTGTACTTTGTTTTATCGTCTTATTGCCGAAATTATCAACAATTGGCAAGGCTATTTCTATGTGTGCCTGCTACTGAAACCTCATCTGAAAGGATGTTTTCATTGGCTGGCAGAATATTAGAAGAAAGAAGAACACAACTAACTGAAGATTGCATTGACGATTTAATTTTTCTACATGGATTGAAGATATAATATTTTTTACTTTCTTATTTCATTTAAAACATCTGAGAAATTATCGACGTGACTTTGGCAAAAGAAAATGTCACGGTCAAATGAATAAAAAACAATGGAAATAAAAATAAAACATTTTAGATTAAATTGTTGTGTGAAACACGACTAGAAAGTGAGATTTTTGGTTTAACCAGTCATTTATGCAATTTGACCTTGAAAAATCCAAGGTCAAGGTCACCGCATAATTTTTCATCATTAGTGTTGGAATAAGCAAGATATTACTGAAATAATCTCTAAGATCTTCTATTTCACACATATTTCGTGGAAAATATTGAAATCCAAGGTCATTGGATCAAAGTTCAAGGTCATACCACATTGAAGTCGTAAACGATAATTTTTTTTATTTAACAACAGAGCCTAATTGAGCAGTAATATATAAAAAAAAACAGAATACTGAAAAAGAGATGTTGAAAAGTTTAATACTGATCATTGTGAAGTCTAAAATTTCTTATTCAACAACATCTGATACGTTAAAGTGTTGAGTGAGCAGGATCAAAAATAAAATCAGACCCTGACTCTACAACATCCTCTTCATCTACCCATGTTAAGGAACGTTGTTGAATTTTCATCTCCACAGTCAGATTCATTTTCACAATCATTTAAGTCTGGAGTAACGACTCCAACGTTACAACAGTCCGTCCCTCTAGTCGGGTCGTTGGATAAAAATTCTCTTGAAAGGTGGAAAAAAACGTTGCAAGCGATTTAAGATATTCAAAAGTTAGATAATATAGTTTTTAATCCGAATCTACCGTTAACAGCTTGTAAAAACTCTCTTTAAATAAGAGCGACTGCATCTTTGATGCACAGGCATCAAATCCTAGGCCACGAGTTTGTAAGTACTTTTGTGAGTCGTTAATCTCTTTCAGTACTCGCGCCCAGAAATGAAGATACGCAACGAAATTGTAAATCAAAATGCTTGCTAAAAGGCACCCGGCATCAACTCTTGTCTCCAAGTTCTCTAATAATGATGAAAGGCAGTGCGTTAACAGCCGTAAACTCTCTGTGTCTGTGCATAAGCATGGAAATTAGTTTGAATGACTGTATTTGCATGAAATAAAGTGAGTCAGTGAGTCTAAGATGAGTGATTTTAGTTGTGAGCAAAAGATTTGACTCTTTATAAGTTTTCCCTCTTTTTTAAAAAAGGTCGGGTCGCTTTTTCCATGATCTCAATTTTGCCGCCCCTCTTGAGTGCCGCATGGAGCATTTGCCCTGTCCGCCCCTTATTTCTACGCCACTGCACGCGTCCAAAATAGCCAGGCCAGTCAAAAGTTGGAGTATTTGTTAAATCAGCAGCCTAAAAATCCGGCAGCATTTCTCTTTGTGTTTCAGCTTTCATTCATATTACAAATGACTATATACTGTTGTAAAAACTCGCTGTTAATTTGACTGTGTGCTAAATGTTTTTGAGATGTTATTTGAAATATATTTTCGTTGAATATGTTTAAAAAAACATAATTTTTTAAACATATGCTTTATATCAGGACTTTTGATGGTCAAGAGGTGAATCAAGTAAAAATAATAAAACCTCAGGCTACGTACAAACAGAAAGAAATTGCAAGTTAAGTAAATAATTAAAGTTTAAATTTTTTAAAACATCTAAGGGGGCCGCGCCCCCCAGAGCCCTCTCCTGGATCCGCTGCTGATCAAGACAATGAACAAAATGGAAGACTATAATGCAGTACCGCTGCCAATAGGCTTGTCTCATTTGTTATAATGTAATTGTTTTTGTTTCATAGTCTATCTAGTTTTTGACGGTGATACCAGGGACATTATTTCAGCAAAACATTGGGGGGGTGGACAACTTGTTCTCTGGGCCCACCATTTTTTCACAAAAATATAAAAAATCACAAAAAAGCTGATGACCGAGGGGAGAGGTAATCGGAGCTACGTTTACGAAAATTTTCAAAATCCTTTTTTTCCTTCTAAAAAAAGCTGATGACCGGGAGAGATCTAGCGCAGTTGATACAATTTTTCCATTTAGTTTTAAAATGAGACTTCATGCACAGACATCGGGATACTAAATGTTTTTTAGTTTTCTATCTGCATGCAGAAGCACAAAATATAGGGTATAGCCTAAATTGTCAGAACTCCGAAAAAGAAAAACGTATGGCGCCATTCAGTCACAAGATTGAGTGAATGACTTGCATATGCAACAAAGGGACTTTGAATTCACTTGTTTTGACAAGTTTTTTCAAGGCCACCGAAAAGGGGAGACGGGAATAACCTCCGGCCGCCGCTCGTAACCTTTGGAAGGCCTGGTTCTAAAAAATCTGAAAAATAAGGAAAACATTTATAAATTTTTCGACTACATATGTTTATATGAAAAATATACCTAGGTATATACTTGAAAAATAATCTTTTGTTTTTCCACTGTTTGAAACTTTTCACCAATTAAACTTTTATAACTCACCATAAAATATTGTAGCTTCTACAGTATCACTATCACGTCATGTTTTTGGCTTTTTGTTTACATAAACCTAATCAAATAACATAAGATCGGTTTTTTTTATATCAAATTACTATTCGAATCCACCTCTAGTTAAATGGATGTGACGTCTGACGTAAGAGATATAATTACAAACATCTTGGATGCTCTGGACGATTACCACTTTATCTCTCCAATAGTGATCCAAGATTACGACGACGATGACAGCAGTGATTCCGGAACGCCAACACAACAAATATTCAACTATTACGGTATAGTGTCAGAGCGCGACACTCAAGTAAACGGCACGTCAGATTTTTCTCTTGTCTCAAGAAGCACTAACTATCTACAACGACCAGGGAGTAATTTCATTTTAAACTTTCATTCTATACTTTCTACGACAGACAAAAATCAAACGGCAACACCGAATAATGCCAGACTCCCATTAACCGATACTGCTCCACGTCCTTTCATTGGACCACCACAAGCTCCGGAAAGTCCTCCTAATTGCATTATAATATGCCCTTTAAGTAAACCGCAGGATAATGAACCAGAAGTTCGTAGCGCTCGTTTGCACCGCCAGCGAATGAACGTCGCACAAAAGCTTGCCGACTCTCTAATAAAAGAAAAATTGAGCCTGCAGAAAGAAATCTTGATAAAATCAAACGAGCTACAGTCACTAACTGACAAGGTTTAGAGCTGTTTTAAATAGGAAATGAATAATTTTTGTGAGTATAACAAGCTTTAAAGAACTGTCTTGTTTTATAAGCTCGAGATCAGCACTACCTAATTTTAATGGAGAAACTCATAAATATTCATAAATATATTTAAAAAACTTTATCTAGCTTAAGAAAAGCCAGTTCTAAGCCCATATGAAACTAAGAACTCTCTTATCGTTCTCCAGGTTCAGGTTCCGAAACACCTGATATGGAGTTAACTGCCGCTGACTTTATGCCACCACCAGTTATAAAACTGGATAAAGGAAAAGACAATAAGATCAAATTAATGTCTGCAACAGGACACTTTGCCATTTTTATTCTTGAAACATTCCGCAAAAAGTGTCAATTTAATAACATACAACCACCCAAGCCAGCGGGGTTCCTCTCCACTTGACAACTAAATTGTATTCACTCAGTTATGTGTCAAAACTAGTGAAGTGAAGTCTTGATTTCAATTTCAGATAAACACCATGAAAATATCTTTGAAAGAGAAACTCAATGAAGCAGTAATGCTGAGCAAAGAACATTCAGAAACGAAAGAAAAGGCAGAGAAGATGCTGAAATTAATAAGAGATGGACAACTTAATTTTCATAAAAGAACAACATAAATATCATTTTATTTAAAACATCAATACAAATGAAATCAATCTATTGTGTGACTGCTACTCCGTAAGCACTTGGCTATTGAGTCGCATAAGAAGATGATAGATGAACCTCTTCTAATTCAAGAAAACATCAGGTATCACAGACACATGGAGATCACTTCTTTGTGTTATTGAAATAACTTCTATAGAGAAGGAGTATCTTCATCTGAATCAAATTCAACATTTTCATCTTTTATCCACTTCCCATCACGACTTCTCTTCCATCCAGATCTACATAACAGAAAAATCATTTACTTGAAACAAAAAAACCAATTGTGTTTTTCCACTATCTGAAACATTTCACCAATTAAACTCACAATAAAATATTGTAGTTTCTACAGTATCACTATCATGTCATGTTTTTAACTTATTGTTAACAAAAACCTAATCAAATAACAAGTAACACAATTAAATCTTTCCATTTTACATAAAACATTCACAACTAACTCAAGAAGTTTTAAGTAAGATTCCTTTTGAGATTGTGAAAGCTGTGATGTTTTTATATCACCCAAGTGTTTTACTTCTTTAGAATCAGAATAATGTGTTTCTGAGATACAATCAGCATTGGCAGACTGATCAATAGCATTATTATTCATAACTTCTGAAATATTTCCTGATAACAAATCCTGCTTATGGTACAAGACTGGTGGAGTAAAGGTGGGTGCTATTTTACATTTAGACTGATAAGGTTTCAAATTCAAGATATGATGATTGTTATCGACTTCTTTTCTTAAAGATTTCAGTTCTTCGTTTTTATTAGATTCTTCACGAACAGACGAGTCCTTCTTGAATTCGTAAGGCTTTGATCTTCTCTTTGACATTGGAATGCGGTGATCATAATCAGGCTTCTTAAGAATTCCAATTTTTCCAGTGTGTACATCTCCCTTCAAATGAAAATTTAACTTAACTATCTAGAATTTAAATTGTAAACTTGAAACACCTATACTCACTTTAAGACTACCATTTGCCTTATGATTAAAATCTTGCGCAGCTAAAAAAAAGTATAAAATATTGAAAAATCTGAAATTTTTACAACTCAGCCTAAATTCATTTCCATTTTACTACCTTCTAAATGCTTCTTTCCACATCTATGCATAGTGAGCATCTGAACTGTATCTAAAACAGGTCTGTTGGAGCAAACCAGACAGGCAAACCTAGACAGAATTAAAAAAATTAGTTAAAAAAAATTATTTACACACATTGCAACTCTTAATAGTTCTGCTAAACCAACAGCTTAAAATTAAAAACATTAGCAAGCTTTATTCATCCTTGACTTTTCGTCTAAAAAAAAACACTTTCCTTTTTCTAACTAGGCTCAGACGATTTAACAGCAAGTTGTTACAGCAGTAATCATTTGTAATATGAATGAAAGCTAAAACATGACTCCCTTGACTATAAACACAGTCAAGTTATTTGTAACTTACCAAAGTTTTTATTATAAGCTACTAACTTACATGAATATAAATATAGATCTAAACTTACTTTCCATTCTTTATCAGCAGAGCCTCATCAGTTGGAATGTTAGCTGCTAACAGTTCTGACACTCTCCTTTGCTTAAAAAAATAAAAATAACAAGCAATCAGCTAAAATTTCACAATAAAATCAGAGCTAAGCAATGTTTTAATACACCACACATTGTTTCTAATGGCACACATGTTAGCAGTTACTGTTGGCATACAAATAAAAATAAGATTTTTGGAATACACTAAAGTTGTGTTATACGTTGTTGAAAAGGTATTTGAAAAACTGAAATACTGTTGTTCCTAACGAAGAATCTCGAAGTAGTCAATTTTGACTCTTAATTAGATATGCAGGCTATGTGTGGAATTTTAAAAGTGACATTAAATATAAATTTATTGATCTATTAATTTATTTACTTTTTAAATCCCTTATATTAACTTCACAGCCTGTCTTGCTTGCTTGATTGTTTGCAAACCTCGGTATGTGACAATTAGGTCCAGCTGATTAGGTCGCGGGACAATTAGGCCCCAAATCGTTCTGGTGCTGCAAGTGAATGTTTTTTAACACAGTAGCTCGAGTTTTTCATTTAATAATTTTGTATGTCCTATGGGTTGAGGCAGTAGTTTATTTGAATAAGAATGTGTTTTAATGTGGGATAAGTTGTAGTGTCGAAAATGTCCAAAAGTACTGGAAATTTAATCAGCAGCAGAGAGGAATTATTAGAGAAACATGTTTGTATTTTATTTTGATCATTTACCTCCATATTTTTCTAATATAATGTGAAGAAAATGAATTGCAACAAAAAATATATGAGATAAATAGAAACTGATAAACTCTGCAGTTTTCCTGCAAACGGTATAAATGCACACTACCCACATACTGCAAAAAACACAGACATTGGTCATTCAACGAGATGCCATACGTTCTTCATAGAGATGCCTAATCAGATGTGTTACGTGCTCGCAGACTCGCTTAACATCTATGAAACTGAAACTCTGTGACCTAATCCTCCTGGGACCAAAATGGCAGGATCAATTTGTCCTGCTTTGGCAAACCTTGAAAGTGAAAATTAACAAACTTCGCGTCACTAAATTGAGCTAAAATTTTAAACATAGGCTCACTCCTAATGACAATGCATTCTATTAAATCTTGAAAATTTTCTTCAAAAAATATAATTTAAAAAATTAATTATTTATGTTTCCAAACTACCACAAATCAAACGTAATTATATAAACACATACATTTATAAATTTTGAAAAATTAAATTTTAAACAAAAAATTTGCATTAAATAAAAAGTCGGCAAACCTTGAAATATAAGGGATTTGAGAAAAAAACCTTATTTTTATGGCCTTCTTGTTAAATTTGTGAACTTACTTATTTTTTAATAAATTGTACATTCATACTAATAATTGGTTTTAAAAGTTAAAATACATTCATTTTTGAGTGCCACTTTCAGAACACACCAGTTGATTTATTAGATTTTTCAGTGTCTTGTTACATTTTCTGCAGTCGCTAGGTTAGCTGAGTTGGTAGAGTGTTAGCCTTGAATGTGAAAGCTTTACGGTTCGACTACCACTCACTGCCTAGTAGCCCATTTCGACGGAAAACTTAGCGGATAAAAGAACAGCGCCTCTAAACTCTGGAAGAGATGCTATATAAATTATCAAACATTTACTTTTACAATTTTACATGACAAGTCTATTTGGCTTCGGTCAAAGTTCTTTAGAACTAGAAGAAAGCTTAGATTATAATCTAAGTTTTAATGCTCTATAATGTTTTTATTTATTATATTATTCTACTATTATACTATAGTGTATTATATTATATTATACTATTATATTGTTATTATATTATAGTAGGGTATAGTTACTATACCCTACTATACTATAGTAACTACAGTATTATAGTAAAATAGTATTATTTATTATTTATGTATCTGCATTGAACCATTAATCATCAAAATATGCCTCACCTGAAGTAAATTAAGCACATTTGCATCATTACCATCTCTTTTGAAACTCATTCTGGTGGTAAATCGGTAAATGCCAAACTGTGAAACAAGGTAAAAAAAGGTAATAGTAGTTTAGTAAAGCAGCCCGGCACCTGTCAATAAAAATATTAATAAAATTAATTCAATGACAAAAGCTATTGAAGCATATCGTACTGTTATTATTAATTATATTAATATATTTTTAATTCTCAACGCTTACATAACACCATTGCAAACTACAAATAAAATTAGAATTAGACCACCGAGTAACGAGTAATGGTACAGATTTACATAACACATCAACACAACTAGTAAACAAATCCAATAGTCCAGTCGTATCACTTGAAGATTGTAAAGCTTAAAAAATTTTATTAGTTGAAAACATTACATTTTTTAATATCAATTAAGTTACGCAATAATTTACTAATAAAAATATTTATTAGAACGTTTTTTGCAATGTTTATGCAATTTATTTTATTTATGTATAATATATTGAACAACATTAGAATAAATTTTAAACAAATTTGTTTTATTAAATGCGCTTTTACAGTTTTCGACATTGTGACTGTGAGGTTGTTGTCCACATCCAGCATGTGTTTTCTTCCTTCGTTTTCTGTTCATTGTTAAATTTAACGCTCACGGTTATTCTATTGTTATAGTGTAGATTGTATTTATTATATTAATATTTCAGTTGATCAGTTTTGCGAAATCGGAAGGAATACATCGGCTGCCGATCGAACCTTGAGTCTTCCAAGCCAAGCGCTGCAGCGTGCTCTGCTCAGGGAATGGAGGGTAATTCTGCAGTGATTGCATCAGATGGTGGAGAATTGAATCTCATCCAAAAGACTCTTTGCTGCCAAGAAAATGTTGCATCTGTTACAGAGAGCGATGATAACCAACGGCTGCAGGTACAGGCACCTGATTCCCCCACATCTGTTATGCAACCCTTGAACGGCAAAAATGCAGTGACTCCCAAGATCTTTGACAAAAAGAACTATGTTGAAGCTCCGATTCCTGAAGTTAATCCATGGAGTAAAAAGTCTGGGGCAGGTTAGATATAATCTTATTGATATTTTAGATTAAGTAGTTAGGTTCCTGAAGTTACCTCAGTGAACCAAATCATCCTATATTTAGCATGGGAAAATAACGGTTCATGCATTTTTGTTTATAATATATCATTAAATTATCAATTTTAATACAAAATCTACAGTATAATTTATTTGTTGCACAAAGAATCGACAGTTATCAGCAGTAATTGAAATAGCTAGGTTTCTACCACTCTGGGTCGCTCATGTTATTATTGAAACGCCTGAGAGCATCTGAAGCAGTCGTTTTTGGGCTCTAACTCTTTGTGGTATAACTAAACACTGCATGAACCTATTACACAATAAATCGGGCCTATTATGCAACACATGGGGCCCATGTTTCTACTCACATTATGTAATAAACATTACATCATTTAACACATGGGAACTATTATTTAACATACAATAGGTTGAGTAATAGGTCTGATGCGTTGGTTATTAGGTCCGATGTTTTGGTTGTTAGGTCCTATGCGTTGGTTATTAGGTCCGATGCGTTAGTGGTTGTCTTAAATGCTTTGAATTATGTTTGATGCGTTGAAATACAAGTCCGATGTCTTGGTTATTAGATTCAATGTCTTACATGCCTTGAATTATGTCCGATGCATTGGTTATAAGGTTCGATGCGGTGGTTATAAGGTCTGATGTGCTGGTTATTAGTAGGATTCTGCGTCCAGTTATTTTTTTTGGAACGATACGATTTCTGAAATTTGTCTCGAATTAAACGATACGATACGAGATGCCTTGAACAACAACGAGGCGATTCCGATACGATACGATATTGGGATCTCGACTGAAGTGGAAATTTTGTCTCGAATAAAACGAGATAACATAGAATGATGAACTATACGCGACAGACAATATTAATAACTACATTAAAGGAATTCATTGAAAAAAATATTTAAATACTAAAAAATTTCAAAATTTATAAAAATTTACCAAATTTAATTTTTTGTTAAAACTTGAAATAAGTTTCATTTGTTTAGTTTTGGTACATCTATTTGTCTAAATTTAGACTCTAAATAAAATGCTACCGCTGATAGTAAGTATTTATTTAGTTCGAATTATGCGGTAGTTTATCAAATTAATTAAATGATTTTACTTGCAGATGAAAAGAAAAATTAAAATTATTTTTTCAAGTAATTGAAAAGTAGAAAACCTTCTAGCACACCAATAGAGCGACATTTTTAGGCAATTCAATAGTGAAAGTGGAAAAACCAATGGAGATAGAAATAGATTGCAGATTACTGAGATTACGTGAGATTGACTCCTCTGCTGATTTCTTAAATCCATCTACTTTTACAAAAGAATCTAAATTGTTTCTTCGTATACAGAGCAATAGTTCGTTTATCTCCTATCTATATATATATATGATAAATCAAATCCAGTCATTTTTTTATTTCACAAAAATTTTAATTATTTGACGATATTATAAAAAAAAATCACTGTCCAATGATAGTCAATATTAACTGTCAATATTTTTAATTTTTAATTTGGCTGGGACGTTGATGTTTGCTAGTCGACTGTGATGGTCTCGGCAGACTATCCTGACTCCCGACACTGCTGGGAGTGTCCAAAATATTCACGTATTTACCTTCATCTTCGACCTCGTCATCACCAACACCAATATCTATGTTGAAAAGGATCCAATTCTTGATGGTGACCCGATCGTGATTCTGCTGAACAAACAGCAGCTTGTCAACAAAGTTGCTTTGTATCTTGTTGCCGGAACTTGGCCCAGCCAAACAAGGGGTTAATGTAGCGGCGACGCTCATACTCCTCATCATACAACTCCACGTTATTATTATAAAGTTTAAAATAAAGCTCTGAAGATGGTTAAATTAACCGAAACTGGCCAGTCAGCTGGAAAAATAAAGATTTTAAAACGTTGCTTGGTGTAGTTTCAGAAAGGAAAAATATTGTTGCTTTGCAAGGTTTATACAAGAAACTGTTCAATGCAAAATGGGCGACAAAGTTCAATGAAACTTGCTTGCGGAAATATATATATATATATATATATATATATATATATATATATATATATATATATATATATATATATATATATATATATATATATATATATATATATATATATATATATATATATTGAAATTGAAATATGCTGCCAGTTCCAAACTAAAAATAGTAAATAATGGGGCTATAGGCTGTCAGGAAAACCGAATTTAAAGTGGGGATGATAATAGTTATAAACTTCTGTCAATAGGTAGATTAATTAATCAATGTTGATGAATCAATTGAAATATTCACAGTTGTGACAATCGTTAATTAAATATGTATGACTTTCATTATTTATTGGAAAATATTTTTTTAAATCTCGGTATTTGTTTCAAGACTTTATACGAGAACCAAATTTAAGTCTCGCTATTTTATTTCGATACGAGACTTCTTCCGCAGGCTGTATCGTTTCAATGGCGATACGGGATCTCCCGGATCGTTTTGAAATCTCGATTGATTTCGAGATAACGATTACGGGACGCAGATGCTTAGTTATAAGGTCTGATGTGTTGGTTATTAGGTCTGATGTCTTACATGCCTTGAATTATGTCGGATAATCACAGTGAAATAATATTATAGTATAAGGTTCTGCACAATGTATATAATCTTTTCTTGTGCTCCTGTGTCACTGTCGAATATCTGCTATATGTGTACATTTGGTTATAAATAATCGACACCATCTTCCTTTCGAGCATGGTTTTAAGTTGTGATCAGGCTTGCGGAGCCGCCATTTTTTCCGCGGCTAGGCTCCGGCTCCCGAAAATTTGACGGCTCCGGCCCCCTATAAAGGGGGCCTCACACGAGACAAACTTGCGCAAACTTTTCACTGAAACATTTTTAACTGTTTATACTTACACTTTATTAGTTTATCTACTCTACCTATATGACAATTGTTAAATATTAAAACCGACCATTTTGTTTTTAGTCGATTTTAAATGTATACATATATTTGTGTGTTTCGGACCTGTTTTAAATGCATTGGACCTATCATTCAACTCGTGTACGACAGCACACTTAATTCCAAATGCATTGGACCTATTATTCAATGGGTGTAAGATATCAGACTTAACACCAAAAGGCATCAGCCTTGTATTTCAAAGTATCCTGACATATAATGCATCGAACCTTTTAAGCAGCTAATCAGGTCTATTACACAACACAGTGGACCCGTTGTATGTTGAATAAAGGTTCCTAAGTATGAAAGGGTTATTACTTAATATCAGTCAAACCATGGGCATGATGCATTACATAATAAACTGACTTATTGCGTAATAGGTCAGATGCATTGTTTAGTTATCCCTAATTTTTTGTGCACTTTCAATAAGTTTTACCATTAAATTTTCAATGAAGTTTAGAATCTAATGATATTTGTTAGATAAAAAGGCTCAAGCATTTAATTTTCCATGTTAAATATGTGGCGAATTGGCTCACTGAGATAACTTCAGGTATGTAAAGTAGTTGAGAATCATAGGAGTGAGCATATTTAAAAATAATTTTCTTTTAGGTGATTCAAGTATTGTGAAAACAAGGAAACCAAGTGGAAAATCTCTTGAAACTAAGGTTAATTATTTTTTTACATATTTGAATATATTGGGGGGGGCACAAAACCCAGCAGTTTTTTAGCAGTCTTTGTATCTACATTAACATTTCAAAATTTATTAAAGGAAATTTGTTTTTTTTTTCCATATTGATTCAAAAGTTTCGTATATTTACAATCATCGCGTACTTCACATATCAAGTGTTAAAAAGACTGTTCTATTTTATAGACTTCTTATTATCAAAATGTAATTTGGAAATAATTATTGGTTGCCGGGTTACAAAATTATAAAGGATTAGCAGGGGGTACCCGGTGTTGCCCGGGGGTTTTTAGAGGGTTTTGTCTCACTCCTGTTTCGTTCTCTGCTTGCTCTCCATCTCCTTCTTGCTCTCCCGTTCACTGTTTGCACATCTCACAGTTCGTTCTTATTAATTCTATTTACTTTTTCCATAATCAGTTTATTAAAAATTTTAATGGAAGATAAATGTAAAAAAACAGTAACTATTTACAGCTGGCTCATAGTCAAAATGGCTCATAGTCAAAATGGCTCACATTCAAATTTGTCCATTGTTATTGTTAATCAGTCGCTAGTTTTATTTTCTTGAGTTTTTGGTTAACCGTCATTCAAGGTTCATGAATCTCCTATCTTTCTAGAACCAGTTCTTATAAATGTTAGACAATGAAAAGGTTTTTTATTTGATATCTGAAAGTTCAATAAAATTATAAACAAATCTATTTTATTTTGATGGGATATATCTAGTATATATATAGATCTAAATGAAGATGAGGTTTGTTGGAGTGTAAAATGCTTTTCAGAATTAAAAATGGTTAATTAATAACTGAGATAAATGAATTTGAATCATTGCATTGCATATTTTGCAATCTATAGTAGCTATTCTCATTTAAGCAAGTCGTGAGCAAAGCTGGGTATCCCGGCTAGTAATTTATTTATTGGTTAATTTTTAATCTATAAGCAATGTTGTTTATGTGTTTGAAGATCTTTAGAGGTTTATTTAATATTTTCCAGCTTGATGACTCATCCATGTGGCCAGTGCTGAATAAAGTTCCAAAAGTATGTTTGTGTGTGTATATAAATATAAATAAAATTGAAATTTTATTGATACATCAATTTAGTTTAATTTTTTAATTAAACAATATGAAAACAGTCTGAAAAAGACAGCAGGAAACCAAATCTACCTAAGTCAGATGAAGGAGTTGAATCAAGTTCGAGCAATGCTCAGAATCCATCTGATTCCGGAGGGGATGATTCTGCAAAAGAAAACAGGGATGGTTCAGACAGCCAGTCTTCTAACAAGCTACCTAAGAAAAAAGGTTGTAGTTACAAAAAGTAAATTTTTTTATAAAAAAATATTTGTGTTAAAGTAAATTAAATGTACAATTTTAGGGTCCAAGCCAAAGTGGCTTCCTGTTGAAATAGAGTTGAAAAACTATGCTGGTAGCAGGGGAATGGGAGCAAGACGAAGGAAACCATGGCATAACGACAGGGGAGAAATTGGTGATTCAAGTGCCGGTGAAGGCAGACGAAATGATATGACTCGAGGGACCAACCGGGTGGGCCGAGGTGGGGGAGTTGTGAAAAAAAGGTGGGCAGGTAAAATGGGTATTCCATCTAAGAGACAGTCGAATAAGCTCAATGAAAGTGGAAATGAGGAAGAGGAATTGTCACGAGATGAAGAAGGTAGCCATCTTCTTTTTTGCCATGCTTTACATTAGCTCTGTTTGTCTAAAAAGATTTTTGTAATCTAGACTTTATCTAATTCATAACCAGCTCTGAGAGTTTGCACAGAGGTGTACCAGGCACAACTGGGTGCACATTATATGCACTAAAATATGGCATTTCAAACAATGCAATAATCTTAATGAATTCAAACAGCTAAAATACTGCATAATTTACTGGATTTAGTAGGATTGGGTTAAATCATTCTCGTTATTATGTGCAACCTTTATTTGGTTATCACTCCTCTGACCTCAGAATATGCATTGTAATGTTCTAATGTAATAAGCATGAGCTGGTTGGTTATCTGTTTAGTAATGAGGTTCAAGTTATATTTATTTGCAAATAATTTTTGATTTACAGGTGGAAATAGATATTTTACAAGAAGAGGAATTTATAAGCATAAAAGAAGGGGTAGGGGAAATAGAATGTTGTATGGAGATAACCAATTCAATGGTTGGTTTTTTTATTATTCATTACATTGTTGCATGTTACTTTTTTTTCTATTAGACTTTCTTATGATTTTTTACATTTTTAGAACAATGATTATTTATGTTGAAATTGTTATTGATTTATTTTTGAGGAAGAGGTTTCTGAGAATTATTTAAATTTGAATGCTACATATGCTGAGGTAGTTTTTAATTATTCTTTATTTTCTTTTCTAGGTGTTTTGTATGGTGAAAATGTCCCACTGTTTGGAACTGTGTACTTTGAACAACCAACTACTCAAATAAAACGCCAGATGTAAGAGCTATTTTGCTTTTTTTTTAGCCTTGATAATAAATGTTTATTACATCAAAATATAAAATCTTTTATTCATCAATAATTTCTAGCCTATTGGAGCTGAAACTGGTAAAATAAGTTTTGCACAATTGTGATAACTTCTTTTTAAAACAACTGTTTCTCCTATGCAGGGTCAACTGATTTTTAATAAATATTCATGTCTTGTGGAACTTGTTTCAATCACTTGTTTATGATAATGTAGTATTTTAAAAGATAAACAGATTACACAATTAAACAGTTTGTGAAAATGTTTAAAGTGATTGTAAGAATTTATGAGTTTATGTTGATGGAGCTTGAAGTTTGAAATTTGATCTGTCTTTTGAAGTTATGTCCAATTTTCAAAAAAGTTATTGTTTACTTTTATGTTGTATCTGTTAGGTTATATATATATATATATATATATATATATATACTAGCGGAGGCACCCGGCGTTGCCCGGGGTTTTTAGAGGTTTACCTAATGCGTATCTTTTTCGCTCCCGTTTCCTTCCCGCTTCCGCTCCAGGTCGTTATCCGTTCCCTGTTGCTTTCCCGCTCATTTTTTCGCTCTCAGTTCCCCCCTAGATCCGATTCTACATACATACATACATACATACATACATACATACATACATACATACATACATACATACATACATACATACACACATACATAGATACATACACACATACATACACACATACATACATACATACATACACACATACATACATACATACATACACACTCCCGGTCGTTATCCGTTCCCTGTCGCTTTCCCGCTCATTCTTTCGCTCTCAGTTGCCCCCCCCTATATATATATATCATCATTAGTTGTGTGTACAGCTATTAAATATTCTAATATATGTTAGTAGTAGTAGTAGAGAATTTGTAATGAGCATTCTAGTGTTATGAAACCTCAGAGGCGCCGGGAATGGCTCGTGCACCCGCACATGTATCCGAAATCAGGATGTGCCGAACCCTATTACCCCCAGTCTCGAAACTGGTAAGCAAAAAGTTAATGTATATATATTTATTTTTATTTGTACAGAGAATATTACTTCAGTGATTCCAATCTTGAAAGAGATTTCTTCCTCCGAAGGAACATGGATAAAGATGGATGGATTCCAGTTTCTCTCATCGTTACGTTTCCGAGAGTTCAAGTTTACACAGCCGATCCTGCTCTTGTTGTTGAGGTATTTTCTATTAAGATCTTCGCTGAGTTGATTTTAACAATAATTTTTTTTATATAGTAGAGCTGATTTTTTGCAATCCATTTCATAGGTTTAAAATTCTCAGCCTAGTCTGTGTTTACAGGCACTAAATCCTAAGGCCATGCACAATAAGCTCAGTCTTGTTTGTTTTGATAACCTTAAGATCAAGTGCAGGGTTTTAATATGTACCTTAAATAATTCCATATATCTGTATGTATAAGTTTGATAAGTATATTAGGCTGTCACACTATGAAATAACAGCTCTATTAATATAGAATATTCTAACAATGTTCAGATAATATATCAAAAAGTATCAAGCATTTTAAATATTGAATTTTTCATGCAGGCTATGATTGGCAGCAGTGTAGTTGAAGTTTCTGAAAATGCCGATAGAATGAGGCCAATGGAAAACCCAGAAAGATGGCCGGTTGTTGGAAATGCTCCAAGTTCTTTTTCAAATTTAAAAGTTGACGTTCCTGAATTCGTTCCTGGGAAAAGATTATCGCGTTAGTTTAACATTTTGGTTTTATTGATCGTTCGGGTGTTCTAATAATGTTACTAACAGGACGCATATAGACGTTTTAATTAAAATCTCTGAAAACGGCACTTCAAAAGTCAGAAATGACACAAGGAAAAATTTAAAAAATAGATGGAGACAACAAGAAATCAAAAGAAGCTTTTCAAGAAATCTGCTAAAGGCAACAAAGATTTGATATTTGAAATTGAGTATCACTTGAAAAGAAGTAATGATGACCCACATTGGTGATTTTAAGAAATGTATAAAAAAAGCATTGATTTCATTATGGCGGATATTAAGAAAGGCATTTTGTTTAAATGTTGAAACCAAATTCAACCATCTTAAAAACAGGTTTAGCTATGGAACCGACATATACCAGAATTATTTCAAGGCTTAGGTTGATTTTCTGCTACAAAAGCCTGAGGGAAATATACAATGTTGGAGGCTGATGTGCAGCTTAAAAATTAGGGTTCCTGACATATTTACAGAATAGATTTATTACAGCTCTGAAAAACCATTAGAAGAATCTCATTTCGAGTCTAGAAAATAATTAAAAAACTGTTTAGAAATTAATTTTGTATTTTTATATTTTGGGGATAACAGAGATGTTGAGTACCAACAGATTTAAGAAAGCTGTGTGTTATGAAACCTCTTGTAATGTAATGTAACCTCTTAGGCATGGAGTGGACATTTTAAATGCAGTATTAATTAATTTGTACAATCACAACTGTTTGTCGTCCTCTGGCGGTACATTGTTTTATATCAGATGTAAAATATTTTTATAGAACTCTAAGAATAAATATCATAATAGTATATTCACTATTATTTTCTTTTAAAAGAATAAAATTGCTGAAATTTTCTGAAAAGTGTTGCTGGCAAATTTTGCACCACAGATCAATGAGTCATTGATAAATATAAATAATATGTTTGCTTGCTTCAAGGTTTTATATAGCCTGTAAAAATTTTTAGATTTTTAAAAAACCAACATATATAATTATTGCTGTTTTGTGATTGCAGCATCACCATACATACATACATTCTTCTGAACATTGGAAATTATGTATGTTGATTAAATAAAACATGTTTCTTTTAGTTTCACCATCACAAAATGAGAAAAACGAATCTGATACCATCCAAAATGCAGAGGAACAAGTTGATGCATCTGCAGAAAATCAACTAAAACAGTCCCAAGTGACTGAAGAAGAAATAACTTCGGATAACTCATTATGCGAGCAGTCCAACCTTCAAGACACAACTTCTTCCACGATCTTATCTGAAAATCAACTTTCAGAAAAAAAACTTAATGAAACTGCTGATTCAATTCCTCAACCTTCTTCTGGCAAGGGCTCGGATGAGTTCCATTATGTTCTTCCCGTTCTTTCTTCCAGTGCTCCGAAGTCAGAGGGAGTTTGGCACGAGGTGAAAAGGAGATCCATTGAAAAAGGAAAGGCTCCAAAAACTAAGGTTGAAAAAGTAAGAATCTGTTTTTGTCATATGTTTCTGATGAATAGTTTTTATAGCGAAATGTTCAGTCAACTTTTCTATTTTCCAGCAAAACACAAAAAGCACCGTCGAAGAGCCAGTAGAGCTTGATTTTAAATTTGATGAAGAAATAGATGAAGAAAGAAATACTGCAGGCACAAAAATGTCTGAAAATGCTTGGCAGGACGAGTAAGATTTGATTTTAATCGTTATTTTATTTTGACGTTTCATCATTCGTGAGGAGATGATATGAAACAAATTACTGTTTCTTAAAAGATCTGATGATGATGACGATGATTTCTTTGACGAATTGGATGACACGATCGTTCACAAGATCATCATTGTGGCGCAGACACCCCCTGTCCATCGCAAACATCCGGGAGGGGACAGGACCGGGTCATTTTTGTCCAGGTCGAAGATGAGTGCAGAGAACGTAAAAATCATAAATGATGGTCTCTTTACTTATGAACATGAACTTGCTCGTGAGGACTTCAAGGTTGAATTATTTTTTAAATCTTACCGAGTAGATTTTTTATTTCCACGTCTGACAGGCGAAGTTCATTTGCGAAAGCTTGTTCGGTTTTCGAGTGTTTGTAAATATGTCAAGTGTAATATTATTTACAATGATATAAGATTTTAAACCTTCAGAGAGTGAAATGATGAGTATATTAAAATAAACCAGCAGTTGACGCACGCTTCGCGCGCGCGAAGCGTGTGAGTTTTTACATATTAATAGTAAAGGTAGTCGCAATCAAATCGCACTTTAAGCTCAAAAACAACACCTATGCGCTATTATAGTAATAACTTTACGCACGCTTCGCAAGCGAAGCGTGTGACTATTATAGCCAGTTGCATATGAACACGTTTTATAAAATAGTAAATTGTCGTTAATAATAATAATTTACAACTCGTTTAAAATTGGGAAAAACCCGCCGACTACTACTTCGGTGATTTATTTATTTTCAACTTGTTTATATTGAGTTATGGCGCATTCCAATATAATAGGAATAATATTAGAAAATTAGTTAATTTTCGTAATTAATAATATTATTAATAATTAAAATAAGAGGAATAATAATTACAAAATAGAAAAATGTCGTTAATAATAATTTCATTAAATATTTCCGCAAAGCGTCGAACTTTCCAATAATAGAAATAATATTAGCAAAATAGTTAATCTTCGTTATTAATAATAATTAAAATAAGAGGAATAATAATTGCAAAATAGTAAATTGTCGTTAATAATAATTTACATAAATAAAAAACCCGCCGACTACTACTTTGGTGATTTATTTATTTTCAACTTGTCTATATTTAGCGATGACGAATGATGCTATATTTATCCGCAAAGCGTTAGACTTTCGCGGCTAATAACTTTTTATTTAAACAATTTAACAAAAAAGTGCCCTAACAAACCGTGTTCAGTGTCTCATAATCTATCAACGTGAGTTTTTTCAGACCTGCAGATGCTAATCGGGTGACATACATATTACATAATACATCATTGCGCTTTTATAGTAGGGATTTGTCATCGTCATACATTGTAGAGTTTTCCAGCAGACTAATTTGCATATTTGTCTACTTTACATGCTTTCATTAACTTTCACTTGTCTGGATGTCCATGTAATTCTCCATTGGTGTTTAGAAGCTCAGAAGATCATTATACAATTCACCCATTTAAAAATAATTTAAAATTTAATTAAAAATAAGTTAATAAAAAATTTAAGAAGCAAGTAATATTGAAAAATAATTATAAGAAGCATAACGATAATGATGCAAAAAACTTCTATCGTCATAGTAACTATATACATTTACTTTTTGCATTTTATCATAGTCTCGAAGGCGTATTTGTAATTTGTTAAATTAACCTTCACTTGTTAATATTTAATTTCAGGCCAGCCTTTTCCATCAGCACAAGACACTGCAAGTTCTAAGTAAAGAAGAGTTTGATCTTCTTCACCAGGCTGCTGGTTCAAGGGATAAATTACCTCAACCGATTTTCACTACACCACAAAAAATTCCTCCACCCCCACCACAATTGCCAGGTTTATTTATTTCTACTCATGTTTTATGTTATGATTCAACAGATCTTGAATTACTATTAATTGTAACTAAATCATTACGCTTCAATTATCAGGCATCTCTATGGCAGTTACGACACCTCTCAAGAAACAGAAATCTACTGGTCAAGAAATCGAGGATGGGTCTGGATTAGCCCGATCTCTTCCAGATGACATTCCAATCCTTGGAGGTCTGGATGTCTGCAAAACACCAAAAACTCCAAGAAGGGGTGAAGTAGTTGCTCCCAGGTTCTATCCGGTTGTTAAAGATGGAATTAAAGCAGATCTGCAGGTTATAATATTGAATTAGTGTCAAGGTTTCAAATGCTAACTGATGCCTTGTTAAAGTGATTTGTGGGTTTGTGTTATTTTACAGACCCCAAGAAAAAAGAAAACAAGACACAGTGAGAATCCTCCAGTTGAAGGTCACGTAGGTTGGGTTGTTGATCCCACTGAAACTGAACGTACCCGAACGTAAGTAGCATCAAGATTTCTTTCATTGAGTTTAAAAAGGTCTTATTTCAATGACGTACATGAAATTGTAGAAATTCTGAGAGCATAACTTTCGGAAACTATGAACATCCATCTCATGAACTGCTCAAGGAAAACAATTTTGTTTGGCAAAAATATGTTTCATACAAAGCCAATTGCCTCAGGGGTAAGTTCATTTTCTATTTAACTTTGCTTTCAAATTCTATTTCTCAAGCGAACCCGATTAGAGTCGCTGGATGTATTTCGGTATTTACTCGGGAAAAATACTATAATGCTGAATCTAGTTTTATAGTATTTAGTAAGTCATCATTACTTTTTTACTGTAACATTCAATGTGTTTGAAGTAATTTGAAACATGTTTGTTTGTTGATGATCAGATCGCAGAAGGGTGGGAGTAGGACAGTCAACCGAGATGAACACTTTGTTTAGGTTCTGGTCTTTCTTCTTGAGGCATCACTTTAACAAGAAGATGTACGAAGAGTTCAAACAGCTGGCTGTCGAAGATGGTGCCTCAGGCTTCAGGTTTGTGGCTGTGATACATGTGATAATTTTACATTGTTTACATTTTTAATTCAATTATTGTAAATTTTCAGATATGGTTTGGAGTGCCTCTTTCGCTTCTACAGTTACGGACTCGAAAAGCGGTACAAGCCAGATTTATTTGAAGATTTCCAGCAAGAAACAATTAGAGATTACCAGAATGGTTATTGCATTTTGCTATTTTTTTAATTATTTCATGCATTTTTTTGATTAAAATTTATCTAAAAACTTTTTTATTAAATTTAATGATTCAGGTCAGTTGTATGGGTTGGAAAAGTTTTGGGCATTTTTGAAATATTCAAGGAAAAATGTTGAAATTGATCCATTACTGAAATCTTGGTTGTCAAAATATCGAAGGCTTGAAGATTTCAGAGTTGAAGTTTGTTTAGAACAACTTGCATTTGTTTGCATTATATTTAATTTTTAATTAATATTTTGCTTTTTATCTTAAAGCCTCCCTTGGGAGCGGGACCAGCTTTCCACCACAGCAGTCAAACTCAACCTCACTTTTATACTCATGTTGTCAATCCTCAAGGCAAAGAAAGAACAAGGTTGAATTCTGAAAGGTCCAACAGGTCGGAGTCGTATCGTAACAAGCCGACCGGAAATCGTAAAGATGGCAGGCCTCAAAGTGCAAAGGTCAAAAGTTCTTCTGTGAAGCCTCAACAAACACAACCGCACTTACTTCGATTAGGAGATTTGAAAGAATCCGCAGCTAAGTCTGAGAAGAGTTTGAATAAGCCTGCATCAACTGTTACTAAAGAGCGAAAGGTTGAATTTCTTGAAAAGAAAGAAGTTGACAGTGAAAGAAATGCCAATGCTGAAAATCTGACCACGGTTGAAACCGTGAAAATGCAAATGCCTGTAGTTGGAAAGATGAAAGTAAAGTTGGAAGATTTGGAGCCATCTTGCTGAGTCCACTTATTAAATAGACAAGGTGCTCTGTTAATGTCTTTGATTCCATTGTTATTGATGCGTGAAATATTTAGTTAGAGCATGCAAGGACCACATATCTCTGTCATTAAAAGGCTTATATGATTAATTGAAATAGTTAACTCTTAAAGTGACCTTAGTCAAAAAAATGATCAACCTCTGTTCATTTGAGCTTAAAGTTAGCAATCTTCCCAGAAAATATCTGATCTTTTGATGTTCTCTTACTCATTGGATGTTACTAATTTAGTTGTTTTTGTGCACCATTCTTTCCTACCATACCTGCAATGAGTACACCTGGTCCCACAATAACTTGACCTATTTGTAGATCGTGAAGTAAAATCGTGTTTCCTACGAGTAGTCCAACGGGATTTTGAATATTTTTCTCTAACATTTTTTTTTAAATAAAAGTGTTGTGCTTATAAGTATTAAATTGCATGGAATTTTGGGTGTTGACAGTTCTGTTTTTCCCTAACTTATCTTTACTCTTTGTAAATATGCATGTGGTATATGGACATATTGGACTTAATTGTGTTGTGATTGCATGAACTTTGAAAAGTTGTTGCAACGCATAATGCATGGTTTTGTATGAAAAGTAGATGATTTTTAATATAATTTCTGTCTATTGCTGCTTCAATTTATTTTTCTTTATATGCTCAAGGAATATTAAAATTACTTTTCTCAGCAATATTAATATCGTTTGTAAATTTGGTGTTGTTAATTAGTTTTATATAAATCTACCTGTATGATTTACCATAGTAGACTTGGCAGATTGTCACTGGCTCATCAAGGAAGTTTCTGAGGCTGTAGTATAACCACTGTAAGCCAGGGCAAGACTGGTTACCCCTTGGCCTACCTGGCGAGAGAAATTTTGGCCTGAGGAAACGGGGCGGAGTTGAAAGTTAATCTTGTCTTTTCCTTTACAAAAAGTCGGTGAGCGAAGATGATAAATTTCTTCAAAAAGTTGATGACGGGCTTAAATTCCTCCACACTAATAGTTTTTAATAAAGGAATACAAATTACAGGTTTTTCTTGAATTTTTATGCCGTGCCACTGCTGCCACACCCCGAACCCTCCAGTCAGGGACAGTTTTCAAAGAGCCCATAAAATAATTTTCATTGTAAAAAAAACTCAAATTATTTAGCAATTTACAGGCAGCTAAAAGCCTAGGGTTCAGAATAACAGTTATCACAATGTCCGTTTATCTTGTATTTTTAGTCTGTTTGAAATCACCCCGCTTAGAGTAAATTCAGGTCTTAGACAAAGTTTTAGGATTTTTGACACTGGTAATTAAGTTGTACAGAATGAATAAATACAGATATAAGTTTACTGATATTTTGCTGTGAAATTTTTAGAATCATTTAGTAGTATCGTATAATATTATATATAACTATGTTTGGAAGTATTACTCATCTGTGACTCTGCCTCGCTAATTCCGAGATTGTACCAAGCCTGGATTAAGGAGAAGGAACAGTTAAAAGAATCAAATTATGATCCACGATATGAAGTACTTTACTTGAGTGCTTCCTACATGCAGCTATTTCAGTGTTAAGACGCCTGGTGTAAAGGACTATAAGCAAACGAAAAAATATTGCTAATCTGCTATAATTCGTGGGTTTACACAGGTACTTTTATGCAGTTGATCTCACCATGCATTGCAAAAAAAACTTCAATCAATCCTCTTTATTTATATAGCGCTATCATAGTGGCGTTCTGTAGCGCTCGGTCATAAAAGGATCGAAAAGAAATGTTTAAGTCCACGAAAACTGTGAGTGAAGTAGAGTTAGTGACAGATGCAAAAGAAAGTTCCAGAGAAAGAATGCTTAACATGCAGAATTGCTGTCAGAGTACTGTCATCATGATCACCTTTTGTGTACTATTAGTATTAATCGTTAATTTGTGTGACGTTCACATAGGTTACCCTGTCACAAATTCATGGACGGCAATACAAATAACACTACATGTGAACTAAATGAAGCACTAATTACTCCCCTACTTCTTGCAACTCCAAAACATTATGTGGATTGGAAAAGTAAGCTGAGTTTCAGAGAGCAGTGAGCACATTTTGACAAAAACAAAGAAAGCTGGCATGTTTTTGGGAATAATTGCACGAATTTTTAAACATCTATCTGAAGAAGCTTTTGTTTGTTTCTATAAGTCTCTTGTGCGATCTCAATTGGAGTATGCTGTACAGGTTTGGAGCCCGTACCGATTGGGACTGATTGCGGAGATCGAGAGAATTCAGAGACGAGCCACAAAACTGTCAGATCTTGTAAGGATTTGAGCTACGTGGACAGGTTGAGGAAATTGAAGCTTCCATTGTTGGCTTATCGTAGAATTAGAGCTGACATGATCATGATGTACAGGATCAGGAGAGGATACTTTTTGAACTTCAATTGTCCTGCACTAATGCCATGTCCATACCAACGGACAAGAGGTCATTCCTGGAAACTTGTTACAGGCATAAATCACAGGGATTGTCGAAAACATTTATTTTCCAATAGAGTGGTAAGATATTGGAACAATATCTTCCAGAAGACGCGGTTGAAGCTCCCAATTTAGCTACTTTCAAGGCTCTTATGGATGATTTTTTCAATCAAAAGAAATATGCGTTTTAGTGGATTTTGTATTTTTATTTATTTATTTTTGTTTTCTTTTTTTGCCATACGTATTTTTTATTTTAATTTTGAAATTGCCGTTTTCTGTTGCTGGCTCATTGCCCGTGCCAAGAATTTAATTTAAAAAAAAGTAAGTAAGTAAATCTTTATTAACCAGCCTGACAATGACGCACAGCGGTTTACATAATAAAATAATAAAAATAAGAATTAAATAAAAAGGAATACGAGTTTCGACAATCTAAAGTTAAAGACTTAAAATAAAATCTATAACTTGTCTTTTTCAGGGATTTAATATAGCGTTCGGCATTATGTTATTTTGAGTTCAACGATCTATGGATAAAGGTTTTTCTGAGTATGGAATCTGCATGCGGAATAACTCTGTCGTGAGCTCGAGGATGAAGGTGATATTCCGATTTCTTGACGTTGGGAGAAGATGGTGAAAGACGTGAAGGCGGTTAGACAGAACCTGGTTGAACAGATTTGAATCCGCCACGGCGCAGCGGTGCACAAAATCAGGGCGGTTGGGAGCCAAGAAACCCTGGCTTGTCACCCTCCTAATGACCGACTCGATGCGTTGAAGATCTCCCGAACCAATGAAATTCCACCATGATTGAGAGGCGTAGGTGATCCTGGATATAAGTGTCGCCTCCGTGACCGTCCAGAGCTCCCGGCCACACAGCCCGTGAGCCCGTAAGTTTCTTAGTGCATATAAAGACTGTGCAGATTTTGTGTTGATCTAGTCAACGTGTTCCCGAATGAGAGTTTTCAGTCGATCAGGACTCCCAGCACATTCATTGTATCTACCCTTTCCATTCCGACCAAAGGGGTAGGGAGTGTTTGCCTTTGTTCTGGGGCGACGTACTATCAACTCTTTCGTTTTTGAATCGTTTAATGTTAAGTTGTTTCTTTTAGCCCAGATCTGTATGCTCGCGAGCTCATCAACGATTAAGTGAGAATTACCCGGTGGTACTATAAGGTATGTATCATTTGCATATTTCTCTAGACGGTTACCATCTATGCTGGGGTCCGATGCCGCAACAATGTAGCAACTGGGTCCAATTCCTGAACCTTGGACGATGCTTGCATTTATTTTTTTTTAATGACGACACTTGGTTTTGGAATTTAGAGCAGTGCATTCGCCCTCTAAGGAAGTCAACCAGCTAGTTGTACGCCTCGTCTTCTATTGGTAGTTTGGCAAACTTTCTCATAAGCTCTGAGTGGCTGACAGTATCGAAGGTCTTAGAAAAGTCCAGCGCTATAACGTGGACATACGGGTGTTGTAGTTGTTCAGAAATGTGTAATGTCAGGCTGATTAGTGCCGCCGTTGTTGATCCCGTTAGACGGAAATTATGTTGGTCATGGAAGTAGTGGTTGTACCCCGAACTTCCCAGGATTGGATAGACGAATCGCTGTACCACCATCTTTTCCATAATCCTTGAGAGTATTGGTGTAGTTGAAATGGGTCTGTACTCGTGGCTTCCCTGAGGATTAACTACCTTTGCAACCGGGGTTATCTAACATCTCCTCCACCGGTCTGGCATCTGTGATTGGTTTAACGACAAGTTAAATAGATAGGCGAGCGGTTCAGCAAGTATGGGTGCCGAGACTCGGTAGAACCAGGAGGGAATTTCGTCCATTCCGGTGGCGGAGGTTTTTAGTCTGTCCAAAGCACGGAAGACTTGCCAGGCAGACGCTATGTTTCTCTGCGGGAGCCTCGTGGTTGCTTTTCGTCGAGATGGTTGCGTAATGGTCATTGAGTTTGTCTGCAGTGATTGCTTTGGTGGTAGAGTTGTTCTTTCGTCGTTTATCCTTACCAGTCACTTGCCTAACTCGCTTCCACAAGTCCTTAAGGCCTCTGATGGTTCCGGAACCCGTAAGTGTGGAACAGTTTCTGGCAATGATTCCTTTTCTGATCTTTAGAGAAATTGCATCAGCAGCCTCTATCTTCCCTTTTCGCATCAGTCCATTCTTTTTTCGCAACAGCAGCTTGATCTCTGGTGTGATATACGGAGGGTCGCGACCTGTTACTGTGATGTTCCTGATTGGGTAGAACCTATCCAACAATCTCTGCATCTGCAGGTAGAAACAGTCGAACGACTCCTGCAGCGACGGTGGAGTGGTTCCACCATCGACGTCGAATATGAAGTCACTGTTTGTATCCTCCTCTTGCCGCATTTTTAGTAAGCTGCCAAGTACGCAGCGTGCTGGGCTGGCCTGTGCAGGCGGCACTTCAGTTTGGCCTTCAATCAATCAATCAAAAAATATTTCTATAGCGCTATTTCCGCAGTGTTCAATAGCGCTCGGTCGTGAACTGAGATGTTTCGGTACAGAGTTCTCTCTCCGTTCGGGCTCTACTTGGCCTTTCAATGTTCACCAGCACTCTTGGGCGTGTATTCTTTTTTTTATACTTCTTCTTCTTGTCTGATTCTTTACTCTGTCCTCGACTGCCTCTATATCTGAGCAGTCCTTAAGATTTGAGTTCGTACAGCGGAGTTGGGTTGTACAACAAATTGTGGTTCGAGGCGCCGTCCTTCTTATAGCAAACAACTGCCCCATTGTGTAAGTGATGAGTGAACATCCGCGCGTCGCTGCCACCTCCTCCATTTGATGGTAATTAACAGATTTAAAATTTAATTATTATCTTTTTAAAAAAAAATTCAAGTCCAAACGTTCCGAAATCAATCGAGATTCTTCTGCTTTAAGGTGTCCAAATTCAAATTTGGTGTAATATAGAACGTCTAGTAGACTCTAGATCGGATTATCGCAATCCCATTTCGAAGGATTCAAAGCAGGGCTGTATTTACCAAAGGGCTGACCGGGGCTGAAGCCCAGGGGCGGCCGTGATAGGGGGCGGCCAGAAATGATGATGAAAAAAAATTATTTGTCTTTTTTAGTTTTTTACATAGTTATTCTGCCACATTAAAAAGGTTATTATTAACTTTATTTAGTTTTCGTCAAATTTTCTTGCAAAAAAGAAAAGTAATTTAAGGTTATTTAATATTTCAAATGTTTTACTAACCAGATATTTCGGAATTATTTCAAAAAGGTTTTGCGAAAATCACCTCGTAACTGGTAAATAATGAAGTTGTCCCGTGTTTGTCAATAGTCACTACTTTGTTAACAATAGGAGTAATAGGAGTATAGGACTTTTATAAATTCTGTATTTCTGTTAAGAATAGCACAGTTATCACTACTTTGTATTTTGGAATTAGTAACTGTATTTTGTTGTAAATTTGTATTCAAGAATCAAGTTTGACTAATTTGTTATGTATCATTTCAATATTCATCACAATCATTAGCACCTCTTTTTAGACTATGCTTGATGTACATATTCTTGCAACCAAATTATGACTTAATAACAGTTTCAAACAAGTTAATACTAGATTCTAACCAATTATGAAATAACACCCTTTTTAAACCAGATACAAGTTAACAAAAATTTTCAATCAAGTATGAGTTAATACAAGTTTTCAAATGAAACTCATCTTACAACACAACAAATCATACCAAATTTTTACATCTTCTGTACCAGTCAACATACATTAAATGTAAATTGCTTTATACATGAAAAGATATCTTTAAGACCAAATTTTTCTTACTGGGTTAAGGACCAGAGGCCCAATGGATCAGTTTATTTTACAAGAAATATTTAAAACTTATAAACATAGCAATTGATATACCAAATAAAGAAATTGTAGCCAGTTCAAGAGTGTGTTATGTTATTTTGGCTTACATGCTAACATGTTTAATAGTACACTTAATTTGTGAATGAAACAGTTCTATACATAGAAAGATAGAATAAACTATGATTCTATGAAAAAACAACAACAGTTTTTGTACAGGATTTTTCCTATGTTATTCCTAGAACTGAAGTACTTAAGTTTCTTCTTAGTAATCATATTAAGCTGACATTATATTCTTATATTTTATATTCATTCCAAGGTACATAAATAAGAGAACATTAAGTAGAAGTTATTACAAACAAAACAATTACAAGAGTAATTGTATTATTTAGTAATAGGTCTATAGGTGACTTTTTCCAAAAACAAACTTAACTGGTAAAGGATGGCATGCTGATAATTTTTATGGGAAAAAAAAGTGCACATACGATTTTTCAGTTTTTCACTACTGGGTCATTTTTTAAGGGATATTTACAAATTTTTTAATGTAAAAATGTTTCTTTTTTTGTAAAGAAATGATCTAATTTGTGGTATTTTTTTATTATAAACTCAACGGAAATTTTATTGAGTTTAACTAAATTTCATATCATCAGCAGATTTACTGACTTAATTTTCTTTCTTGTTTCCTTTTCACAGGCTATTGCTTAGTGGACTATTCGCCAATGTCTGATCGCAAAATACGACAAAGTGGAGCCAAGTATCGAAAGGCTGCAAAGCAAAAGGCTGAGAACGCCACAAAGTTGTTAAAAACTATTCCGAAGGTAACGCTATTCTTTAAATCAGCTGAGACAACTGAAAAAACTACCAGCGAGTCAATTGATAATGAAGAGGAAATACATAATGAAGATTCCCTCAGTGTCCCTCAGGAGAAAGCGACTGTTGGTGGTTTGGAGCTATTATCAGACATTTTCCTCTCCTCAGCATCAGATGTAAACCGCAACTGTGATGTGGAAAGCAGCTATGAAACAGAATTGGTGCCTCCCGCGGATCTCTTCTTATGGTCATTGAATGAATCTACACGTGAATATTTTGTGGTGAACAGCGTGATACAAAAAGAAAATGCTGACTTTTCAAAATCAAAACGACAATATGGTGACTTCTGCCGATCTTTTACCCCAACGATGTTCTACCGTGAAATGTGCAATGGTGAAAGAGTACGAAGATGTTGGCTCATTTACTCTGAGAGTCAAGGGAAGGTGTTCTGTGGAGTTTGCCGATTATTTGGTTCACAAGTGTCTGCTTTGAGCTGTGAAGGATTCAATGACTGGAAGCACGCCAAAGAACGACTTGCAGAACACGAAAATTCTGATCATCATAGGTCTGCTGCATTGACGTTGCTGAGGCGGAGTCAAGCGAAAAGTATGAAATGCCATCTCGTTTCCCAAATGGAATCGGAAGTCTCTTATTGGCGTAAGGTTCTAACAAGGGTAGTGGAGGTGGTAAAAAGTCTCACTTCTCGTGGGTTGCCATTTCGAGGTACATCGGAGACTTTCAATGATCCACACAACGGCAACTACATGATGACCTTGCAATTGGTGGCAAAGTTTGATGTGTTCTTATCAGAGCACATTGCCCGATATGGGAACTGTGGTAGTGGCAGCACCTCATATCTGTCATTCGCCACCTGCGATGAATTTATTGACCTGCTGGCAAAGAAAGTTCGTGAGAAGATAATTGATGAGCTGAAAGAAGCAAAATACTTTTCTTTCAGTGTGGACTCTACACCAGATATCACACACAATGACCAACTTTCTTTTGCTGTTCGTTATGTGGGCAGGAACGGCACACCATACGAAAGATTTCTGACCTTCCTCCAGAATGTTGGACACAAATCCGAAGACCTGGCAATAGCTGTGTTCGAAATTCTGAAAACATTTGGCGTGGACATTCATGAATGCAGGGGACAGTCGTATGACAATGCAGCAAATATGGCTGGCAGGTACTCAGGGCTGCAGGCAAGAGTAAAGGATGTTAACCCATTCGCCCGCTTTGTACCTTGCGCTGGCCATTCACTTAATTTGGTTGGCCAATCAGCAGCAGAAGCATGTTCTGAGGCAGTTTCGTTTTTCGCATTCATACAAAATCTCTACAATTTTTTTACAAATTCAACTCATCGTCATGCCATCCTCCAAAAGACCTTTGATGACAGCAACAATGACTCCACAAAGACGCTAAAAAGCTTCTCTATAACGCGGTGGTCCGCACGGGATGATGCTTGCTCTGCACTCAATTGTTGCTGGGAAGAAACGCAAGATGCTCTGAAGTTAATAGTGGACGACATGACCGAGAAACCTCTTGTACGCAATGAAGCCGAGGGGCTCCTTCGTCAGTTCCATTCCCTTGAAACAGCTTTTATGACTACCCTGTGGAGTCTCCTGCTTCATCGCTTCAAAGCAGCCAGCGTTCGCCTTCAGGCCATCGACATCGACCTCAACACGGTTGTGGAGCTTTATGGATCACTAATTGAACTTGTCAAAACCTGTCGGAATGATTTCGATCTGTTCGAGAAGAAGGCGACGGAAAAAGGACCTACACAGTACAAGCATGAAAAAAGTCGAATGATTAAACGGAAAAGACATCATGACGAAGTGTCAGATCCAGCAGAAGTCCCATTCTCCCCACGTGAAAAATTCCGCTTTAACACATTTTTGCCAATTTTGGACAGTCTGAATGTCCAGTTGCAACAGCGCTGCGAGGCCTACATCTATCTCAACAAACATTTCGGATTCTTGATAAGAATCAGTACCATGACGTCTGCCGATATTTCCTCTTCTATTGTTAGCCTCAGTGAAGAATTGCCGAATGACTTCGACAGAGATTCCCTCACAAAAGAATGCATTCACTTTGCTGCGCATCTCCGAAGTCAAGACAATGAGTGTGGTCCAAAAACAGCCGCTGATATGATGAAAATGATCCGCGAGAACCTTTTCACAGATGTATATCCAAATTTGGAGATTACTCTTAGAATTTATCTATGCCTTATGGCAACAAACTGTTGCACCGAACGCAGTTTCTCAGGTTTGAAGCGTATTAAGAATTACCTGCGTTCCTCCCTCTCTCAAGACAAGATGACCAGTATGTCATTATTGTGTATAGAGTCGTCAATTTTGGAAACACTCGATTGTGACACAATTATTAATGACTTCAGTGTAGTGAAGGCCCGGCGAAAGCCAATATGACACGTCACACGTTTCTAAAATGTACACCTTGATTTTCAGTGGTGTGTTCACATATTTTCATACAAAGATTGTCAAAGTACATGCATATGTTTGGAATCCACTTTAAAGCAACTGTGTTGTGCATTATAACTATTGTTTATCACTCATACAAAATTTCCCTAGCTGTGCTAGGTTTTCACTTCTTTTTGCGTTAAATTTCTGTATTTGTGTGCGTGGGTGTCAACAGGCTATATAAGCACTGTATTTCCGCCTCTTTGGCACTTCCGTTTAATTGTAATGTTATAGTTCGGCGACTTGCCAATAAAGAAAATGAAGACAAATAATTGTGGATTGCGATTGTCCAGGAAAAATATTGCCCACACTGAGGGGCGGCCCATGCTGCCAAAGCCCAGGGGCGGTCTGACCGCTAAATACGGCCCTGATTCAAAGTTACTATTTCATAAGTTAAGGTATCGAAATTCTTGCGACAACTGCATTACTAATTCAAAGGTTAAGTTTTAATTATATACAAAATAACAGAAATACACCCAAACAAAGTTTTGAGCGCAGCCGGCAGCTTACAGAGCGCCGTTAAAAAAAAGAAAAAAGTGATTGATATATGTTCATCGATTCTCACCAACAAACAACAAAATAATTTTGAACAAAGACAAACTGAAACCTTTATTTCTTCTCTTTTTATTTTATAAAATATGCATAAATCATATTGATTAACATTTAAAGAGAATACATGACCCTCCTGTCTCTTAACTTTTGAATATGTTCTTCTATCATTTCATTACCAGTGGGAGGAGGAGGAAGGTAATGTAGTGGTGGCTTACCTTCCCTTAATCTAACAAAAAAATGTGAATATCTGTAATGAATCACACCGGGACGCCTTCTTGCATGTATTCTCATCCCTTTAATTGTTTTAGCTTTTCCCACATATGCAGTTTCTGTAAATACACACAAGGTTCAATATTGGAAAACAATTATTTAATTATTATAATTCATAAAAGGCTTATGCTGAAAACTAATAGCAACTTGAAATATATTAATTTTAACTCAAACAGACCGATCCACATATTTGATTTAAATTCGACGTTGTGGTCTCTCACAGCCATTTCCTGAGCCTCTTCGATTATCTATTTGTAAAATATTTTATAACCAAGTAAACCAGTTCTGTCAAACATTTTAATTATAATTTGAAATTCAAGTTACACATATCTGATTTGATAAACAAGGCCTATTCAACACTCGGAGTGATTAGAAGAAACTTTAACCTGTTGGATAAAAGGTCATTCACGAGTTTGTACACATCGCTGGTAAGAAGCAAGCTGGAGTATGCCGTCGGTGTTTGGTCGTATCAGGCAGAGTTGGAGAAAGAACAAAAAAGAGCAACGAAAATATCGAATCAGTGCAAAAGTATGAATTACAGACAAAGAATGGAATATTTGAACTTGCCGACTCTAAAGTACAGAAGAGACCGGGGTGACATGATCGAGACCTTTAAAATTCTTAATGGTTTTTATGATAAAAATTGTTCTCCAGCCTTAAGGCTGATGGAAACAAAGAGAAGGGGAAACTCCTTCAAACTAAGTCGTTCTACGGGCACATAAAGACATATGAAAATACAGTTTTTCCCTGAGAGTGACCGGTTTATGGAACAATTTGACGGATGATGTAGTTTGTGCAGAAATGATGGATGATTTTAAAAAGAAATTTATATATATATATATAAATTGGACGAGGCGTGGTTGACAAGGAAACATGTGTGGTGATCGTGCAGCAGTTGTTTGAAATTGAGAGGCAAGAAGGCAATGTGCCTTATGCTTTATTCAATTAATAATAATAATATAAATAAACTTAATCTTAAAAATAGAATAAATGATAATGAACCCGAGTATGATTTAAGTGGCATTATGTTCAACTGAACTTCAAGACCACTGTTTAGAAGAAGGTAAGGATTTCATGAATAGAAAAGTCTTGAGCACTGTGTGGAAGCTGGTTGGACTAAATGAAGTTTGTTCCACATTTTAGGCCTGATGACAGATAGATCTTCAGTCGAGCATTGTGCTCGGGGTTAGAGCTGTCATGATATCTGAGCCTCCACCGTCCCTGTACATCTGTGACATGGCCAAAAGACAGGTATTGAGGATCTTGGCTGTGTATGGATTTATGTACTATTGTTGCAATCTTATACTCGATCCGTTGCTGGATTCGAAGCCAGTGAAGATTTTGAAAAAGTGAGTTGACGTAATCAGATTTCCGAGATTTGTAAATTGTTTTAGCGACTGTGTTGATAAGTATTTGTTGCCGTAAATAACCATAAACACGCATCAGTCTCTCTATATATAAATAATATATATATATATAAAGCAATGTGTTTGTATGTTTTTCGCTTATCACATCCGAACCCTTGGAGCAATCTAAAAAAAATTTGACAAATAGGTAGTCCTCACAGGGGATAAGGTTTAGAGAAAGTTTTGACTCCGTATCCCAACAGAGGTCTGCTAAGCCTAGGGTTATAGAGTTACAACCAGAGAGAACAAATGAAAACTATTTTAAAAAATATGCTTTTAAGATAGCTGAAAAATTTCATAGCAACATCGTAGGTACTCCTTGTGCGATTTTTCGACAAAGTAAACCTTACTATTACTAATAAGTGCCTAGGTGGTCTAGTTCCTATTAGATTCTAATTAGTATATGCAGACATGAAACGATTGCAATACTAACGATTTACACTTACACCCATTCGATGTTTTTTACCAATGCTTTTATTAACTCGTCGGCTCTGTTTCTCTGTCTGTTTCTCTGTTTCAAATCTTGCAATCAATTTTTGAGTCACTTCCTGATGATAGATTTTTTTCAAATTTTGCATACATGCTCAAGATAGAAGACAATGCAATATTCAATTATTAGTTTTACAATAAGTCAATTAATTTAGTTAATTTTCTTGAGGATTTTATATATATATATATATATATATATATATATATATATGTTTATTATATTTATTTGTTGTATATTGCGACTTTAATATAAAATAAAAGAGTAATATAAGAAAAAATTGATTGCAAAATTTTTGTTTATGAGCTTAATGGAAATCGCAATGCTCTTCGAACCATATTACGCCAGGCCAGACTTTAATATAAAATAAAAGAGTAATATAAGAAAAAATTGATTGCAAAATTTGTGTCTTAATTACATATAAGAGCATTGGTTTTAAAAATTCGTTTTTAATTTACTTGTTTATAGTCTCTTCCACGTTTCTCTATGATTATGGGTGGGAGTTTGAAAAAAAATTGGTTTGGAATTTTTATAAATTGACTAGCGGAGATACCCGGCGTTGCCCGGGTTTTTTAGAGGTTTTTCTAATGTTTGTCTCTTTCTCTCCCGTTTCCTTTCCCACCTGCTTTCCCACTCCTGTTCGCTTTCCCGTTTTCGGTCGTTTTCCCGCTGCCGGTCGCTTTCCCGCTCCCGGTCACTTTCCCGCTCTCGATCGCTTTCCCGCTCCCGGTCGTTTTCCCGTTCCCGGTCGCTGTCCCGTTCCCGCTCACGTTTGCTCTCCCATTCCCGCTCACGCTTGCTTTTCCGTTCCCGCTCGCTGTCCGTTCCGGGTCGCTTTCCCGTTTCTATAATAGACAAACTAACCCACAAACATTATATATATATATATATATATATATATATATATATATATATATATATATATATATATATATATATATATAGCGAATAAACTGTGGAATCAATAGCTTTTCGTTTAGGTGGCATAATTAATTCGATAGAAAGATTTGAAATTTGAAATTGTATTTTTTCAGCCAATTTTCAATATATGACGATGTTTTAAAGGAAATAGTTTTGTACTTTATATATATATATATATATATATATATATATATATATATATATGTGTGTAGTTCCCGCTCGCTCACCCGCTCCGCTCCGCTCATTGTGTGACGGATTTCAAATTTTTTTTTATATTTGATTCCCCTTGACTCTCAAGGTTGTGTGAAAATTTCATTCCGATCGGATGAATGGTGTAGCAATGCATAAAGGCCATTAACATACAAACATTCATTTTTATATATATAGATAGTTAATAACTGAAAAATCGTTTGAGATACAATGACAATGGTGTAAAGAAGTTGGCTTCTGTTGTAAGTCCACAACCAACTAGAGTACCAAAATACCAAGCGATTGTCTCTTTAGTGGCACTGAGCTCATACATTTCTATTGCCACTCATATTCTCTGCGTTTTGCAGGAATAAAAATTACACTATTTTTATTTTATGGGGAAAAAAGTTAGGAGGGAGAAAGAAAGCAAGTGGGAGCGGAAGGAGCGGGAATGCGAGTGAGATCAGGTACGAAAGAGTGAGTGAGAGGGGGAAAGCGACCGGGAAAGGAAGCGGGAAAGCGAGCATTAGGAGATCAAAGGGGATGGAAACGGGAGCGAGCGGGAAAGCAAGTGGCATGGAAACAGTAGCGAGAAAGAGAAAAACAATATAAAACCTCTAAAATCCCCGGATAACACCGCTGGTATATAATGAAAACCAGTAAGGTTTTGTTAATTTTCTCGTTCCTTTGAACTGTCTGCTCTTCATTAACCAATCAAAGACTAAAATGGTAAAATGGTTCAGTGTTGGTAATGTTAATGTTCTAGGATTTATTTTTATAGTACTTATTAATTGTGAAGTTTCATAATTAGATAATGTCTAATAAACAAAAGGTTTTGACTCTAAATACCATGTAGATGTGATAAAAAGAAATACAAAAGAAGAAACTGCACTAAACATAGCAAAATTAACTGGCGTTGGCAAGACTGAAAATCAAAGTGTGACCAGAGGTAAAGATAAAATTTTGTCACGATGGAATAACGGCAAGTCCTCTGACAACAAAATTCCAGCTGCCAAACGTAACTATCATACAATGAAGTTAATGGCGATCTTTTCGAATGGTCTTGTGGTGGTCGATCAAGAAACTTGCCGATGAATGGAAAATCACTTCAAGAGAAGGTTCTTCTGTTACAAAGAAACACATGGCTTAGGTATTTTCTGCCAGTGTTGTTCGGTAACGAAGTAAAAGTAACGCGTTACTTTACTTAAGTACATCCAACGTATTTTTTGCCTGTAACGGAGTACAGATTTTCAGTACTTTTACTTGTAACATAGTAATATTTTCGGACTTACTTTTACTTCGTTACTTTTCCTGGACAAAGCGTTACAAAGTACTGTAAAAAATTAATAAAACAACATAAAGTTTAAATCGATGTATTATCTATGATTACTAAGATTTTCGCGGTCATACTTGTTTTGTTTTACAATAGCTTGTCCGACATTACTATGGAATCTTCCGAAGGAGTGAACGTGAACAGTGGTGGCGAAGATAGGCGGAACAACAATGAACTTAATAAAGAATGCCCATGACCATATTTAGTCAAAATTTTTAGATTTGAATCGATGGAAGCTAAAACGTTCAGGTTCACATGTTTGCTGTGCAAACCTAAAGGTCCTAAGACCTAAAACAACTACGTGTTCAGCATTCAACAATTCTCCGTCGAACTTGAAAAAACACGTGAGTCTGGATTATCTCATTCATCAGAAGCCGATAGTGAGGAAGAACACAGTTTCTTCGATTGCAGAAAGTCAACTGTGTCTGACAATGAAGTTCTTATGCAGCATCTCCAGAACCAATCAGATGACATGAACATCATTGCTGGAAATGAGAGCTTAAAGAAAATGTTTATCCAGTTGATTAATTAGGGCAGTAGCGTTTGAAAGACGATGGAATTACGATAAAATAAAGTTAGATGATTGACGAATAACCATTACGAAAGCGGCTTCAGTACTTTTACTTTAAAAGTAACTTTAAAGTGCTGTTACTTTTTACTTTTACTTAAGTACATTTTTAGCAAATACTTTTACTTAAGTAACTTTTTGAGGCGTTACTTGTACTTTTACTTAAGTACTGAAACACAGTACTTTTTCCAACACTGTTTTCTGCAAGCAATGGCTGGTTTCAGAAATGCGACTTTTCTTCTGCAATTTCAGACTTTTTTTTAAGAAAAATCAGTAAAACTCACCTCTTTTACCACTTCAGCTCCTTTTCTTGCATAAAAAGTCAGCTGTTTGCAAGCTTCGTCAACAGACATACCACGTATCTTTAAAGCAGCAAACCTCATTTTAATTTAAACCATTCTTTAATAATTTTGAACAAATACTCAATTATGATCTTACCATGTGAGCCATGTACCAGAGCTTTTTTTGAGAGTATTTAATATTGGAACGGTGGTGCACAACTTCCTAAAAATTTATATAAAAAATGATATAAGTACAGAATCAATGGCACGGTTTATAATTCTGAAGAAAGAAAACATCCTTTGAATCATCTTTTCTCTTTCAACACCACATTCTCTTCAGTTCAAAAATAAACATCAAAATGCAACATTATTTATAACTCCTTAGAAATTTGAAACAAAATTTTATTTATGTAGACATTCTTTCAGAGAATAAGCATAGTAGGCTTTCACACAAAAAATATATTTTAGCTTTAGATTTAATTTAGTTGTTTGCAAAATAAATATAGTTCTGGATTATAATCTCTCATATTATAAAAGTTAATAAAAATTATTCCTCACTGCGGGCCGTCTTGGTTCAGAAACATCTTGAGGAGGATAAACAATATTGTTATATTTTGGCCATCTCTTTGGTTCACCATGTTGTCGTTGAGAATTGATGCACGCTGTTACATGCAAAAATCGATTGATACTAACCGGTTGATTTGCAGCAATGTTTCTAGAAATCACATAAACAAAATATTTGCAACACCAACCAGCAAATAAATCTGAACTTAAACAGTATTAATAATACAATTATTTTATAGGCAGGTGGGTGTTCGCTCAAGCTAACAAACTAAAATGTATAACATGACACTAAACAAAGGTGATATCTACAATATATTTATAAATTGACAATTTCTGGATTTATCTAACAAAGGATGTTTTAAATTATCTGATATTCAACAGTTTCTTCATTATAAAACTTTTCCAAGGTACAGACAAAACTAAGGGTTGCTTGCTAACCAACCAAGAGCTCTATTTTAGAAAATGGAAAACTCTAGTTTCTTTACATTCTTTTATCAAAATTTTACAAGGGTGTGACTTTTTAATAACCCAAAAATCGGTCTTTCAGATGATACAATTTGATTCTTGAACTTAGGCAAGTTATTGCCATGCTCAGCAAAGTCGTAGAGCAATGAAATTTACCCATCTTAAATAAGCCAATTTGATTTCTCAAAAAAAAAAAAAAAACTTCCTACACAAATACAAAAGCATAAACAAATGACTTTGAATTAAAGTTCAAAGAAAATGCAATGTGCTAAATTCTTTCTTTGAGATTTTTGGCTCAGGGTATCTTTTAAAAGCATTTTATGTAATCATTTTTATTGGGAATTTAATAATTCGCTAGATATACGCTTTCACGTAACACCCCCCAGGGACAGTTTTGAGTGTCCAATGTTCTGGCCTTGTGCGCTAGAGGTATATATATATATATATATATATATATATATATATATATATATATATACAGTGGCGGATCTAGACTTCTTTGGCGAGGGGGCCAAACAAAATGGCGGGAGGGACCAAAAACGGCGAAAAAAGCAGACATTTGATCTTATATCTACAAACCTCACTGGAAAACAACTGCTAGATGCTAAAATTTTTGTAATTTACCTAAAAATCAGTCAAAATTTTTTTTAGTATTTCAAAAAAAGTAAATTTTTTAATCCACGGGTGGCCATGGCCCCCTCGATCCGCTACTGTATATATATATATATATATATATATATATATATATATATATATATATATATATAAAAGCTGAGACAGAGGCATGTTTGTAAGCTAATTTTTTTTTAGTTTAAAGTTTATATATTTAGCTATAACATGTACAAATTCCAAATCACTAGGCGAATGCGAGTTTTAGATGTAACATTTTTTGCACACGCACTTTTTAGATTTTGAATCGGTTGTTGCGCAAAACTTTAAGCTCCGGTATTTTTGGAGCATTCACTATTAGTTGTATAACTTTTATAATAATAAATATTTTCATTCACTTATTTTTTTCAATTAAAGTTAAGCTATCCACATATCATGATTCCAAATATATTTAATAAATGATTACGATGACTAATAAAAATTTGCATTTGACTTGAATAGGTGTTTTATGGCGCAACTGCATGTGAGAATTTGAACTAATGACTTCATATCTTAATAACTTCCTTATTAACTAGGTTTGTAGGCTATAATTTTGTTTAGATTAAAGTTTATATATTTAGCTATAACATGTAAAAATTCCAAATCACTAGGCGAACGCGAGCTTTAAATCAGGCTTGCGGAGCCGGAGCCGCTAATTTTTGTCAGAGCCGGAGCCGAAAATATCTGGCAGCTCAGGCTCTCAAAATTTTTGCTTTTATTAATTGAAAATTTAAAAATTTCAACATTCAAGTAACATTTTAAAAATTATATTTTATTTATGCAGCATAATTATAATCCTAATTGTAAACATAAATAATGTCTAAATTAATTAGAACTAAAAATCTAGAATGCAACAAAACAATTTCATTCCTATAACATCTTTAACTAAGGGAAAATTAACTAAAATGAATTAAAACAAAATAATAAATTTTAATTAATCAATCAGAAGGCACTGTTTATCATAAATTGCACTTTCTTTTTTTTAAGACAATGTTTCAGTCAAAAGTTTGCGCAAGTTTGTCTTGTGTGACGCCCCTTTTATAGGGAGCCGGGCCACACACAAAAATGGCGGCTCCGCAAGCCTGCTTTAAATATGGCACTTGTGCAAGGGTTAGGTATAGGGTTAGGGATCTTTGTTACGGGCCCTATGTCAACAAATTGGCGGTGCCCGCACTTATGCACAAGTGCCTTAAATATAACATTTTTTGCACATATGCACTTCTTAGACGTTTAACCATTTCCATGTGACAGCCAACTTACAAATTAGCGCGAAAACAGAATTTGTAATGTAACTAAGGTATATTTTAACAACACTGATAGACATCTAGTATAGTATAACTGGCTAAATTGAGACTGTCATTCTTTTTTAGTTTTTTCACTGTCTTCCAAGCGTTTTCCATGACAGACAGCTGCAGTAACTCTGCCTTGCTTTAGCAAGCCAGTCCTAATCCTGGAGATAGAGGAGGGGGCATTTCTAAAGATCAAGTTATGATCTCTAAACAGAGAGAAATTTGGTACTCCTATATAAACAAATATTAGCCTTAAAACAACAAGCAGACAACGAACTAATGCAAAATGTTTTCTTAATAAATGTTTTAAAAATGTTTGGTGTTTTTTGTTCTTAAAATTAGCTGAATAAATAAATACTTCATTATATAAATTTATATTGCTTATATATATAATTGAAAGTTACATAGAGAAATGTAATATAAGCTATACGCTAACTCAGGCAGTTATGTACTATCACGCATAAAAAGCGACATGCGTATGTACCACTTTTAAAGCTCGTTCAGGCCTTTAGAGATACGATCTTGATGCGTGAACTTCAAATCGATATAACTTCAGTACTATAACTTGTAGAACAAAAATTGTGTTAAATTTCGTTTTCTGTTATTTTCTTTATACAAATATAAATTTTCAATATTTATTTTTTTTAAGATTTTCCGTGTGACTGCCTATATATATATATATATATATATATATATATATATATATATATTGTTACGATATTACCAAATCGTATACCGGACTCAATAGTATGGTTTTGCAGTTTTATTGGAAAATAATAAATGAAGCTTTGCTAAGGCTTTTTATATCTTCAAATCTCTTTATCATCATAAATAATTAATGTCCCTAATAAATGTAAGGTTTATCAATAGGAAGTTGATTATTAAACCAGTGATATTACATTATTACCCCCTTCTTAATTCTGTTCGTCCCGAACAGCATAGTCGCTTTTGCGAAATGCGACTCGGCCACGAACACCAAAATACCTTGATCTTTACTCGTGGCTTTGACCGCAAACAACATGGTCAAGTCTCTTGACCGTTTGATACAGTTTCTTCCAGTCCTTCTTTGGCTCATCAACAGAGTCTTTCTTTGGCTCATCGTCGCCATTTCTGCACGGTTCATCACAGCCTTTTTTGCATGCCTCGTCCTGAACATCTTTGCACGGTTTATCGGAATTGTCTGCTTTTTCTTCTTCCTTCACATCTTTTAGATCTTTCTCAAGAAACTCTTCAAAAGGTTTTTCGAAAACACGTTCCATAAATCCAATAAATCCCTTCATCAAACTGTTATTTGATTTTACCATGACTCTTAGTCTATCTGATCTAGAATCCTTTATCACTGAGCTCTCGTTTTCTAAGTTCCCGCCTCAACTCGAGTATCAAGAGCTCATCCAATGCTTTCAAAACCATTCTTGTATCCTACTTCTGATCACCAATGTTACGATATTACCAAATCGTATACCGGACTCAATAGAATGGTTTTGCAGTTTTATTGGAAAATAATAAATGAAGCTTTGCTAAGGCTTTTTATATCTTCAAATCTCTTTATCATCATAAATAATTAATGTCCCTAATAAATGTAAGGTTTATCAATAGGAAGTTGATTATTAAACCAGTGATATTACATTATTATATATATATATATATATATATATATATATATATATATATATATATATATATATATTGTGTGGATATTCATAATTAGTTAATATTCGTTAAATGTCTTTTTAATTTTGAACTAGTAGGCATAGTAGGTAGAGCTTATATCGGGCTTTATTGTTGTTGGGGAGCAGATTCTGCAGGTTTACCACCTAAAATTTAGGTCCTTAATTGTTCTACATTCTACACATGTTTTCAGCAAACACGGCTACGTTATATAAGGAATCATACCCGGCTTTGAATAATCCACTTCCAACAAATTTAAGTGTCTGCGAAAGTATATTATTAAACATTTTTACATAAAAAACGTAATAAAATAAATGACGTCACAGCAGACTGCTTGTAGAAGAACGTTCGGTCGAGGTTAACCAGGTTTGGCGATAATTAAGAACTGTCAACATAGATTACAAAGCTGATCTGCACTCATTTTTTATTATATAAATTTAGCTGAGATAAAATCAATGCTATTCACAAAGAAGAATAAAAATTTAAAAAAAATATAAAATATTTATAACCATTTATTTATTAAACCACAAGAATTTGAACAAACCTAGGCTCAATTCCAATGCTGATTATTATACTCATATAGTTCTTTTCGAGCTGTAATGAGTTGTGATGACAAAATAAATTCACGCGCGATCAGAAAGCAAGGACATTGTGTCACTTTCTTAATAGTGATTCTGATGATCATTTAATTATAATTTTAACGAGTTATTGCATATGTAATGAGAGGTCTTAAGGGAAGATCAGCCATGGACTTCTTAATAAAAGCTTTTATTTAGGAGTCCATGGATCAGCCCATAGACTTATACTATATACTATATATACCTACACACGCAATGCCCCGTATGTGCCTATAGTAAGTAGCGAGGACAAATCGAAGCGAAATTTTATGGCCCTAGTACCACGTGATATATATATAGAGATCAGTGGTCTAGATATAAGCATAAGTATAAAGTCATAGATAAAGTATAAGTCTATGGATCAGCCATCTATAATAATATATGCTTTCAACTTTCTGTTCATGAAACACAATTTAATTAAATTTAAACAAAAGAGTGGTTTTTTCAATTAATTATTTAATTTATTTAATTATTTTGCTCTTTAAAACTAATTTTATAATATTATTAACTCTTATTATTTTTCTTCGCGCGGTACTTTAAAAGGTGCTGTCTCCATGGGGAAATAAACAGAGTGTGTTACATTTTTAAAAATTAATTAATTTGTTCTCATCATCGTTTTTATATTAAGAGGAAATTTTTGTTCAGATTTTAAATGGCAAAAAGTGTGAAAGTGCGTCTTTTAGCTTTTGTATTTATATACTATTTGTCTATTTTAACTAACTTTTTAAATTTAACGTATTTCCATTATTTTGATCAATTTAAATTTAATCTCAAGCCAGCCGCCACAAGTTTTATCAAAAACAATCAAAAGAAACAGGAGAACGGGTAAATTAAAAAAATACATTTTCTTTTTATTTATAGAAAATTTGCAAATGTGAAATGATGAAAATGAAGCCATAGTGATGAAGGACATATTTTGGTTGTTGAATTGTATTATGACTAATAAAAGACCTATGAAATTAAATGTAATTAACAGAGACAGAGAAAAGATCATAAGGTTCAAATGTTTTACACAAAATGCAATTTTTGATGTCCTGAGAAACAGAGGTTGGCAAGAAGTTATTGGGTCAGTCTAACATGTTTCTATTTTTTTAAAACAAAATTAAAACATATTAATAATCAGCAGGGCCATCGAGAAGGGGGGGAAGGGGGCAATTGCACAGGGGCCTGGGCCATTGACCATTTATATATATATATATATATATATATATATATATATATATATATATATATATATATATATATATATATATATATATATATATATATATATATATGTTTTTATATAAGAAAAAAATATTGCAGACTTGCTTAATGAAGTTAAACAGTTTAGGGATCTTTGGGATAATCTGTTGTCAGAATCAAAACTTGTTGCAGAAGCCATGGCATCAGATTTGCCAACAGACAAAGAAATACCAGAACAAAGAGTTAAAAAAAGAAAAGTATTTTTTGACAAAATTTCTGAAACAAACAGCAGGCAACAAATTGATAACAATGAAACGATCAAATTTAAATTTGATGTTTCTTACAGACTTGTTATTTCTGGAACTTTCAGATTCAGAAATTGAACAAATGTGCAGAGCTTTTTCTACAGAATACGAAAATGACGTTTCCTTGGAAATAATTGATGAAATGAAGCACCTAAAAGCAATTTACAAATAAAATTTTGGAGAAGATTTAGTTAATTCTGATTCATCTGTCTTAAAACCACTGGATTTACTAAACAAATTTCGAAAATTGAAAATAGAATGTCTTTTCCAAAATGTATCTGTTGTGATAAGAATTTTTTGTATGATACCTGTTACTGTTGCAGAAACTGAATGGTCATTCAGCAAATTGAAACAAATAAATAGTGTACAACGATCAGTAATGGGACATAAAAGACTGTGATTTAGCATTGTTATTAGCAATTGAAAATAATCTAGCTAGTTCTATTAAATTTGATGAAATCATTGACAATTTCGCATTAAAGAAATCAAGAAAAATATCACTTTGAAAATTTAGAAAAAATTTTCATTGTGCAAAAAATTAGTTTTGGTCCAGAACTATGGTTTGAATTTTGAATGGTTCCCAAAAACATTGGTGGGGTTCTTTATTGATATGATTTTTTTGATACAGACATGACTATTGCTTGGCTCCAAAAATAGTTTCTAAAAAAAATAATCGATGGCCAAAAGTTAATTCTAAAAAATACATTAAAAGTTATTGCTGTTAACTTGTAAAAAGAATTGGGGGTGTGCTTAACACTGCACTCTTGGTTGAGGAAGCTATTGTGGTTTGTGGGGTAACAAATGGTATTAGAAAACATAAGGAGACTTAGTAAAATAAAAACAAGATCTGTTTTACTTTTTGAACAAGATGCCATAAAGAGACTGATCGAGTGGCATGGTGCAAATCTGTCAACCAAAAGGGAGAATTACAACAAGGCCAATTGCATAGCTAAGAAGATTATCTTTAACCAGAAGAATCCTGTATCAAAGATACTTTGTGAAGATTTGGATAGGGTTGACAGGAAAGGAAATGTGTTTTAGGGTAACTAAGCAGCCAGGGCAAAAAAACTTAGATGTAGTGGGGGCAAACTGTGTGAAAGACACTGTTGTATAATTGTGATTAAAGATGCTATATTGTTGTAGGTGTGTTATCTGAACAGGTCAGTTAGGACTTAAAGGGTGTAAATGTCTGAAATGAGATATGGGTTTGCATGGTCTGAAGTCGCAATCTGCTCTGAACAAAAATTGGCGAAGGAACTCAATGTGAAAACAAGTTAAGGAAAAAATGAGTTTTTCAACACAAACTTTGATTTTAAATACACTTGATTTAGAAATATGAAAGATGTTCAAATTAAGTTTTTTTCTTTTTTTTTAATTGAATCATGTATTGTCATCCAATATAAAGATATGCTGACAGTTTCAGCTTACTAGCTAGTCAAAAAGCTGGTTAAATTTTACTAGCAAGATTTGCGTACAGATAAAGCCACACACACACACACACATACACACATAAACAGAGATTGTTACCTAAATAAAAGTTTGTAAAAACAACCACCCCTAGTTCAGCTTAGAAAATCAATGTTTTAAAAATAAATGGGAAAAAACTAATATCTCATAAGTTGAATTTTCATATGTAATTAGTGATGTTGGATGTTTAAAAGAACTTTGAAATACAGTTGGTTTTTGTTTTCCCAGTTAAATATTCAACTCTACAAGAAATTAAGCATAAAGTGGCAGGCAGTACTGAATTTTTTACTTCAATACAGTTGCATTTTTTTTAATTTAAATAAAATTGATTTAATGAACAAAACTAAATTTTAATTGTTATTTAGTTATAACTCTGTTCATCTTCTTCTTCAGAGATGGGGAGTGGGACTTTTACTGGTGTGACATTGGCTGGATGAAGGAATACTTTGACCATTCTTTCCTTGAAGAACATACAAAAATCTGCCACTTCAGGAATCACTTTGAAGTTGGGCTCATTTGATAGAATACATTTGGTCAGGATGGGTGGAGAAAATTTTCAGTTTGGTTGAATCACATTGGTGAAATTTTAGGGAGCTCTGTGGCTTCACATGGGATGGTGTCACCATGGTGCAGTCCGCACCCTCTTAGTGACGTCACTGAGGGAGTCCATGTTAAAAATCGTTTTTTATAAATTTTTAAATTAAAAAATTAAAGATCTCTTAAGAAAAAGAAGTGCCTGGGGTTGATCAATTTTGTAGTTGTATATCGGATCAGAATTTAATGAAGGCTTTAAATAACACAATTTTAAATGGGATAGAGGAATTAATTATTGACCTTTTGAGTGTGTAATTTTGACTTTACTAAGCATATATTCTTTTTCATAAAATTGATTTAAATTTTTATAAAAGATAAATTATATTAAAAACTTTCTAGCAAATACATATGATATAATAATTAGAAAATGTTGGCAAAGTTGTGGTGTTTTAAATTAAACTTAAATATTGCTCTGCTCTTATATTATTAAGCATTTAATGTCTATACAATTATTTTACACTAGCGGGGTTACCCGTGATTGCTCAGGGTTTTTAGAGGTTTTCCTATCGTTTTTTCTCTCTCTCGCTCCCATTTCTTTCCCAACTTGCTCTCCTGCTTTCTCGCTCTCCAGCTTCTTCTCTCTTCCCCGCTCCCTTTGTTTCTTCCTCTCCTTCCTAATTTTTTTTTGTCCATAAAACATAAAATGCATTTGTTAAAAGTTGCTTGAAACCTTCTTTAAACTTTTTTATGCAAGCTAACTTTGAATTTTGTTACACAATAACCTTTCATGTTCGTACATAGGCGCTGTTGGTCTGGAAAGTTTTTTGGTCATAAAAAAAAATTAAAAAACTTTAAAAATTAAAAACTACCCTATCTTATTTCTTCTTTGAGATCTACCTCCGTGCCAAATTTAGTTAAAATTGGTCCAGCGGTTTGGATTTGTGTAGAAAACCAACAAACAGTCATTTTTATATATACAGATGTGAAACTTAAAATTAATTGAAAATATTTGCCAGACTTGTTCTATAAAGACAAGAAATAAAACGCTCAATGCTTTTTATATTATAAATGACATTACAAGCATTTGTTAAAAAAATTGGCATAATTTGTTTTCATTTTATATTTTAATGTAATGTGATGTATTTTTTGATGTTATATTGTTCTTAAACTGAAATAAATAAGAGCTGAAATGATTCCCTAAAAACGTTATAGAAACTGAAATTGAACAGTAAATTAAAACTAAAAGAAATATAGAAAGCTTTATAGATAGGGAAACTTAGATGATTTTAGAAACTGGAACTTCACTGAATGTTTAGCTCTATATTTATATTGCACAATGAAAAACAAAAATGTTGAAGTAGATTTATACATTCCTGGCATAACTGCAAAACAATCTTTATTTCATATAAAGAATAATACAAATGTTAAATTTATTCAAAGAATTTCTTTAATATTCAGTTGACACGAAAAAATTTGATGGTGAAAAACTTGAAGAGATACAAGAAGCAGCTGGAGAAAGAACAGGGACGTGTTGAAGCTCAAAAGTTGGTTTTTTCCTATTTTATTTGAAGTGATCTTACGATCAAGTTTTAAAGAAAAATTAATTTGTATAAATAACACATAAATAGATAATTCATTTTTAATTATTAACTAGTAGTTATACATCAATTTCAAGGGTATAGATACACATAATTTAAAACTATTTTTCTTACAATTCAGGTGTGATTTCTTTCCTATGACCTTTGAATTACCTGTGAGTGTTGTGGAATGATGATAATGACAAACAAGGGTGGTGAGGGATATCAAAATGATAGTGAAAACGATGTATTTAGTTATGTTGATAGTGTTGATGGTAATGATAATTAAGTCTCTTCTTATCAGACTGAATACCACATGTTTGTGGAGGAGTTCAAAAAATGTCAAGGTCAAATATGGATCATGAAACCGATCGCCAAATCTCAGGGCAAGGGTATATTTCTCTTCAGAAGACTTCGAGATATTGTTGACTGGAAGAAGGTTATTTCTGTGATAAATTTGTTCGCTAACATCAGCTACAGTAACAACTTGTGTATTAATGAAATGGATATCAGCTGAAGTGACAACTCTTAAAACCACCCTTCAGCAAGCCGCTTATCTATTTCAAACAAATAGGTAGTTACTCCAATACAATCTATACCCGATTCTTCGTCTCAACCCAAAGAACCAGTGGAGGCTTACGTAGTTCAGAGGTATCTTGACAGTCCATACCTGATTGGTGGAAAGAAGTTCGATCTCAGGGTATATGTTCTGGTTACATCGGTGAGTTAGACAGTGAGTGAATCGGCTTTATAAATGTAAATATTGTTGGTATTTCGTTTTACTGTTCAGTACACGCCACTGAAAGCCTGGGTTTACAGAGAAGGATTTGCAAGGTTTTCAAATACGAGATTCTCATTGGACATGATCTCAGACAATTGTGAGTTATCTTTATCTTTATTTACCCATTTATCTGCTCACCAATATGCATCAATATATTGATTTATTTGTTTACCCATAATATTACCACATTCAAATTTTTTATTTCTTTTTCCTTGAAGACATCCACTTAACAAATGTTGCTGTTCAGAAGACAGCACCAGACTACGATTCTGAGAAGGGTTCAAAATGGTCTGTTGAGAAATTGCGAATGTTTCTCAGTGCTAAGCATGGAAGAGAGAAAGTAATCTTTCCAGATATCTGTCTTTTTTATCAGTTGTCTCTCTCCATCTCCCTCTCTTATTTCTCGCTTTAACACTTAAAACTTCACTTTCCAGGCTGACTTCTGCTTCAGGCAAATTGATGACATTTTTGTGCACAGTCTGTTGAGTGTCCAGAAGATCATGATCCACGACAAACACTGCTTCGAAATGTACGGCTATGACATTCTTCTTGATGTCGATCTCAAACCGTGAGTATTCAGTACTAGTCCGTCATATTAGTAGTTGTATTGTTATTACACGTTATTAAGTATTAAGCTATCTTTATCTGTATGAATTTGTTTTCAATCACCTTTTAGTAATGAATGATACAAGTTTCTCATCACTCAGTCTCTACTAGGGATAACCCACTAAAATTTTTGGAGTACTGTAGTGACAGTAATTGAGAGAAAATAGTCAAATCATCAATGAAGCTCTGATGACATGATAGTTGGTGTTCACTAATAGACATGACAAGTGAACCGTAAAAACTTCGTTTTTCACAAATCTTTTATATTTTGTAAGTTGGCACCTTTTAATTTATTGCAAATCATTTTTTCATGATGATAAGTCTATAAAATAGACAAACATTGACCACAGTCTTCTAAATACTTGATATGTGAAGTATGTGATGATGGAAAATATAAGAAACTTTCATATCAATATGAAAAAAACAAAGTTTTTATTATAAATTTTTTATTATATTAAAATTAAATATCGCTTTCCTTGAATAAACTAAAAACTGAAGACATATCTTTGAAAATAATTATTAATTTTTTAAATTTTAATTAATTTTATTTTGTATTTCATTTCAATTGTGTCCAATCAATCTGAAAATGTAATAGAAGGCATTGTCATTGACAACAATTCAACACATCCAATTGGGGGTCATCCATATATTACGTACGCACCGAGGAGGGGAGGGGGGTATGTAAGAAGTAAATGATTTGCGTATAAGTGCGTATGAGGAGGGAGGGGAGCTTCAAGAAATGCGTATGTAAGCAAAAAATGGTAAATATTATTTTTTCTAATATTGAGTATTGTTGTTTTAACTCAGCGTGCTGGTGTTGCCTCCTTTCGCCGATCGAACGACACTACATAGACTGCAGTGTACTTTTAATTTTACTTTCGTTACTTTTCTGACTTACTTCTTTACTTTGTAACGAGTTACTTTTATAAAAAAAAAAGTAAAAAATAGGCTACATGAAAATTTGTGTCAGTTGAATTGATTGAATAATAATTCTTATAGAGTAGTATTTAAGATCAATCAATTAAACAAACAAACTTGTATGGCGCCTTTTTTAAAAATTCAAAGACTCAATAATATCAATGCTGGCGTGTCTGGAAAAGCGTGGCTGAATGTTTGAATTTGGCGTATCGAAATAGAGTCCTCCAGCGTACTAGTAATAAGTAATAATGCTATTTAAGATGATAAATCTGCTGTATCTCTGTGGCTGCATTGGAATGCTATAATAAAATTTTCAAATTCGTGTGTTTGCTGTGCATACCAAAGCCTTAAGAGGTCTGTCAGTAAATTTCAGTTTAGTTTCCGAAAACATGTTGAGATAAGTCTAGTTCTAGCTCGTCATAGTCAATATTAAATCTGAAACAATACATCAACCTGTTGTTAAAACGGGTTATTTTATATTGATGAGGGGGGTGAAATCAGCTGTGCATATGTATGCATAGGGGAGGAGTGTCTAAAAATGTACGAGATGCAACAGGGGGAGGGGAGGGGGTCAAAATCTCGAGTTTAATGCGTATGTAATATGTGAATGGCCCCTTGTAGCTCGATGGAATAATGGTGAGTAGGTTTTTTAAGTCGTCAAAGGGTCACAACGCACGGCTCAAGCAAGCAAACATGGTGAAGTTAATATAAAGGATTTAAAAAAGAGATTGGTGCAAATCGTTGGGTGGACAGTTATTGACAGATCTAATGCTGAAATCTGAAACTTTTCAGAAATATTTAGAATTTACAGTATTTGATCTACCTATTTTTATTGATTTTTGTGACTTTCTTAGCCCTGAATAGTTACAGTTTTTCAGTTAGTAAAATTAACTAATTTATATCATTTTTTAAATCAGATGGTTGTTAGAGATTAATGCCAGCCCATCATTGGTAGCAAGCAGTCAGGAAGATTATGAACTCAAGTGTCGTCTCCTCGAAGATGTCCTCAATGTTGTTGATCTTGAAAATAGGTCAGTTGGCTGTTCTTTTTTTACCTAGATTCATAAGTCAAGTTGCCATCTACAGACAATGAGACTAGTAATTTTGTGATATTTATGTCTGAAAAGTTTTTTTTTTATTAATTTATGCATAATAACTAATAATCTTTGTATGCTTTGCATATTTGTTCATAGTGCATTTCTATAACCCTGGCAGAAAATGCATTAAAATACTCAGATATGAAATCCACCAATTTTATGAATGATTGATTAACACAGCTGTGATCAATAAGATTTTTAGCACCTTAGAAATTCTTAGTTTTTGTGGTTATATTTTTTTATTAAGATTAATGACAACATAAACAACTAAATAAACACCATAGTTAATCAAATTTAAAAAATCAGCTAGCTCTTCTTGTTACTTACTGACAAACAATCATTCAATCAAATAAGATTTGCATTGTGCTATTTCCGTGGCATGCAATAGCGCTCGTCATGAACTGATCAAACAAGACTGTTCAGTCCACGACAAAAAGCAGTGAGTAAAGTAGAATTACTAAGAGATAGAGGAAAGGACCAGAGTAGGAGAGAGCATTTAGTAAAAGGAATGCTTAGCAGTAAAGATGCGAAAGTGACTAAGAGAAGAAGATCAAAGACCAAACGTACAAGAGATTTGTATTAAATTTGTTAGGTAGAGCAGAGAAGAGTAAAGTTTTAACTTTAAACAGTAGACACATTTTAAAAATCACCTTATATTTAAGAGGAAGCCAATGGAGAAGAACAAGAGATGGAGAGATATGAGAAAAGTAAGAGATGCGAGAAACTAAGCGTACCGCAGAATTGAAGGCTTTAGAAAGAGAGTGAGCCACCAGTTATATTGTATCAAATGCAGATGAAAAATCAATACAAAGAAGAAGAGTAGAGAGTTCAAAGTCAGAAGAAACAATCAGATCATTATAGAGTTTATGTAAAGTAGTTTCAGTAGAGTGGCCAGATTGAGAAGGAGGATGAAGTGAGAAAGTAGTTAGATAAGCATTTATTTGTTCATAGGCAACTTTTTCTATGATTTTAAAGATAAAAGATAGATTAGAGACAGGCCTAGACAGAGAAGACATTTTTATTAGTAGGAATGATAAAAGGGGACTTAAGAACAGAAGGAAACTTAGATGTAGATAAAGATAGATTAATTTAATCCAGTATGTTGGATAAAAAAGAGAAGAAAGCTCTTTAAAGATAGCAGTGGGAATAAGATCCAAGGAGCAAGTAGAAGAAGTCATAGAGTTAATAATTTTAGTAAGAAAGTCAAGTGTGATAGGAGAGAAAGACAGTGGCGTAGCTAGGGTCTTCTGCGCCCGGGGACAAAACACAAAATCTGCGCCCCCTACATAAAATCTGTCAAACTAATAAAATATAATAACTGTCGTACTCAGTATTTGCATGTAGGCTACAGTTTCTGGCGCCTATATACATACATTTCAGTGTATTTAAATTTCTATATGCTTATTGCACCTTACATCATAATTGTATTATTCTTTCTTAGTTTTTACTATTATACTGTTTTTCTAACAATTACAAAATATTAATGAATATGATTACGTATATAATTAGATTCTTTCAATTTATTTTTCAGTAGATTTTATAATTCTGTTTTTTTCTTGTCCGCTGAGTCAGAAGTGCGAAAGAAAAATTATAAAATTTAAAAGCAAAACAACAGATAGGTATTGTCTAAAATTGTGGTTAAAAATGAGCTGAGTTTTAAACAAAATTTTTTTTTCTTGCTTTTACTGCAGCAAACTGGTTAATTATATCATCAAAATCAATCTGTTCAAGAACTTAAATCTCCACACTCATTAAGGCCAGATCGATAAGTCTATCTTGTCCCATAGATGCTCGAAGGTAGGAAAGAATTATTTTTAATTTACTGAAGGATCGCTCACAGCTGGCAATCGTGACAGCTATGGTAAGAAGGATTTGTAGAGCAACACGCAAATTTGGAAAAACATCTTCTCCGTAACTAACAATGAACGACAAGAGTTCTGTAGGAGTCTTTGGTGCTGTATCCTGGCGGGTCTCAAGGAGCATTCTGCAGTCACATATTTCATTTAATAACTCAATTCCTTCAACATCCGAGTCATAAAAATTTCCAAATTCAATACAATGATGACGGAGACTGTCAAGATCTTTGTCATTCAAATGTTTGTCTACATCAAGTAAGAATCCGAATTTGAAGTTCAGATCTTTGAGACGAGTAAACCTTGTTGTCATCTCCTGTTGAAGTCGATCTAAAATACTTTTTATGATCCGAACAATTTCTTCTGCCGAAAGTCCTGCATCTCTGGCAAGTTCTCCAAGCATCCTTCACCGTCGCCTGATTCTACTTTCTACAGCAACACCCCATAGCTCACATCTTTCCTTTGCTTTTAGCACTGAATCATTGCTGGATGCATACCGATGCTGTCGCATCCTCCCAGCCTGTTCAATGTGTATTGTGTAAATTTGTTTGTATCAGTAAAATTTCATTCCACTGCTGCAGGCACATAATAAAGTTATTACTGTGCACTCAATGCTACATATTTCTCAAAACAGATTTTACTAGTTTATATTCATAATTGTAATACATAGACTCAGTATATTAGTGCTATTATTAAGTCCCGAGTCCAATGTCTATGTGTCATACTAAGGAAGATTATTTACATTATCATCCATTTCTCCAGCAGCCCGTTGGTCCCGTGAGACAAAAACTAAACTAAACTTAGTAGTAGCAGTTATGTATAGGCGGCTACACTGACTAACCCAATGTAGCTATACCACGGATATACTATATAGAGCATAATCTATACAAGCTTTTAACTGCACTGCTTGACTTGACCTGCACTGTTCTAAAGGAGAGTCATAGAAATTACTAGGTAAAGCAAAATAATAATTAAAAAATTTTGGTCACTGATATTGCGCCCCCTCCAGCCCTTCGCCCGGGGACAACTGTCCCCCCCTGCACCCTCCCCTCCCTACGCCACTGGAGAAAGAAGCAAAAGTTTCAGTCCAGAATTTTGAATAAAAATATGAGTTTGGTTATTTTAAAAGATCTAATGTTATTAAGTTTAGTAGTTAGAAAGTTCTGGTAGTCATCAGAAGATAATGAGGGAGGAGAGTTTTTAGTAAGAAGTTTAGACATGGAAGACTATCTATTTTTAGAGTAAGAAGAAAGATCAATAGATTTTCTTAAAAAAAAGAATGCTTATCAAAAAGTAGCTTATGGTATAGTTTGAGATGGTATTGCACTCACACCAAGATGCTTTAGAGAGATTAGAATGATAAGCTTGCTCAGTTTTACGTGCTGATTGCTTAGAGAGATTTCCCTTAAACTAAGAATGCTTATCGAAAGCAGTTTTTGGTATAATTTGAGGTGGTATTGCCACTCATACCAAGAAGGTGATTCACAGGCAAAGCTGTAAAAACACCTTACCCCAATGTGACAAATTTATTTAAAACTTGTTTTCGAGTGTCACTGTTATTAATTATTACTTCCCTTATACATTTCGGAGATGATGATTATGACTGGTCATGTGGGCAAAGTGGTCGGAGAGTGCTATTACAAGCTGCGACAACTCAAGACATGCAGAAGATGCATACCAGTATCGGTTGCGTAATCACTGGTTAATAGCTTTGTTGTCTCAAAAATCGACTATTTCAACGCTCTGCTCGCTGATCAGCCTGACTATGTCTTCTGTCGCTTTCAGTCAGTACTCAACACTGCAGCGAGACTTGTTTTTGGTCTGAAGAAATTTGACCACATCTCAGATATCATGCGTGACAAACTTCATTGGTTGAGGGCTCGAGAGCGTGTCGAATTTAAACTGTGTCTGCTGGTTTTCAAGGCCATGCATGGACTCGCGCCTGAATATATCACGTCAATGTGCTTGCCAGTCAGTTCAGTTGAATCCCGTCGGCAATTGCGTTCTGCGACCGCTGGAGACCTGGTCGTGCCTGCGACGACTACCAAGTTTGGACAACGGGCCTTTTCTGTCGCTGCTATTAAAGCATGGAACTGTCTTCCCATATCTATTCGTTTATCTTGTTCTGTTGAGGCTTTTAAAAAAGCTCTTAAAACTCATCTGTTCATTAAGTCTTATAACTAACCTTTTTTTTATTTTATTTATTTATTTATTTTTTTTTTTGTGTGCTTATCCGAGGTTTTTGACGTTTTGTACAGCGCTCTTGTGATGACTATTTCATTGTACTGCGCTATATAAATTATCCATGTTATTATTATTATTATTATTATTATTATTATTATTATTATTATAGCATTCCGAGAACATTTTTATTTTTTGGTTGTTCGACAGGCTGTTAGGCAACGAGAGGAATGTTGGTGGCTTTGACTTGTTCTGGGACGAAGGTCCAGTGTACGCTGAAACCACTTTCGGAGAAGAGACGCAGAGATATAACTCTTATTTGGGTAAGCAGATGGTGGTAAAAATGTGATGGTTGTGTGTTGGTAGAGACAAAAGTGGATACATATTTGTGTACTGTGATCAGTATATATATATGTAATGCACTTACATAACAAAATTTATTGTGACAATGGTAGTGGGTGTTAATGAAAATGACTACATCATTGTTATCATTAACAAACGATAATGGTGATGTAATCATCAATGAATAAATCATTAGCAGCAGATGCCATAATGGTTTCTTACTCTCTTTAACCAGTTCTAAGGCTAGCTCCACATAAATCACACCATTTTAATTTTATGGTTTTATAATTACAGTAACTGCCTTCATTACTTCATTTGCATCAGAACTACCAGAAATAACACCATTAGCACCAGCATAAACTACATTAATATTAAAAATACATTATGAATAAACGTATTTATTAATTTATAGGGTGCCCTAATGACAGAGTCAATGCCTTGAGGAAGTTGTACAAGAACATCCAGGTGGCAAAGAATGCTCAACAACAAGAGATCAAAGTCAACAGATAAAATTGGTAGCAAAGTTATTAACTAGGATGTTGTTGATTGTGACAGTGATGATGCTAAGAATGGACATTATGACGATGATGATAATGATAGCTGATGCTTGTACAAATGCTATAAGAATTAAGATGGGTTAAGGGAAAAATGTTTAATCGCAATTTAAAGTTTAAAGCTATGCCATGTAAATAGTAAATGCTTCTGTAAAAATTTTACTTAAATTCCTAATAGCTAACAAATGTTGCAATTTATGACAAAACTTACAAGATCTTTAACTGACAATCATACAACACAATATTGCTGATGGGCATGAAGTTCAGTACCAATTTTGTTTGCATGTTGCATGTCTTCTTATGCTGATGCTCATCTGTATAAGTTTTATGTTTTTTACTCAGCATTTTAAATACATTTTTCACCTAATTATTTTATACTTATAATTAAATGCACAAAAAATTTGCTCTTGTATTTTAAATACGTTTATTAACAAGAACTTCTATCATAATTACATTTAAGAAGTATTTCAGTGCCAACATCTCTTTCATAATGTATGAATAAACACAATCAAGTCTCTATTTAGTACCCTTTTACACAGAACAACTATAAAGAAATCGAGTTAGTGAGCTCTTCCATTGTTTTTGTTATCACCCAAACAAGCCACAAAAAAATGAGGTGCTGTTTTTGATGGCAGCTTCACAAATAATTTTTTGCTTCACATAAACATGTTCTGGAATGAATTATTTAGGCACTCTACATGACTGCCAGGGACGTCAATTAGGGGGGGCCATCGCCCCCCCCCTGAGTTTTCAGTGGGCCCCCGACACTAAAGTGGGCCCCACGCAGTTAAGTAGGCCCCGTCACTAAATGGTTTCTCCGCGCTTAAGCGGGCCCCTCCTGATTTTTAAGTGGTCCTTTCCAGACTTGTTATTATTATTAAACTGATTAAACATATGTCAGCAACATGACTATGAGTGAGCGAAGAGCTCGAATGAGTACAGAAACATTAAAAATATAAATTTTTTTTAAATACAATATGGAACCTTAATTTTTTTTTAAATGTCTTGAATTAATGAACTTTGACTATTTTTTAATGCAATTATTATCGAATCTAGCTCGAGCCATAGCTATCCCGAACCGAACCCGAACTTTAACAACTAGCGAACCGAACTCAAACTGTAAGCACTACCGAACCGAACCCGAACTGTAACCACTAGCGAACCGAACCGAACCCGAACTCTTAAATTGGGGTTCGATTCCCATCTCTATTTCATAGCTTGGCCGAGTAGGTTGTCCATAAAGAATAAAAGAGAGATGAGATGCTAAAGAAACTGGGAAGCTAGATCGTCAACATCATGATGGAGAGGTGTTAAAAAGTTAGGAACAGTCCAAAGTGGAACAAGATAGGTCACAGATTTTGTATGCATGCATCGATCGTATTTTGTCTAAGTTAAACGTACGATTTACACAGAATAGTGATCTTCTTGCATGACTGATTTCCTTCAATACGCAATCTGATGATTTCCTCTCTGCAAATCAAATTAGCAGACTTGCGAAGCTTAAACCAAATTTGGATATCGACCCTCTCGTGGTTAAAGTTAAAGTTGAATCTAGCACTGCAAAATAGTACGTTTCTTTACTTCAAATCCTATTTTTAATTTGGAAGACATGCGTTTTCACTTAGCAAAAATGCCACATGCATTTTGCAATATGATTCGCCTTGCAGATCTTGTTTTGACTTTACCTGTTACTTCGGTAGAAAACGAACAAAGGTTTAGCTGCATGAAAAGAGTTAAAACTTATATCCGAACTCGTTGTGGCGATGAACGTTTGAGTGATTTGCTCGTAGTGGCTATTCGTTCGGCGAATTAAAGTCGAAAAAAGTTATTTACATTTTTTCTAATATGCGTCAAACTTCCGTTTGCACCAGATTTTTATAGCAATAGCTTTGTTCATAGAGTCACAGCAGACAGCTGGTAATGCTTTTATGCTCACTCAGATGCTATGGTATTTAACCTCCCCCCCAGTTTTCAAGTTTTTTGGAAGAAAAAATAAAACGATGGTTTCAAAAAGTGGCTCCAACTATCTCCCTGGTCATCAGGTATTTTGGGAGCAAGAAGCAAAAGATGTTATGCAAGGAGGCAGATTTTGTGTTTTGTTCCCCGGCAAAGAAGACCCTAGCTACCCCCCTGAGTGGGCCCCTAAAACATCTTGCCCCCCCCCCTAAGGTTTTGCTGAAATGACGTCCCTGCCGGTCAAAAGCCTGGCTGCCGTATTCACCACTGATGGAAGGCGATGAGTCAAGATCTTCGGGAGTCCGACTAGTGTGGAGTTGCAATAGTCGAGTTTTGAAAACACTAATGAAGTGATAAGTAAGTTAAGCGCCAAGGGGGTAGAGATGAAGCAACAGTTTTGATTTGACGTAAGGTTGAGAAGCAGCTTTGGGTGATGCGACTAACGTGAGTGTTCATACGCATGTCAGAATCAAAGAAAGCACTTAAATTGCGAACTGAAACAGATGGAAAAACCCAATTTTTATCTATTCTTAGCGGTGCTGTTTGGAGAGTACGTTCATCCGACTTGTTGACAGCCAAATGACTTCAGACTTGCTTGAATTCAGCTGAAGGCGACTAGAAGACATCCATAGGCCCACGTCATCGATGCATGTAGAAACTACTGACGAGAGTTTAATTGCTTTAGCAGGATCACAATCACCATAGATCTGTGTATTATGCTAAGCGTTTAATGCAAAGAAAATCAACAGATTTTTTTTACTTAGATTTGGCACACGCCTTTTTCAAGACAAGTTTTGCACAAAAGCGAGAAAGGGTCCTTGCAAAGGCAGTCATTTATAGGCGCCTACCCCTTTAGCAATGCGAGTGAACTCCTTACTTAAGGGAGTTACGCTGGTAACGCTAGTGAGATTCGAACTGCCGACCTAACCAGGGGCGTCATTTCAGCAAAACCTTGGGGGGGGGGGCCAAAAAAATTTTCAAACCCACAAATTCCAAAATTTTATCTTCGTAATGCTATACTTTCCTCCTAAAATAGAAAATAGTTAATAACTGAGGGGGAGTATTCTTAAATACTTTTTCCAAAAAATTCAGAACCTTATACTACTCTTCTCCCCCAAAAAAGTTTTAGCCAGTGGCGGATTTATGGGGTACCAACGTCGTGCGCCCGCATTTTGTCCTCTCAATCCTCAATAACTTATCATTGCTTTTCAAATTGTCAGATGCATATCTATATAAGTAAAAATGTAACTGTTCGCTTGTTATATGCCAGAGAAAATTGACAAAATTCAGGAAATGAATTTTTCACTGTTCAAAAATTTACAGTAACAATGAATGCCATTGCTGATGAAAAACTAGCAATTCCACAACGTAGACAGACTCTAAAAGCTCTATAGAAAGCGTTTTTTAAATGTTCACATTGATTGATTGAAAGAAAAGTTGAAAACACAACACCTCAAGAATATTATAATATTATATTATTGTTCATTTTTGCGCAAAATGGAAAATCATATGACAGACAACCTAGACAACCCCAATTAATGTTTCATTTTTTCTGTGTATAATTTTATATATCAAAATCTTCAAAATCTCACAGCAATACTCATGTATTTAAATCTTACTTTGAAGCTGATATATTATCACCTATTGTTTTATTTACCAAATATTAAAACTATGAAAATGGATGTTGCTATTTGTTGAGTATTTATTGAATTACTTGCCTAGTTTGTGTCAGTGGTTTTGATTTTTTGGGCAAATTTTGTACACTCTTAAAGTTAAAATTACCAGTTATGAAGGTGGAGTTGCTTTAAGACAGAGTCTGTGTTATAGTGAATAAACAACATTCACTCGTAGTTTGTGACTGAAAAATCAATTGACATTATGCCATGTTGAAAATTATCAAAATTGAGCTATAGCAGTTACATGTATTTAATTTCCTTCTTTAAATGTTTTGTATAGTTACTGGGTGGTCTTGACGTGTTCTATTGAATTTGTGTTATTATTGGTGTAAAAACATTACCGGTTGAGTTCATCTATTAAACTTAACTTGCAAAGCCTTGCACGGGCTAATTTTTTGAGGCACGGTCTGTTATATAGGCACAAAATCCCAGGTCCGGTTTTTTCGTTTTTGCAAGCACAACATCCCACGACTCGGCTCATTGGCTTCGGCCCGTACTGAAAACCCTAAGACGAAGTCCAGTTTTGAAATTTGGTAACAACTTTGATCATTGCTGTGTGGATACAATTTTGTTTAAGTTGCACTGATGATGAATTGACAAAATACAATGAGCAAATATTTACAAATATTTTAATGTTTTTAAATAAAAGTCAAAAACTGAAATTATACAATGCATACTACTTATTTGCTAACGCACAGCGCTTCCCATGGTTCCCAAAATACGGTTTCCAACATTGATAGCTACCTTTCTAAAAAAATACAATTCCAAAAACGTATACACTTTTTTAAACGCTGAAGGCCCGGGAGGAGGTAGTCACAGTTGCTTTTTTAAAAACTTGTGCAAAAACCTCTCCAAAAATGTAGTAACTATTTTTTCAAAAAATAATGTTTTTTTAAATTTTGGGAGGAGGGAATTTCCCCCTGCCCCCCGCAATTGACGCCCCTGGACCTAACGATCGACAGGCGAACGCTTAACCACTCTGCCACCAGCGCCTCTGTCATCATTGATGGATTTGCTCCAGTTTCTAAACCTTTACAAAAAATGTATTCTATGGACTTTGGAGACTAATTCAAATTGCTCTGACATTGCCGGTGAACTTTGCTGATTGTGAGCGTAGTTTTTCTAAACTTTGGATTTTCAATTTTCAAAACCTACCTTTGAAACAGCATGTCTGACACTAGTTTTAGCCGACATACGTACAATATCAATGAACCTGGAACGTGCTGAAAATATTGAACTTGATGTTATTGATAAATTTTGTAGTTCACACAACAATCGTCGTATCGTTGTATGCTAATTTAGCTATGTTTTGATGTTTTAGTTAAGTGCTTTGGGTTTGTTTTGAACTTGCTTTCAGAAATATATTTGTATTCCAAAAAGCTCGTATTCTTTGGTTATTGTCTAACTACGGGGTTACTTTATAGTGTGTGATGCTACACTTAAGCGCTCCTTAAGGATGCTTTGGCATATATTGTGTGATATCATTCCACGAGATTTAGTTACCACCAAATAAATCACAAGTTTAGTTACGAAATTTTGTAACAATAAATTCATTAGCGAATGCATTGTCATTGTGATTAACCTTAACAAGTTAAATGCATACGTTAGGTTTGCCATGTCAATGCTTGCCCGACCTGACTTTTGTTTGCTCAAATGTTGCCAACCATCTTCTGAAATCCTAGCGCCGCCACTGATCTATATATATAAAAATGAATGTTTGTATGTATGTATGTCCTTTATGCATTGCTACACCATTCATCCGATCGTAATGAAATTTTCACACAACCTTGAGAGTCAAGGGGAATCAAATATAGAGATAAAAAATTTGAAATCCGTCACAAAATGAGCGGAGCGGGTGAGTGGGAACTATATACAATCTATGTATGTATGTATGAATGTATGTATGTGTGTATGTATCTATGTATGTATGTATGTATGAATGTATGTATGTAAAATCGGATCTAGGGGGGGAACTGAGAGCGAAAAATGAGCGGGAAAGCGACAGGGAACGGATAACGACCGAAAACGGGAAGGAAACGGGAGCGAAAAAGAAACGCATTAGGTAAACCTCTAAAAACCCCGGGTGCCCCCCGCTAATATATATATATATATATATATATATATATATATATATATATATATATATTAAAACATATATATATACTCTTAGGCAAACATGAAGACAAGAAGGCAAGTTGAGAAAAACGTGGCACAAAACTAAATGCTGCTTCTCAAAACAGTTCCTAACTTCTCATTTCTGCATCTACCTTTACAGCTAGTCAACCGTCGCTGCTCTGATCATTAAAATTTTAGAAAATTGAAGTAGCAACACTTTCATTCTTTTGAATTCGACGACATTGCACATACTACTAATTGAAGAACAGAATTTTCTGTTAAAAATCCAGATTCTTACCATATCAAAGTCAATGCACACTTTAAAAAATGCTTAACTAATCTTAACAATCACGATAACATAAACGTCCAAAACAAGATTACTTTGTCATATTACATACACATCCCTATATTAAGTTTTCATTTAAACTGCATGAACCCAAATAACAGAACATTTTTGATACAATTTGTGAGATGAAAATGTCTTAAATTAATTAATTAGCTATAAGTTTATAAATAATCTCTTACAAGACAATCAAATATATTTTTAATAAAGATAAGTTAATTGGCAACTTCTCTTTATTGAGTGAACAATATGGCAGGCATATAAGGAGCCTTGGCTAAGCTCAATCTGAGGTTTGTTAACTTTTGATGATTCAAAATATAGAAAGACATAATTGCATAGAAATTAAAAAAAAATGCGCTTAACAAACCGCCGCTTCAAAAAATAGATCATGTCGGATTTGATTTGCAACAAAATGTGATAAGTCTATAAAATTAACATAAATATTATTTGAAAGAGTGGAAGCTTAACAGTATAACTCGAAAAACATTAAAGCTTTTTCTTAACATTTATATTTTATCGATAGAGCAGCAAAATTTTTCAGCTGGAAAGTTGTACTTTTGAGAGTCCAGAACATTAATTTACATAAATACTAAAATAACGGGTAGTAAAGCAAGCAAAATTAAAATTTATAAGAATAATTTCCAGCCGATAAGAATATCATAAAATAATGGAAGAACAGATTTTCAAAGAAAAAAGCAAATAAGAAAATGTGAATCTCAAAAATCGGTCACATAGTTTTTGTATCAAAAGCTGCTTTTGAGCATAATGAACCGTCAAGTTTTGAAATAAAATAAAAAAGTCTAGGTAAGTTAAATAATGGTGAGGCAAAATAAATTGGAAATCACTTTAAAAAGTGAAAAGTACAAATGTATAATACAAAAAAAGTATTAGTCTTTCGTATCACCGATACGTCGCTGAATGGTGAAAAAATATGTTGATTCACCAATTAAATGTAGGACTAGTCTAATACACTTGTGAAAAATAGAACTGCTTGTTGACAAAATCAAGATGACAAGATGCAAAACATAAAGGAAATAAGTCCTACAGGAAGGAAATAAGTTCAACATGAAAAGTGATATTTTGTTTAAATGAATGATATATTTATATGCACACACTCACGTTTGATTTACATATCTGAAAACGAGTTGGAATGTTATGAATTAAACTAGTTACTGTCACTAAATCATTGCAGCCTAACCACAGATTTTGAGTAGTTACTCAAATTCAAACATATAATATGGTGAAAACATAAGCTTGTTATTGGTAGCCAAAACCTTCTATTCGAATATTTTGATGCATTACAGAAGAACTTTGCTTTTGAGGTTCGAATGTCATGTTAGATCCCATGTTATATTGCATCATTCTAAAATTATCCTGATTCATATGATAAAATTGTCCATCGCGTGGCACACTGTTGCACGAGAATTGATAGGATGAGTTCAAATGGTTGCCATTGACACCGTAAGATCGACCATCGGCATAGCAATTTTGAGACTGGTGCATCTCTGGATAATTCAGATGAGACATTGCTGATTTGTTGGATGGCATTTGATAAGTTGGTGGTACATTACCACAGTTCCACTTGCTCCTCATTGGAAGGGCACTGCCAGCTGAAGGATATGTGGAATAAGAAGCTAGGTGGTTGTCATTATAAAACATGTCAGAGTTGTTCAGCTGCTTATGCTGCAAGTTAACTGGTAAGCGACACAAAGAACTTTCTGAAACTGCCATATTGATACCTGGAGTGTAACAACTAGAAATCATTTCATTTGTTCCAGGGACCACACCTTTCAGGCCATCCATGTTAGCAACCTCCTTCGTAGAAGTAACATGTTGAGCTGGAAGTTGATGTGTGGTTAATACTCCTGTTGGGTGTTTGTAATTAACAGGCTTTTGCATGAGCAGCATGTTGCAAGGCTGCTGCTGTTGTTGAGCACACATTTGCTGCCTATTATTCATACCAAGCTTGTATGAATGGAGCTCATTTTCTGGTTGATTTTGCATAAAATTTAAAGGCACAGTTGCATTGCTACCAACATTGGCAAACCTATTATGTCCGTGAACGGCATAGGGATGGTGTCGTTGATATGGTGGTAGTGCAGCTTTCTGCTGTTGTTGCATTTTTAGGCAATCATATTGATGAGGATGACCTTGAGGTACTTGAGTGATAGCACCATTAGGGTACATTTTATGAGTAACCTGACCATGACCCAGCATAGGAGATCCAGAATGGACCTGCATTGACATTTGCTGGTTTTCTTGAAGAAGTCTGTATTGATCGAAATTGACATCTGCCTCCCTTACAGTGTTCACGGTACTCAGTTTTTGTGTGAACTGCATGTGAGATTGTTGTTGGACCTGAGTCTGAAATTTTTGTATGGACGAAGGTTTGACTTCTTGGTAACACGGAGGTGCTTTACCCTTCGCACCATCCTGGACAGGAGCTGACTGATTTTCTAGACTTAATTCTTGACACTGTGAAGCTGAATACGAAAGCTTAAAGTGGGCTCCTGCCATTAAAGGACTGTTACCAGAAGCTGGATCACCCCCAAAGACATTGCCTCCGGCTGGCATCTGTGGTACTTGATAGCAACTCCTTGAAGCAGGATAAGGTTTCATGGCAGCAGTTTGATACATCATGTTGTTCTGGTGAATCTGTTGTTGGACCTTTTCTTGATTGTTGTGTTTAGCTGCAAGATGTTTTAGAGTTTCAGCTGCAGGACCCGTAGTCTCTCCTAAAATAGAAGAAAACTTTGACATGTTGCTGCTGATGTTGAGTTCAATCTGAGGAAAATTTTGAGATGGATGGACATTTGATGCTATTTGATTTTGAAACAATGTTTTTTGCTGAAAGTTCGTTTCTTGAATGTTTGGCAATGAAGAAGATGGGACAATTTGACTACTAGCTGCTAAACCTTTTGCTGAAATCATTTCTTCATTATTAGGTTGAAGCAAACTATTTGTCATTTGAGGTATTGAGTCAAGATCTTCAAAGTCATTAAAAAATTCAAAATCTATAGGTCCATCATCAACCGGTCCCGAACCCAACAAATGATCAAGTTCAATGTTGTCGATTAAGGTTGTCTCATCACAAAGAGACAGATCATTTGATTCAGATTTGCATGGCTGATTGTCAATACTTTCATCTTTATTGTTCCCACCAACGTTGAGAGAACCAAAATTATTGCTGCTGTTACTGTCAGCCAATGCAACATTGTTTCCAGTTATCCTGGAGCTGAAATGAACTGTAATGCCATTTTGAGACTGAGCTAGATTTGCATCCAGATTGATATTTACTTGAACACTATTTCCATTTGTGTTGGAAGCATTAATGAAAGACTGTTGTTGCTTCTGAGATTCATTATTAGATGGAACATTCAAGCCAAAAGAAGAAGCAGGATATGCCAATTCTGAAGAACGTTCGGTTGTCGTAGGAGTGATGACAATTGGCTTCACTGCATTTACTTTTGGCTTTGGTTTAATCTGAAATACAGTAAAAATATTTGAGTATTTAAAGGAACAAATGTCATCTAGATAAAAAATAATAAAGTTATACACTAAAGCAAAAAAGCTTTGAAAAATAATATAAATACCAAAGATTATACTGTAGAAATGAAACTTATGCGGAAAAGAAGGTGGGAACTATTTATTCAATATTTTGTATCCTACAGATTATAATAGCATTTTATTATTTGAATAGATATCTGTACCACTTTTTTACTCTGCTTTCTCAATATTTGAAGAAATCACAAAATATGATAAACAGTTTTCATCCTTGTAAGTGTTAGTAAAACTAATAGGATCAGAACTATCCTGAACTTATAAATTAGTTCAATTCATTGCATTCAGTCACATTTAAGATGAAACATTATACCATATACATACACACAACTTTATTATGGACTATACGAACTTTGGTTCGTACTTCGACTCGGTCCGAAGTTGAGACATTCGACACTATTCTGACTTCGACATCGAACCATAGCCGAAACCAAATAATGAAATAATAGAATCTTATGCAACAGCCATTCGGAAATATCTTAAACTTGTTGAATTTAAAATTATTTTACGTTTATTAGTGTAATAAAAAAAACCAAAAAAGGGGCTTTTGTTGCTTAATTTGAAATTTGATTGCCTGTCTTGGCATTTCAGTTTTAACTGGTGTCAATTAACTCTGATGGTCATTTCATAAGACCTGCAGAAATGAAAGTTCTCTCCCTATCCACTGTAAAAGAGGGGCACCACAGAATTTTTTGGCAACCAAGGCTAGCAGCGGATAAGTATACTGTCTAGCTTTCCAATATTCAATTGGAGGCAAGTGTCATGGAAGACATCCTTCTTTCAGCATGCATCACGGGTTTGGTGCACATGCTACAGTCATTATCTGTTTTCTATTTGCGCAGGGTTAGATGCCAAAATCAAAATAGTACAGAAATGTTTAAACTTTGGGCTGAGAAGAAGTTCGAAGATGCCAAAATAAAAATAGGGCCAAAGTGTTTAAGCTTTGGGCTGAGCCGAAGTTCGGTCAGTCCCTAGGTGCAGTTGAATGTGCTAAAGTGCTTTTATTTGGTTGTGATCTAAACAACCCACAAATTAATAGTTATATAAAAATACTTATAAAACATGTTCTGAGCCAAAAATCTTTATTTAAACAAGTTTTTACGGTTCATATTTCTTGAACATTGATTGAAAGTGAATTGCTGACCTAGATAAATATGTATAAGCCCAAAATTTTAGTTTTAGATTTAAAAATAAGATTAGCTTTTCTTCTATAACATATTTAAGTTTCATTGCCATAAGACTTTGCAAAGTACTCTAAATAAAGATTTTGAGTGAACACTTCGACCTTTCTCAGATACTAAAAGCTATTCTAAATTAAATAACTTTTCAATTACTGAACCCTGAAACTTAGTTTATGTTTTAAATTAAATTTCATTTTCTTTACTATAACATCAAAAAATTGCATTACTAAAAGAATTTGTGATTTAAATTTAGATATGAACTAAAGAGGGAGGTTGAGTGCACAAGTCAACCATCCTTAGTAATGTAATGCACAAGTGTGCAATAGTAACATTAATTATATCACAATATTCTGAACTTAATAATCTTTTAATTACAAAACCCAAAAATTTTGTTTTGTTTTTAATTAAAGATTATCTTTTCTACCATAAAATAGTAAATTTCATTAATATACGACCTTTAAAAAAACTTTAAATGTATGCTGCTCACAAGAATGTCAACCGTTCTTAGTAACATAATTCTTAGTAACATGGTATACAGTGGTAAGGTTGTGCACACACTGTCCACGATTATTAATATTGCTTGACACTAAGGCAAAAATTTGAAAATAAAAATTGTTTACACGAATATATTATATTTGTGTTGTTTTACATTGACCTTTTTTCCTTACCTGCTGAGCTTTCATAGTGTTATATACTCAGAACACTGTGTAATCAATGTATCTGTTTTTAAACGCCTAACTCAGTGTAATCAATGTATCTGTTTTAAAACTGCTATCTTCTTTAAAAACCTATAAGAATATATTAATAGAATTACTAAAAAAACTGTATTTTAAATTGATTGAATTAAATTACTTCTGTCTGTACTTGCCAGTCGTTTTACTGTAAATGATACAGCACTCAGCTGGTTTTAGTCTTATCTAAGCGGTCGTGCTCTGTTATTTGTCTATACAGGCAAACAGACATCCAGTTTTTAAGTTGACTGCGGTGTGGCTCAAGGATCAGTCCTGGGACCACTGGAATTTAAGGCTTACACAAACGATTCTACCAAATTAATGAACAAACACGACATCGAATCACATCAGTACGCTGACCACACTCAGCTGTACATCAACTGCCATTTCAAAAAGATTCCTCCCATGAATGCATCATAGAGATATCGAGTTGGTGTGCATCTCGCTGCACCTAAATACAGGAAAGACAAAGATCATCTGGCTTAGTTCATGTTACAACCTGGGTGTTTGTTAGGCTGGATTCTAACTTAACAATGAGACAACACGTCGCCACTGTGACAGTGTCGTGCTTCTACGACAGATCTGTAAACATGTTGGAGAGGAGATTACAATAAAACTAGTCCTCGCACTAGTTATCTCTAGTCTGGACTATTGGTAGCCGGCCTACCACAAAGTACACTCGAACTGCTACAGTGCTGTGCAGGTAATCTTATAGCTCAACATTTCATTGGCTGTATATAAAATGGCGAATTCAATTAAACTATAGGCAGGTTTACACGGGCCAAGATTGAATGGCATCAAATCATGAAAATGCAGGTACATCTCTGCACCAGTAAGGGTTTACATATTACAATTACAATGTGCATTTTGTTGAGGTTATTATTGCTAATCATGCTTGCATGGGTGAATTTTGCTAGCTTAAAAAAAATTTAGCCAGCTGAAATATATTGTAAAGTAAATTTAAAAGATATTTTCATTAGATTTAAGATTTAACTAGTATAAAAATTTAAAACTTGATATTTTTTGGGTTCAACATTATTTTAATAGTCTTATGCTAAATACTGCCAGGATTTGTAATGCATGTCATCCAAAACTGATGAAACTTAAATTAAAATGTATGCAAATTACTTCAAATTTATTTAACAGTTTTAAATACTTGAAATACAACAAATATTTATAATTTATTCAAAATTCACCAAAATTTTAATATTTTTAGCTGATTTACAAATTGCAAATAAAATTAAAAGACAAAAATTATTAGATCATTTTTTAATTATTTAATAGTTAAAATATACTAAAAACAGTCTATTTCTGTCTTGTGGAATGCAGGAACAGTAATATCGCTTATCTAATAATTATTGTGGCTTGTGCACATGAATATGCTTTAACTGGCGCATTGAAAGTTGGAAGGCAACTCTTGGCTGCCAAGACATCATTGGCATGCATGACAGCGTTTACACGTGCACCATTGACATCTTGCGCCAGTCAATCTTTGGCCATGTAAACGTGTTGTATGTACAATAACGCATTCGATTTACTCTGGAAAATGTCTGGGTATACCACTGCTGACGTCAAGTCTACGGCAGGCAATGCTTCACTTCTTACTTGTGACCGGCCAACTCATTTCTATATATCAAACTTCTCCTTCATACAAAATTCAGCAAATGGGCCTTTTCATATTCTGGTCCCGCAACTTGGAACGCCCTCCCGTCAGAGATTCGCAAAACGACAAACCCTCTCTCCTTTAAGAAAAACTCGAAGACATACATTTAAAATGTGCTTTTATCTAATTAGTATTATATTTTTTCACAACCTCAACCACTTTTGATTACTTCTTTGTTTCATGTTTTAAATAATCAATAACTGTAATGTGCCCATTTTCTTCTAGTAAGGGGTGCAATATAAATGATTTTATAATAATAACTAGCGGGGTTACTCGGCGTTGCTCGGGGTTTTCAGAAGTTTTGTTATCGATTTTCTCTCTTGCTCGCATTTCCTTCCCTGCTTGCTCTCCCAGTTGTTTCCGCGTTCCCGGTGGTCGCTTTCCCGTTCCCGGTCACTTTCCAGCTCCCGGTCACTTTCCCGTTCCCGCTTGCTCTCCCATTCCCCGTTCCTGTTCACGCTCATTTTCTCTTTTCCATTCTTTCCTAACTTCTTTTAACCCATAAAACGTAAAATAGATTTGCTAAAACTGGCTAAAAGTCATTTCAAGCCTTCAAACGTTGTTACTTAAACTAAATTTGAATTTTATTACGCAATTATTTCTGATGGTCGTACATAGGCACTTTTGGACTAGAAAGGTTTTTTGCCCCCCTGAGCCGGGGGATCGGAGTAGGGAGTCCAAATCTTCTTAACTTTCTTTCCCTGTATGCCAAATTTCATCAGAATCGCTCCATCGGTTTATATTTCTATAAGAGTCAGATCCACAAACTCACAGACATTCATTTTAATATATATATATATGTGGGTTAGTTTGTCTCTGACTCTTATAGAAACGGGAAAGCTACCGGGAACGGACAGCGAGCGGGAACGGGAAAGCGACCGAAAACGGGAATGCGAGCAGGAGCGGGAAAGCAAGTGGGAAAGGAAACGGGAGGGAAAGAGACAAACATTAAAAAAACCTCTAAAAAACCCGGACAACGCCGGGTAACTCCGCTAGTATATATATATATATGTGTGTGTATATATATGTGTATATGTGTATATATATATATATATATATATATATATATATATATATATATATATATATATATATATATATATATATATATATATATATATATATATATATATATATATATATATATATATATATATATATAGTTCCCGCTCACTCACCCGCTCCGCTCATTTTGTGACGGATTTCAAATTTTTTTTCTCTATATTTGATTTAAAATGATATAAAAATCTGCACAGTCTTTATATGCACTAAGAAACTTACGGGCTCACGGGCTGTGTGGCCGGGAGCTTTGGACGGTCACAGAGGCGACACTTATATCCAGGATCACCTACGCCTCTCAATCATGGTGGGGTTTCATAGGTTCGGGAGATCTTCAACGCATCGAGTCAGTCATTAGGAAGGTGACACGCCAGGGTTTCTTGGCTCCCGACCGCCCTGATTTTGTGCACCGATGCGTCGTGGCAGATTCAACTCTGTTCAACCAGGTTCTGTCTAACCGCCTTCACCATCTTCTCCCAGACGTCAAGAAATCGGAATATCACCTTCGTCCTCGAGCTCACGACAGAGTAATTCCGCATGCAGATTCCTTACTTAGAAAAACCTTTATCCATAGATCGCTGCACTCAAAATAACTCAAAATAACTTAAACAATGCCGAACTCTATTTTAAATCTCTGATAAAAACAAGTTTTTAGATTTTTATTTTAAGTCTTTAACTTTAGATTGTCGATTGTATTCATTTTTATTTAATTATTTTTTTTATTATTATTTAAATGTAAACCGCTGTGCGTCATTGTCAGGCTGGTTAATAAAGATTTACTTACTTACTTACTTGACTCTCAAGGTTGTGTGAAAATTTCATTACGATCGGATGAATGGTGTAGCAATGCATAAATAACATACATATATACATGCATACATACATACAAACATTCATTTATATATATATATATATATATATATATATATATATATATATATATATATATATATAGATAATAATAATAGTTATAATTAGTCATTTGAGTGTGACTGTTTATCCTAGTATGTATTCTGATTTTTTTCACATCTACCAAAATTAATTTTGTTCCAAATAAAAATAAATTTTACCTGAGCCGAATCCTTTATCAATTCAGCCTTAGTAGACTTGGCTTTAGGCTTCTTAGTTCTACTATCAAGCCATTTTTGGTGTAAAACTTTGGTGTCTTCATTAATCTTTTCGTACTCAGCGTTGGCATAATTGTCATAATGAATTTTGTTGTTTGAGTGATGTTTCCTATAACCTTCTAATCGACGCTGCAACCGTTCTTGGGATAAAACATCATTATTTTGAGATACAAAATCTCCCATAATATCACATATCGTGTAACCGCAGGCTCAGTTCCAGTGTGCTGATTTTGTATCAAAAATCTTTCAAGCCAATAAACATCATCTCAATAAATATTAAACACTCAAGGCTGCTTCTAGTTATAGACTACTAATTTAGATTAGGATTAGATCCGTACATCCCAATTAGGCAACACAACAAAACATCTAAGATGAAAGCCAAACAAGGAGGAGGAGCCTGTGATCAAGTCAAAGAGCATGAATTAGAAAAAACTCCGGCAATTATAGATTCAGCTAAATTTTAGGTAAACTCTTCTTATTTTGAAATTTATTGAATAGCATAAATTATTTGGTAATTAGAAAAATAAAAGGTTTAATTTATTGAAATCATAGATATGGAAATATTGATAACGACCTCACTTATGGTTCGAATAATAACATCTGATATTTTGAATATTATATAACTATTATATTTAAAACATTAAAGCAAGAATTTAAAATTAATCAAACATTTTTCAGAAACCGTTCATAAATGACGTCACGCGATTAGGGAGAGATGGAGGTCACGCATTTGTTACTTATATGCGTGACGATGGGGGTATGTAATGTGACTTCAACATAAAGAATAAAAGCATTGACTTTCAACTGTTTCGATGTATTCTTGTGGCTAAGCCACGCTGCCTGACGTTGCACTTTTGCCAACTGTTGGGCATCAGAAAAGCAGAGTTGAGGCTGGACACCTGGCGACATTGGGTCATCTGCCTCTAGACAAAGAACGTTATTTCAACAAAACCATAGAAGAGGAGTAAACGTTCACAAGCATATGTTCACAAGACTATGAGAAGGGTAAAAATCTTTCATATACCAAAACTTTCTAACTATAAATACCTATTTAACTTTTTTTCTAAAAATAGCTGATGACGGAGGGAAGTTTGTCAAAATAATTTTTTTTTCTTGAAAAATTACTTTTCCAACAAAATTTTTTTTGGGGGGGGGGAGAAATTCCTTTCCTGGTTTCCCGTAAATGACGCTCCTGAACTGAACTGTTTTTAATTATGCTTTTTCCATTGAGAATTGAAGCCTGTGGCAAAAAATTAATTTAAAAAACATGTATTGAAAAATAAAATATTGATTTTTAGAAATATAACTTTTAGAGAGAAGGAATGCAGATGTTGTGTGGTCATATTTTAGGAGATCTGACGACGTACGACAATAAAGGTTAGGGATTAAAAATGTATGGATAGTTTCTTACAGAAATTTTAATTAAAGCTCTAAAGGTAAGACATTGTATTTCTAGATACCAAAGTTTCATTTTTGGTAGAGATGGGAATCGAACCGAACTCGAACCGAACACACCGAACTCGAACCTTACTTTTTACCGAACCGAACCCGAACTTAGTTGTTGACCGAACCAAACCGAAATAAAAATCGTTGTTTTCTGTATTTAATATCGCTGTTATTGTTTGTCTTATGGAAGCCTATGCACAGCTCTGTTGATGTGTTTACTTTCTTTTTCGCGTAGCACTACCGAACCGAACCCAAACTGTAACCACTAGCGATCCGAACCGAACCCGAACTATAGCCACTGTCGAACCGAACCGAACCCGAACTCTTAAATTAGGGTTCGATTCCCATAAAAATGGCGGCTTTTTTAAATTTCATTGTTTATTATTTTGCGATTGCAGCGCCACCTCTGTTGATCTTTAGGACTGACAGTGTACAATTGCGTAATAACTTTTATTAAACGCCTGCGCGCACTAATTTTAGCAACTGCTGATTGCTGACCACTGCGGCCGCCGCATTATGCAAAATTTCTAACATACATACATACATACATACATACATACATACATACATACATACATACATACATACATACATACATACATACATACATACATACATACATACATACATACATACATACATACATACATACATACATACATACATACATACATACATACATACATACATACATACATACATACATACATACATACTAATGTAAAATCGCTGATTTTACGATAGGTTTTCCCATTGATAGACGTTAAAGGACTCGGAATAACTATTATGGACATTATTAATAGAACAGAAGGTATAACTAGCCCTAACAAAGCTTCATTTATTATTTTCCAATAAAACTGCAAAACCATTCTATTGAGCCCGGTATACGTTTAGTGATATCGTAACAATACATACATACATACATACATACATACATATATACATACATACATACATACATACATACATACATACATACATACATACATACATACATACATACATACATACATACATACATACATACATACATACATACATACATACATACATACATACATACATACATACATACATACATACATACATACATACATACATAGAAAATTTGAAATTATGTATGTAGATAATTGATATGACTCAGGAGCGTCAAGTCCAGGCGCAGTTCTACTATTGGGGATGCATCCCCCCCACCAGTCTCAGAGCTCAATTTTTTTTCAATGAATAAATAAAGTTAAACGTACACCAAACAACCCCTCGCCAAACACCAACTATCTATTTAACATAGATAGCTACAAAATATGAAGAAATCTGTGGGCATCAGCAAAACGCAATTAATATCTCATTACTATACCTAAGTAAGATATGCTTGACCAACCGAATGTGATTATGTCTATGTCCTGCCAACTAGCAGCTTATAAATGAGTACCTATATCCAGCTAAGGCGATTCTCATTCGGTTTTCAGTTGTTTTCGGGTTTTCTATTCTTCGTTGTTTGCTGACGTTAATTGTTTAAAAAATATAAACAATATTGAGTTCGTGCAAGTTTAGAATACTAGTTTTTCTTTATATGTTAATCAAAAAAGGAAAATGCCCACTGATTTCTGTGAAGTCTATTTATGACTACTAAAATGCAGTTGTAAAAATTTAATCTCCATCACATTCGTCAACTTTATTCCCATCTAACTTGGAAAACTGAACTGCAACGTCGCAACCGATATTATTTAATTTTCGCGCCAGTGACATCTATCAAACGTAGAATTTTCCATTATTTTTGCGACCCACAAACGTACTCTTGAAGGCAATAAACGAATCCATAGGCATCATTTAGAGGGGGAATAGGGGTCGTTGCTCTCCCAAGGATTTTCCAGAAAAAGTACTTTTTGGAAAAGTATATATAGAGGAAGTTTTAGAAAACTTTTGGTTGCGTGGTTTATAAAACAAGTAGAGATAAAAAATAAATTTAAAGAAATGCTTTTATTTGCCTCTTTATCTGAGTCAACGAACTAAAATGTTTGAATCTAAAACAACGGTTAATTATTTTGGACCTCTGGCGACTTATAAATAAACATCCGTACTGTTAAATTATTTTGGACCTTTGGCGACTTATACATAAACAACTTGATTATTTTGATTCGATTAATTTTAATTGATTTAAGGCCTAATTCATGTCGGAAACATTCAATTCATGTATTGTCATCCAGAATAAAGCTTTCCTGAAAGTTTTAGAGCTTTAGGTGGTCGAATTTTTGTTTCTAAGATTTGATCACCACAGACAAACAAACAAACAGAGAGACAAGTGAAGTTAAATAAAAGCATTTAACAAACAGAGAGACGAGTGAAGTTAAATAAAAACATTTAATAAAAAAAAATAAAAGTAATTTTTACATAGATCTTGTTGTTGATCTATGCTTAAACTCCGATTTTAAGTTAAAAATTTGGTACAGTTCAACACATGGGAAATGTCCGACATTCATAACCAGATTGTGCAATACACACAAACTACCGAAATCTAAACTCCTAATTGGCCTGTAAAAAATCAACTCACTTAAAAAACCCTATTTTGTTTTTTTTTTGAAGAAATAAATGTACACAAAATAATGCATAAGCCACTGTCAAATTTTAATGTCCCTAGCATCCCGAACAATGATCAAATTGAAAGTTATTGAGAACTTTATTTAAATGTACATATAACAAAATTGAAATCAGAACATGTTCTCAGAATCCAGAATTTTTGATTTCTTCAAGTAATTCATCCTTTCAAGGATGTGTTCAATAGAATGTTCTCCCAGTATCTTGTTATCTCTGGTTCTCACATTCACCGTTCCATTTCTCAGCTCCTTTTCACCAACAACTATAAGAAGACAATTTCTATTATTGGTCAACAGCTATAATATTGTTATTTGCAAATAAATATATAATTTTTTTTTAATTTTATTTTGAGGGTACTGAATAAAATAAAATCAGTTGACTAAACTATACATAAATAAAACTCAGTATGCTCCACACAAACTTTCACATCCTTTGGCCGATTAGAACAAATTTTGGCATGGCAACTAATTGGTGCAAGTTTTTATTATAAGAAAAGAAAAGCAATTTGCCTTATATGTTGCATACCTGCATAACATAGCACATCTAATAAGTTAAGTGAATAAAGTTAAATTTACTATAAACTGGTGTCCAACATGTAAGCAAAATAAGTGAAATAACAAATTTAAAACATAAATGACTCAATATTAGGAGGAGATAGGGAAGCATGACATATTAAGTTTTGGTTCATGAGCCCATATGAATAAGATATAGACCCTATCCCTATCATCATCATCCAACTATAGGGAGTATTATTTAGAGTCTTATTCAATTCCATTCAATTTAATTCAATTCAGTCGGACATTATTTAATGTGGCATGATTCAACAGACTTCTAGGTCCCAAACAGGTGTGTCTTGAGAGCCTTTCTAAAATGTTCGGCTGTAGCTGAGGTTGCGACTTTTGGTTGAAGGAAGTTCCAGAGCCTTGTGTCAGCAGCCGTTCTTTAGATGATGACGTGCTCATGTGTGATGTCCGAACGCAAATACAGGGTAGCCTACTTGTACTTGTGGAGGCACTTAAAAATTAGAAGTGCAAGCTTGAAATCTAAACTTCTTGTGGCCCATCCAATGACACTGTAAACTACCTCAATTTCATAAACTTTAGTTCAATTATATTTATTATTCTTTTATAAACTTTATTTCTCTTCAAACTGTCAAACCACTGTTTTCTATCACTTGTGGGCCATCATTTTCAAACAGAGGTGTCATTATTCAGACACCGTCCCACATCACTATGGATGCTGGTGACGTCAGTGAGATTCAAACTGCCGACATTCATATACCACCAGTCCTGGCATATGCAATTTATTATGTACCGTGAGCAAAACTTAATTTAACTCAAAATAATAGCACATTTCAAAATCATGATAATAAAGTTCACCGCTCTTTAGCGTTAACAGTTCTTTGATTTGTGTTCCTTTGGAAAACTCCATTACTATGCTATTTTGCTTAACCCAAATTCATAAGCAGGGCCTCTATATTTATTCTATATATTTAAAAAATATAAAACATGGCAGCATTTTAAGGTTTTTCCAGAAATGGAAAGCTATTTTAAATAATTTTTTTTAAATTCCTAATAAAAAAAATTTTGTATATAGGTAAACAGCCCTTCTTTTATCCAACAACACTGAGTAAATCAAAAAGTGACTAATAAGAAAAACAAACCAAAAATGAAATTGAATTGAGCAAGCTGAGCATTGCGAATCTTCTTATTCATGGTATCACTGGAATCGAGATCATCTTCACACATAAAACCTTCTCTGAATAGGATATCCTTCACCTGTTTTAAATAAATTAACAAACTTGTTTCACTAAAAAGCTAGTTGAAGAAAATAAATTAAAATTGATTTTGAGCAAATGCACATACTGAACATGCATGATAGGCTAGATTTTTAAATTTACAACTTCATTTCATAACTTTTCAAAAAATTGCATATAAAATATATTTGTGACATTCGGAGATGAATAACTGGTAAATAGAAGAATAACCCGGACCCAGCCAAAAATAATTTTCAAACCTGATCCCAGAACTATGGAAATCATAAACCTAAACCAAGTTTTTGTAATATCATAAGGTTGAATCAGAAAAATCCAAAAAGTCAAAACCGTGACATCCCTAAACAACTATAGTAAACTTAATCTACATTTTCAAACATACTAACACATCTATGCCAAATCATCACATAAAAATAAAACAAACTTTGGAAGCATAATCATTAACAGATGGACCAACTGGGATGACGATACACTGTCTTGGAGACATCCAGAACGGCCTACAAGGAACACATGATGGATATCAAATAAATACATTGAATCATTTATTAAATCATCACTTTTAAAGCATCTTTACAATTTCACAACTGGATCATGTCATGAAACAAATATATAAGCTATTATTTCCTAACTAGATCATGTCATGTAACCAATATATCAGCTACAGAACATGTCATGAAAAAAATACATAAGCTACAGAACATGTCAGGAAACAAATAAATACATAAGCTACAGAACATGTCAGGAAACAAATAAATACATAAGCTACAGAACATGCTATGCAACAAATACATAAGCTACAGAATGTTATATACAGTAGGATTCTGCGTCCTGTTATTTTTTTTAAACGATACGATACGACTTCTCAAATTTGTCTCGAATAAAATGATACGATACGAGACGCCTCGACTAATAACGAGCCAAATCCGATACGATACCGGGATCTCGACTGAAATGTCAACTGTGGAAATTTTGTCTCGAATAAAACGAGATAACATAGATTGACATAGAATGGATGAACTATATGCGACAGACAATATTAATAACTACATTAAAAAAATTTATTGAAAAAAATATAAATTTCAAAATTTATAAAAATTTACAAAAAAATTTTTTTTTTAAACTTGAAATAGGTTTCATTTGTTTAGTTTTGGTACATCTATTTTCTAAATTTAGACTCTAAATGATGACAAACGCGAGAAAGTACCTGTATGCAAGAATTAAGAAAGTGAAGAAAACCCAGCGGGTTTATTTATAGGCGATGGCGAATCCGGTTGGCAAGAAAGAATCAGTGTTGTTTCAGTTAGGGTTTTTCAGTTAGAGTATCAGTTAAAGTTAGCCAATTTAATATTTTTTAGTTAGTATTACAGTTAAAGTTAATTTTTTTCATTTTTTCCAGTTAATATTAGAGTTAATATTTTTTTCAGTTACTATTACAGTTAGTATAACAGTTATTAATATAACCCGGTACTGATATTACTAAGCAAATGCTGTCTCAGATTCACTTCTTGTGCATCTGAATTCCATTCCTTTTTTTTGCTAATAACACTAGGCAAAGTAGTCTGTGCGCTATTCTGGTTAACCATGTTTCCTATATCATTTTCGATGGCTCCAGGAAGTTAGCAACGCTTCGGGCAACGATTTTCGGCAATTATTATTTGTCACTAGGAAAGTGTAAAATGTAATTAGATATTTGAATTCTACGTTAAATTTGCTTAAAGAATACATTTGTTTGAAGGGGCGGATAATTTTATTTTTTTGTGATTAAATTGTTTCTGATTGGCTGTGTCGGTAACATATTTGTAAGGTCAAGTCGTGGAAGGCATTTTTCACAAAGTGTCAATGAATATTTTAAAATAAATTTTGCACTGTTCAATCAAGCTGATATTTCTCTACAAGAAAACATCTGTTTGAAGGGGCGGACAATTTTAGTTTATTTTTTATTCAATTAATTTGTGGCGATTTGGAGTGAAAATAGACATCGTTTCCCGCTTCGTTGCTAACTTCATTCACCTATTTTCGATTAGTTTGCGCTTGGCCTTTAGCTTTTTGCAATTTGTCTCCAAAACCTCAAGTTCTTTTGCCACTTCCTTATGTCTATGACTTAGATGATTTACTTTTCAACAGAGCTCCGCAAGTTTCGACCATGTGAGCTTCCGAATCTTTTTCTCCCACACTATAAACCACGTTGCACCTGCTTTTATCAGTAGAGGGTTCGTAACTTAACGCAAAACTCCATTTTCTTGTTTTTGGCCAGAATTTATTTTTGACATTGTTCATACGTCGTTAAATGCAAATAAAGCGATTAAAAAGAAAATCATAGTAGAGATAAAAGACACGAGTGGGTCCGGTTACTAAATATAAACAAAGAAATAAAATTTTGGCTCATTTCAGCATTGGATTTTCCGAAAATATTTTTTTTTCAGTTTGTATTACAGTTACTACTTTTTTTTACTATTAGTATTACAATTAAAGTTAACATTATTTTTCAGTTAAAGTTTCAGTTAGTACTTAACTTAAATCTCTTTTTTCAGTTATTAGACCAAATTCAGTTAAAGTTACGCTTAACTGAAACAACACTGGAAAGAATCTGAGAAAGTTTCGAATTCCAGCTGCAAACGACGTGCACACTACAGGTGACACACACATACTCACATACAACCAAGAATATAATCGAGATTATAAAAATATATCTTAGATGAGCTACTATTACGGTCAATTACGGATATCGAAACCCTAAAATAATCATTCCAATTTTATATAACAAATTTGACAAAATAAGTTCATCAAACAGACTAAACCAAAACATAAACATAGAATGATATCAATAATAGTCATTAATAATAATAGTCATTGATGTCAGCGAGTACGATTGCCTTGCCAACCGTTGATGCCGGTTCGCATATTTCTAAATGGAAGTATGCAGAGGTTCCACTAGCAGCCTAAGAGGGGCTTGCCATAACCTCTGCTTTAGATATATTTGATTACTATTCTCAATGTGGCACTAAAAAAAGCTATAGAACAGAAACGAGCTGGTGGCTGGTTTTATATATGTTATATATATATATTTTATTTTTTTATTTATTTTATTTTTTTTATTTATTTGTTTATTTGTCAACATATCTGCATAATAAAATGAAATGTCAACAGGGAGACTACTAATAAGCAATGCTTGTAGTGTAGCCACCCTTTACAAAAAGAAACAAAAATCACATACACACACAAAATCAAATATAAACACAATGCTCAGTTTTTCATAGAAACGATTGTAAATTATGTTCACAAATAAATTTCTTGATAAGAATTTTAAAAATGTGAACTGAAGATGCACATCTGATGTCTTCTGGTAAAATGTTCCATAATTTTGGTCCAATGAGGTAAATACTTGTAGAAAGTATTTTCAATCTGCAGTAAGGTAAATGAAAGATACCTGTATGTCTTGTTTGTCTATTCTTTATATCTGATGATAACATAAAATTATCAAAGACAGGGCAATGCATAATATTATTAATTAGCTTAAACATGAAAACCAAGATGCTATAGCAGTGAACTTGTCTTGGTGTTAACATATTTAGTGTATTGATATATTTATCAACATTGTCCGTTCTTCCAAGTCCGTAGAGCATTCTAACAAAACGATTCTGGATTACTGAAAGGGTACGCATAGAGGAAACAGGACTGTTTCCCCAAATCAAATTACAATAAGTAATATGTGGGTAGATCAAAGAGTAATAAAGATGACATATAATATCATGATTCAAACGATTTCTGAACCTTGATAATAATCCAACAGATTTGCTCATTTTTCTTCTAACAGCATTTATATGATCTGTCCAAGACAGACTTTCCGTAATGGTAACACCAAGAAACTTTGTGAATCCCACTCTAGGCAGTGAAGTTCCACCATATTCAATACGAAATAGAGGAAGAGCATTCAATTTAATTTTTGGTCCAAATATCATGTAGTTTGTTTTGCTGATATTAATTTTGAGACGATTGGCAGAGAACCAATGAGAAAATTTCACTAATTCAATGTTCATCACAGCTGTAACTTCATCTATAGAATTTCCAGAATAAAACAAATTGGTGTCATCAGCATATAATATTGTAGAGAGCAGTTTAGAAGTTTCAAATATGTCATTAACAAAGATGTTGAAAAGTAGTGGGCCTAGGATTGAACCTTGTGGAACTCCTATGGATATGCCCCTCAAAGCAGAGTTTGTGTCGCCAAGAGAAACTAGTTGACTTCTATCTTTCAAATAGTTAACAAACCATAAATGTGCAGTCCCACGAATACCATAGTGTGAGATCTTATTCAGCAGAATGTCGTGATTGATAGTATCAAAAGCTTTGCTAAGATCAATGAAAACACCCACTGTGAGATGCTTGTTGTTCATTTGCTGTAGTAGTTGCTGGGTGAGATTAATGAGAGCAAGATCAGTGGAACTATTTGCTTTAAATCCATATTGGTTGCTGTGAATGACGTGGTGCTTGTTGAAAAAAGACGTGATTCTATTGAACATAAGTTTTTCCAGGAGTTTTGAGATTGGAGACAAGAGTGATATAGGTCTGTAATTATCAAGGGATTCCTTGTCACCCTTTTTAAAAATTGGAATAACTTTTGATGTCTTTAATGGCTCGGGAAATATGCCTTTCTTGAATGAGAGATTAAAAATATGACAAAGAGGACTGGATATGGAGTTTATTATCGACTTGAGCAAAAAATTACTTAAATCATCTATTGCAGTACTTCTTGAATTTTTGAAACTGTTGACTGTTCTCACTATTTCAGTTTCAGTAATTTCTTCAAGAAAAATTGAATCTGAAACAGGTTTGACCAGGTAATCACTATAATTGTTAGTAGTTATAGATGGAATGGTGTTAGCCGTATTGGTACCAATAGATGTGAAATATTCATTGAAGATATTGGATAATAATAATTTGTCTTCAACTAGCTGACCATTGTGAAAAATTCTTTCAATAGATTCAGGACGAGATTTATTTAAGGCTTTCCTAATAATTGTCCAAGTCTTTTTGATGTCATTCTTTGCCTGTTGAAACAATGTGTTGTAGTAGCTCTTTTCGGCCTCACGTTTGATCGATGTAAACATATTCCTAAATTTTTTGTATTTTTCTATATTTTCAGTTGTCGGATGCTTGATTGATTTCACGTAAAGTTTATGTTTGGTTTTAGATGATTTGAGAATTTCTTCCGTGATCCACTCCTGACGTCGTTCTTTACGATCGACAGTATGATAAGGACAGGTTGAGTTTAGCACCCTGGTAAGATGATCCTGGAAAATCCTAAAAGCCTCGTCAGTATCATTGCTGGACAAGATATTGGACCAATCTACTTGCTGAAGTCCGAGAGTCAAAGACAATACATTCATAGGTTTTAAGTTTCTTTTGGAAGCAATAGTTTTATCTAGATTTAACCTGCTTTGGAAAATAGTGAAGATAGGAAAGTGGTCGGATAAGTCATCCAGCAAGATGCCACTCACGTTGTTACTATACCTGTTTGTAAAAATGTTATCAATGAGTGTAGCTGAGTGTTTGGTCATTCTAGTAGGTCTAGTTATTGTAGGTAGTAAGTTGTGTTCCAGTAGTGTATTCTCAAAGTTTGTTCTTAATTGTCCACAATTTAGCAAATTGATATTAAAATCTCCTCCAATGTAGATGTCAGACTTGTGGTTTATTGATGCTAAAAATTCATTTAGATTGCCAAGAAAAACATCCGCATCAGAGTCAGGAGGTCTGTAGATGTTCAATATTATATTTTTTTACCATTTTTATTTATCATTTCAATTGCCAGCCAGTCAAAAACAGGATTGGCAATACATAAATCATCTCTCACTCTGTAATGTATGTCATTTCTAATAAAAATAGCCACACCACCACCTTTACCACTTATTCTGTTTCTGTATACAAATGAGTATCCAGGGAGAATTATTAATGGAGCAGTATCTTCCGAAAGCCATGTTTCAGTTATCAGTAGCATTGAAAAAAAGTTTCTTGTGTTGTAACATAAAATTTCAAGGACTGGAACTTTATGAAACAGACTACGTGAATTTATATGTAAAATAGCAAATGAGTTATTGGGTGAAGTTTCAATTAATTTGGACAATTCTTTGTTATTATAATATTTGGAAGTAATCTTAAGAGATCTAAAAAAGTTGACATCAGGATCATGAGCTTCAAGAAAAAACTGGTTTTTGTTTTCTTTTTCAAATAAGTCAAAAATATTTACATCTGTGGCAGCCTCCATTATTGCTTGTTGTTTTGTTTAAAAGTCCATTCACGGACAACGACATAGCGAGGCCAGTTATCAGGGTTGAACATGTTGGTCGTTGCTTCAGATGTAATGCATAATCTGAAAGAAGAGCTCATATCGGTTGGTGAAAAGGCTTCATCTTTGTTCCTTGCTTTATCCATTGAGTCCGTTTTGACATTTTCATCATTGGGTTCCAAGTTAGTGTTAGAGTTGCCAGAGGATTTTGTTTTTTTGAAAACTGGGTAGCAAGTTATGAAGTTGACATTTATTTTGCTTAGATGTTCTTTAATAGTGTCTACCGAGCAAGGAGAAATATTTCCCAGGTAGCAGACTTTCTTCTTAATAAATTCTTTTGAGGCTTTTATTAAAGTGTCTTTTTGTTCCATTTTACCTATTATTTTCTTTGTTATCTTTTCCGTTTTTTTCTTACGGGATTGTACAACTTCAAAATCAGGAACAATTTCATCCATGAATTCTTTTTTATTTTCTTTTACTCTATCAGCCCAGGAAACCTGGGGTTTGGTTTTCTGATTCGAGGTCCTATTGATTTTGTTCTGGTCTGGTATGGTAGCTTGCATACTTTCTAGTAAAAGATCTTCAGACAGAGTCTCAGTGGGTTCAAATTTGGTTCCATTAATTTCCAGATTTGTGTTTGCCTTTTTGGAGAGCATGTCAATTTTATCCAATAAAATTTTTTCTCTTGCATCTGCCTGCAGTTTGAATGCCTTTAATGCAGAGAAGAGAGCTGATTCTATCATTTGGCTCACAGGGGATCGGTAGGTGCTAACAAATGTTCCACTGGTGGAGGTACATTGGTTTACGGCATATAGTGCTGCATCTTTTGCTATTTGCTCAAGATTCTTACTATCCTCAGCTGATAGCATTTTTATCGCTTGTTAAAGTTAAAACCAAAAGATATAACTAACACGTGCAAGGATTAATCTAGTATCGTAATAGGATTAAGCAATAATCACTAGAGCAAAGTATAATGCTAAAAATTATTGTCTTATGTAATAGGATTAGTAATAAAGTATTGAAATAGGATTAAGTAAAAAACACTAGAAAAAAGTTATAGAGCTAAAAATTATTCTCTTATGTAATAGGATTAGTAATAATGAAACACGTGATAGTGTAGGCAATTAACCACGTGGTTTCGGACAAAAAAATCTACAAACCAGCAAAAAAAGTAACTATAATCAAGAGAGAGAAAACTTCTATTGCAATAAGAAAACAAGAAGCAACTTAACTCAACTTTATCAAATAAAGTCCTCCTGAGAATATAACTTTTTAAGAAAATTATCAAAGAGTTTCTAAGTTGAACTTTTTAAGAAAATTATCAAAATTTTTCTAAGTTGAACTACGGAGCCGGCCACCTCCAACGCTTCGACTACGCACACATAATAAAATAAATATATATATATATATATATATATATATATATATATATATATATATATATATATATATATATATATATATATTGAAATAAGTTGCCGGTTCCCAGACTAAAAATAGCAAATAATGGGGCTACAGGCTGTTAGGAAAACCAAATTTAAAGTGGGGATAATAATAGTTAAATAGTTATAAACTTCTGTCAATAGGTAGATTAATTAATCAATGTTGATGAATCAATTGCAAATATTCACAGTTTTGACAATTGTTAATTAAATATGTATGACTTTCGTTATTTATTGAAAAATATTTTTTTTTAAATCCCGGATTTTTTTGAGACTTTATACGAGAACAAAATTTAAGTCTCGCTATTTTAATTCGATACGAGATTTCCCCCGCAGGCTGTATCGTTTCAACAGCGATACGGGATTTCCCGTATCGTTTTGAAATCCCGATTGATATCGGGATAACGATTACGGGACGCAGATGCTTAATATACAGTTTATTTGTTATGCAACAAATATATAAGCTACGGAACATGTCATAAAACAAATATATAAGCCACAGAACATTCCACTGCCAAATGTTTAGAAACTACTAGTTGACTGAGAAATTAATTTAAAACTGTCAAATTGTATCTCAATAACAACATACTGCATAAGCATTTATTATCCTTGCTCTTTATTAGCAGAAACTGTTATAAATTTGCATTTCTAAACCCTTGGTCATCTAACATGATATTTCCACACAAAAAAAACACTAATTGAAAAAGTCATTGCTTTGTGTGTTATAGCAGTACAATCTATTTCAATATTAAAAGTAAATTGTTAACAAAAACTCACCACTTTCCAGCAAAATGTTCACACAAGATGGCTATCATTCTTTCTAGCGATCCAAGAATGGCTCGATGTATAATTACTGGTCGCCTTTTTTCACCATTCCTGGATAGTTATTATACGTTAATAATTTCTAATTGTGTTAGTTAAATGTTTAAATTATTTACAAATTAAAATTTACTTCATCAGAAGTTCTGATTATTTTATGAAACAAAAATCTTACTCGATATAGTGAAGGTCGAATCTTTCCGGCAGTTGGAAATCCAATTGAATTGTGGCACACTGATGAGCTCTCTTCAGAGCATCGAGTATGGTGATATCAATCTAATATGTAGATATCAATCTAATATGTAGATATCAATCTAATATGTAGATATCAATCTAATATGTAGATATCAATCTAATATGTAGATATCAATCTAATATGTAGATATCAATCTAATATGTAGATATCAATCTAATATGTAGATATCAATCTAATATGGTGATATCTATCTAATAAAACATTTTATGCTACTAGCAAACATTTATAATTTGATAAAATCAACAAATAAACTGTATATGACATTGAGGGGAATTAACCTTGGGCCCATAGAATGCTCCATCACTGGGGTTGATTTGCCACTCATCACCAGATTCATCCAAGCATCTTTTCAATTGCTGCAACCAACATTTTAAGCAATAACATTCAACATTCTCATGTATAAAAAAATTTAAAAAAACTTCTATCAAACATTCTCTGCTTCATTCCAGACTTCGATGTCACCAAGAAACTTTTCGGGTCGTGTTGACAACCTTAGTTGGAAATTCAGACCAAAGACACCGTAAACATGCTTCAAAAAATCAATAGAACCAGCAATTTCTTTTTTAATCTGAAACAACAAAGTTTCCCGATGCACCTTTATATTACCAATTAACATTTATACGTTTTTAGTAAATGCAAGCAAATTCTTATTTATTATCAAGCAAATTCAGCCCACAAGCCACTGCAAAGCATACTTGATCGGGTCTGCAGAAGATATGAGCGTCATCTTGACTGAATGCTCTAACTCTTGTCAATCCAGAAAGTGCACCAGAAAATTCATTTCTATGCAGCATTCCAAAATCTGCAATTCTTAAAGGCAGCTCCTTCCAGTGTCTTGGATGGTGATCATATATAAGACTGGAAATAAAACTTGATAGTTTTTATATTAGTCTTGAAAAAGCAACATTATAATTTAAGCTGCTGATCAAATAACAATTTTTATGTTTAAAATAGAAATGTCAAACCAAGATATTAGCAATCATAACTTTCAACTAAAAATATTATCTCAAGACTACACACAAAAACTTACATACCAATGAGCTGGACAATTCATTGGTTTCAAGCTCAATTTCTCACCTTCAGAATCAAATGAAAACATATGCTCCTATGAAAATGAATTATTAAAAAACAAATACAGTATTTTTCATTTACAAAATATGAAATTTAAAAACTCATAGAAAAATTTCTTTTACAAATACAAACTTACAGCGTAATGATTCCAATGACCTGAAGTCTTCCATAGTTTAACGTTAAATAATTCTGGTGTCATTACTTCTTGGAATCCTCTTTTTCTGTATTCATCCTTTATATAGAAACACTTAGTATTCTTTAAAGTTGAAACAAAAACAAAGTATAATACTGAAGGAACACTGTCTCACTTCAATTAAATTACAAAGTTGTTTGTAGATATGTGTACCATTAGGAAGGAAAAACGGACTACCAGGACTCATCTCGTGAAACATGAACAATTTCTGTTCCTGTGGAAAAAGAAATTGTGAGTTTTGATTATAATAGATAACTGTCATTGTTGAAGATAGTAGATAGTCCAGAGTTTCTCTCGATTTGTTTATATATATATATATATATATATATATATATATATATATATATATATATATATATATATATATATATATATATATATATATATATATATATATATATATATATATAAGAGATAACCAACATGCTACTTCCAACCAGCCATCAGAGGTGGATGACAAATCTAAATCACTGGATATTTTGCACAAGCATCCCAGAACGAAGCCTACCATCATCTGCTCTGGTTAAGCAAAGTGACATTTTTCAAGGTTCCAAACATGCTTAGCCTATGAAAAAGTGCTATGTAGTAAAACACCACAAAATCAGTTTTCACGCTTGAGTTTGAACACACAACGGTCACTCTAACCCCTAGGTTCTTAACCTTTTTAACCCACACCCACCTTTGGATGAATTCAATTTGACTGCACTGCCTACTTTAGCATATCCAGAATAGAAAGTAAAATGTTAGTTTTTTGCATAAAATTTTTCTTATTCATTGTATTTGTTGTTGCCTCTCATCGATGATTTCAGAAAAAACAAAGAGCGATCTTTGATAAGGCAGTTCGCATATCATCACCGTCCACCAATTTATTTCTTTACAGTAAAGTTAATATAAAGTATTTAAAAAAGATCCATAAATATAAAAGCATTGCCAAAATTAAAAATTTTGAAAATTTTCTAATTAATTCTCAGCAAGAATGAAAATTGTATAAAATATTTGTTTCAAATTTCAAAATTATATTTTTTCGCACTCTCCCCAATTTGTATGGCATCCCACCGGTTAAGCTCTAACCCATTTGAGTTTGTGTTATATTTATATAAGTTGATCACCAATCTGGTTGACAGCATCGCTAAAATGCTGTTCACTTGGTGACGTGATTTTTTTATGCTATAAAATAAATACAGTTAAAAGGACAGTTTCAGCCTATCTCTCGTTTTCTCTCAAACATAGCAAATTTTTAACATTTTGTTCATTATATTGTTTTTCTGTCCTTTTATCTTAGCATTTATAGTAAAATAAAGCTTTTCAGATGTTACATGTCATATTTTGAGTGTTGACTGCATGCCATTTGCATTTTGAATAAAAGCATTAAAATAGACGTGCTTTGTTACAGAATTTTAAATACTTTTGTAAAATTATTTAGTATTAATTATTGTATATACTTTGTGGGCAGTGTTGTGTCCACCTTTGCCATTCATTGGCAGTATTTCAATTTTAAAACACTTGCTAACAGAGACTTTAAACTATTTAAAAAAAACCCACTTTGCCAATCTTTCGGTGATCTCTTTTGGCAGCTTCTTCTTGCACTTTCTGCCAGTCTTTCATCAGTTTTATGTTTGGAAATGAAATTCCATAAATCCTTTGCAATATCTCTGCATTTGAATTGGTCTCGCAGTAAGATGAGTGCTGAAATGTCAAAATCAGAATCAAAGGATTCAATATAAACAAATAACTCAGTTCATCAGTAATAAATAAGCTTCTTAACAACCTTGGTTATTTGCAGTGTTTTAACTTGTCCAGTATTTCTAACATGTGGTCCCTTGCACAAGTCAATAAGTGGCCCACATCTAAAGAAGCATTTAAAAAATATTAATGTAAAATCACTGGTTTGATGATCAACTTCCTATTGATAAACCTTAATGGATTAAAAACATTTATTAGGGACATTAATTATTTATTTATTAATAGACCAGAGGGTATAAACAGCCTTAACAAAGTCTTCATTTATTATTTTCCAATAAACTGCAAAACCATTCTATTGAGCCCGGTATACGATTTTGGTGATATTGTAACAATATATATATATAATTCATATTGAATTGAAATCACATTACAAGAAACCTGACCTATATACTGTTGCAGATGGAGAACTGATCTTCTCATTAATTATTTTCAATTTAAACTTATTGTGCTACAAAAATAAAAAGCCATTTAGTTGATCAGTTATATGCTTAAAGTTAAAAAATTAACCTGAAACATCTTCAAAAGATCTCTTTTTGGCAATACAAGTCTTTCAAATGGATGCTTATCTTTTATAATCTTCTCAATGATACTTTGTAAAATTGGATAATCAGATGGGGAAATCGTCCTATGAACAGTAAAACAAAAGAAGAGTTTAACATTTTCAGCAATTAAATGTATGAAATAAACTGGAGATAATTATAAAGGACTATAAAAGAAAACAATTTTAAAAAAATGAAAAAAGTTAAGAAATGTAACAATAAAAAAATTAAACCAAACAGTTTTACAACCTATCTTCAATGAACATGTCATAATAAAATCCTTCTTCAATTGATGGACCATGGCACAGGTGTCCTCCGTAATATTTTTCCATCGCCATACCAAGAATGTGAGAGCTGGAATGCCAAAATACGGCCTTTGCTAGATTCAATCAAAGTGTTTTGATACTTTTAAAATGAAATAACATGTGATGTTCATAAAACATTAATCACAAACCTTCAACATCATTAAATTTCAAAAGTTGAAGACTAGAATCTCTTTCAAAAGGTCTTTCCAAATCCCAAATCTCGCCATTAACTTTAGCTACAACACATTCATCAGACAAGCTGTGACTGTAGTAAAATGAATAACCAATTATAAAGCTATACATTACTATACATATACAGAAACAAACAAACAAGCACATATACATATACATGACTCTAGAAAGAATTGAGCCTGCTTGTCATCGGCAACATCGCTTCGCCTAAATGCAAATGTTACCACCCAACAACCACCAACAAATGTTGAATAGAAGTCCCAGTCTTTTGGAGCTACATTACATTGGACTTGACTATGATGGGTTCGGCTCGACAGTTACTGCTGCCAATATATTGTGAAGTGAAACATTGCATTGAAATGTTTCACTAGCATACAAATAGGATAGCTTTAACTAGTGACAACATATTTATAAGACTGTATTGGTTTGATTGAATGTTGCATTGATATATGTCGGTATGTAGCACCAAGTCTTCAACTGTTGTAAAAATATATGTGTGTTACTAATAACAACGTTTCTTTGTTGTATCAGATGTTTTTGTTTCTGCTGTTTGTGATGGTGTATGTGATTCAGATTTTGGTCATGTAATTGACGTTGACTGCAACTCCATTGTTGAAGGCTTTTTTACATGATTTTTTCTATATTTAGTGTGTGCATGTTATTATAATTGTACTTAATGAATTTAAATATTATTCAAACTATACTTTACTACACTTTTATTAACTGCCAATTGTTTATTCTTTAGTTATTATCTTAAAAATAATCCAACGACTTGGAAACAAATCTGTTAGCCAATGTTTATTGGAACTGGTATTTAAAAATAAGTTGTTACTAAACAAGTTCAAGTCTTTAAAAAATTAATTTCTGCAAAAACAGCTATATTTTTTAACTGAGTCAGTGAAAAAAAACATAGCACCAAATTATTTCAAAAAATATAATTATTTTTATTTTGCATAACTGTTGCTGGAGCTCCTACAGGGATTTTTGGCTGGACTCAGATAGAAGCATTGAATGCGGGGCATGTCAAACAGTTCGTGCTTGATAAGATGCTGTTACAAGGATTCAAAAACAGAATGTATGATAACTTCAGAGCATTTAATGGGACTGTTCGGGAGTGGTGCTGTTGTCAGCTACAATGCCAGATGATGTACCAGAAGTAAAAAAAAGACTTGTGAAAGAGCCTGTGAAAAAGGAGGAGCTGAGAATCAGAGAAATCAAACAGTTTTGTATAAATGGTAATCCGTGTTTTAAAGCTTTAAAATAAAAAGTCAGAGTTAACCTCTGACTGTGTGTTGTACAGTTGTGGGCTCGATTGCATGGTCTGCCATTACGTTCATTATTGGTTGAAGGTGCTGGAGTGTTTTAAGACTCTAATGGCTGTATGTATGAAGCACTTAAGTACTTCCTGTCGTGGATCAGAATTTTATCCTTTTTACTTTTTCCTCCTCCTTTCTCCAGACTTGGGACTGGCTCGCAATTAGCGAGGCGGAGTTAATTTGATTTGATTAATTTTAATTGATTTAAGGCCTAATTCATGTCGGAAACATTAAATTCATGTATTGTCATCCAGAATAAAGCTTTCCTGAAAGTTTTGGTCGAAAAGTGGGAAAGCGACCGGGAGCGTGAGAGCAAGCGGGAAAGGAAACGGGAGCGTGAGAGAAAAACCTCTAAAAAGCCCGGGCAACGCCGGGCACCCCGCTAGTATATATATATATATATATATATATATATATATATATATATATACATATACATAGGAAATTTTTTAATTGGGATCTTGTAAAGGACTATAAATTATTATTAAAAAAAAACGATAATTTAGAGCAATATTTCAGTACATTATAGTCAGATGTATGTTACATCTAAATACATTGTGGTTGAGGTAATATAACATGGGAGAGATGGCCAAAAGTGATGGGACCAAAATATCAGTACGTTATATTAGAGATGGGAACCGAACCGAACCCGAACTGTAACAACTAGCGAACCGAACCGAACCCGAACTGTAACCACTAGCGAACCGAACCCGAACTCTTAAATTAGGGTTTGATTCCCATCTCTACGTTATATCCAGGGTATGTTATAATGGGATTATACTGAAAACAACAACTCCAATATTAATTTTTTCTAAACATTTTTTTTAAAGTACTGTAAATTTTACATTAAATATTTTTTTTAATCTGTAATGAGCTTTTCTAAAAAGAAACGATAATTTCTGGTAATTATATTTGTTGTAGGGTAGCTAGCCAGTTATTAATTACATGAACTCCAACGATAATTAATGGTCAATGAGGATAATCTCATATTACATTAATGTTTCAAGTGATATTGTTGAATCATATGTGTAATATTTGGGTGTAGCAAACCTGATATTTTTGCACCATATATATTTTTACATAGTGATATACTTGATATTTTAGCATCACATTATTGATATCTTTTTAAAATAATCTAATATTTTTTCAGAAGATACCTGATATTTTTAGCAACTTCAAAAGGAGTTGTTTTCCATGATAATCCTTCAACCATTTTCCCATTGGGAAGAGTAATTTTAATCAATTTTTGAGGTTGATCATCAAGCCAATTATCGTGACTGCTTTTCAAATCATGCCACAACTGCTGTCGCCAAACTATATATTCTGGAGCTGGATTCACCTGCTAATAAAAAATCTGTAATTAAATAATACTTCGCAAAAAGTTTATTTATATAATTCCTGTAAGCTTTTATTATCTTGTTCATTCAACTATTTTAATGGGCTAGCTTTAATGTAATCCTATAAATCAATCAATCAACTAGATCAGGGGTGGCCAACCCGAGGCCCGTGGGCTCTGCTTTGTTTAAATATTTGAAAATTATAGTAAAATCTTATAAAAACTTTCTTAAAAATCGAAAAATAGTACAAAAATTATATATGCAATAATTACAATACAAATTATAGAAATGGAGTTGGTTGAGCTGCAGTCCGATAGCTTTATGAAACAAAAATTTCTGGAAGAAAACTTAATTTAGTTTTACAATGACTTCTGCCAGGTATCCAGCATTGCGAAAGAATGCATTGAAGATAATGAGTTTATTTGGCAGTACATACATATGTGAGCAGGCATTTTCCAGAATGAAGTGCAATAAGTCGGTCCACAGGGCCAGACTTACTGACAATCATTGCGCCTATCGGTGGCTGCATTTGATGCTAATGTGCAAGAGCTGTCGTCTGGCAAACAAGTTCAGGTTTCGCACTGAATGACAATTGCTCATGAACAGTTAAAATACAAAGTTTTTTGTGTCAACAATTCTATTTTGCAATATAGAGTTTTTGATAAACAAAAAAGGTTGGCCACCCCTGAACTAGATTCATATAGCACACTATTTACAGAGGCAGGCGCATACAATGATGCTCAGTCGTCATGAACTGTTTGAAGAAAATCTTAATCACGAGATGAAAGGCAGTTAGTGATGAAGAAATGGAGAGAAAGAAAAAGACCAAGGTAGGAAAAACAGTATTTAGCAAAAGAGTGCTTAATAGGGAATCCAAATCTCTGATTTTTCTGATTGAAATTTTTCAATTTCGGGATTCCAGAGTTTTAAGATTGAGACCTGACATGACATTGTGATCGGAACATAGACACAACGTGACATAAAAACATTGTAATCATTAACCTTCTAATGAAGAAAGTTTCTGAGCCATGATCGGATCTTTTAAGAAAATAAACTATCCATAAAACGCTTTTATGCCTATACAGTCTATACACTCTAGACTAGTTTGTAGCAGTCTCATTGATTCTTTGTGTAAAATTTCCAGAACCTATACACTCTGACCAATGGTTCTGAAAAATTCAATCTACTGTTAATAACTTCTATTGAATTTGCTCGAGCTCAAATTACTTTATGTTGAAAACATGTTTGTATTCTTCTTAATTCAATGCGTAGCCAGACTGAAATACTGCCTGACATTTTTTCCGGGAGTGGGAAAGCGACCGGGAACAAGAGACGAGCGGGAACAGGAGAGCAATCGGGAGCATGAGAGCAAGCAGAGAATGAAACAGGAGCAAGAGAGAAAAACTATATAAAAGCCTCTAAAAACCCCGGGCAATGCCGGGTACCCTTATAGTACAATATATATGAAAAGAATCTTTTTAGTGTCAAATTGATATCTGCAATAATGAAAAGAAAATCAGATAATCAATAACTTCAATAAAATTGGTACAAAACCAATATTCCATTATGAATAAAAATATCCTAATATAAATGAATTATCGATTCGACGTAAATAACTTCAGATCGATAGAAATACCTGAAATGGTTAAAAGTTGACTTCAAAATTTGTTGTCTTTCAATGAAATAAACAATGACGCATAGATTTTTTAAGATGAGCGTTCCTTTTTTTTTTAGCATGAACATCTTAAGATTAATGTTTGGTCCTCAAGAGTCTATGGACCAAATTTCAGATCGATTAGATGACAAGAAATGGGTTTGTGTTCATTCAGACAGACAGACAGACACACTATAATTGCTTGTGTTTAATTTATTTTACTGTGTTCAACCTGTTAATGTGTTCACTAAACTTATAAACTTACAACTGAAAGGATATGGAATATCTGGCGATTTGTTGGCGTGGATTTTCGATTTTCTGAGTGCCCGCACACAGTTTGTTCGCGTTAATGGTCATCACTCTGCCCCAAGAGAAGTTACTAGCGGTGTTTCACAGGGTAGCGTCCTGGGACCAATACTTTTTTTGATATACATTAACGATATTACAGACAACCCAGCCTTTGAACAAGTTTCAGTCAAGCTCTTTGCGGATGACATCAAAATTTACAAAACATTCCAACCTGGAAATTTGGCTATGCAGGATGCGGTTGACGAATTGGTGTCCTGGAGTGGGATATGGCAGTTAAATTTGGCCCTAACAAAGTGCTTCGTAGGCTCCATCTATGGTCTAGCAAGTAAAGAGCTTGATGTACCCAACTACCTTATTGACTCTCATCAACTGGAGATTGTTGGTCACGCAAGGGACCTTGGCGTTGTAATGGAAAATGACCTCAAATTTAAAAAACACATCGACAGTATTGTACATGCGGCATCTGTTAGATTACGGCTGATCAATTTATGTTTCACTACTAAAGATCCAGATCTCTTGACGAGAGCATTTTCCGTGTATGTACGACCACTACTTGAATATTGTTCTTCAGTGTGGAATCCACACCACAGGCATTTGATCGACAGGCTCGAGAGAGTCCAAAGACGATTCACAAGAACAATTCCTTCTGTCAGTCGTCTCCCTTATCTAACTCGCCTCAACATCCTCGGTCTCAAATCTTTGGAACATCGCAGACTCATTGCTGACCTATGTCTATGCTACAAAATTCTAAATGGTCTTATTGACTCAACTTTGGTCACCAGTTTTGAATCGTCTGGTTACCAGGCCACAAGAGGCCATTGTTATAAACTGAGGTCTGGCCTGCACAAGATCGATGCTACCAAGTTCTTCTTTTCCAATCGAATAATAAAATCCTGGAATGCCCTGCCTCACGATGTGGTCAACTCAACATCCTACAGCCGTTTCAAATGTCTGATAAATGAAACCGACCTCTCAAAATTTCTAACACCTAATGAATACAATGGCTAGTAAACTTCAAGGGTGCCACAGCCACCACCGATGCGCCACCTTCACAACTGTGGTCATGCTCGCTCTCCTTGCCGTAGCCATTCTGCTGCCGACCGGAGTTGACGCTGCCATCGCTACGCGCCATAACTTGGACAACAGGGACGAACTGATCGCTGCCGCCCATCCACCGCTTTTGAGAACAGATCTGGTGAGAGATTTCAACCAGCTCAGTGCAATGAAAGTATTGACATTGTGTCTACCCCAATTCATTTCTAACCCCATTGAACAATGTTTTGCGGAGTAGTGAATACTAAGCTTTCGATAGTAATTCGCAGGTAATCACGATTTTGCCTAACTTTCCACTCAGGTTCATCATTAAGCTGTATAGGAACAGATGTCTGTTGTGTTTTGTTAGCATGGTAGTTAAATCATTTTGCCATTCCTAACTAATGCTGATGTTAACTAATGTTTAATGTTTTCGCTCACCAATTTGTGTTAGTGGTCATTTGTGACCCTCTTTTTGGTTAAATAAATAAATAAAATAAATAAATATTTCAATTAATAATTACCTCATCTGGAATGGATGTATTATCAAACTCCACCTTCGAGCATAGTTTCACCTTTAAAAAAAAATTTTTAGTTTGAAAAAAGTTTAATTCCATGTCGTCCAATGGCAAAAACAGCAAGTAATTTTGTGCGAAAATAAAACTGATGTTTCAGTGTAATTATCATCCAGAATCTGATTCTTTCATTATAATGTTGATTTCTGGATTCTAGTTATCGAATAAAACGTCGGATCGTTTACCAATTCCTCCCAGTAAAACGAAACATAAACAAACATTGGGGGAGCATACGGTTGGACAAACAAGTTCACTGCGGCTTGCCCAATCGTATGCCCCCCCCCCAGTGTTTGTTTGTTTTGTTTCGCAGGGAAAAATTGGTATACGCCAGTATACGGTCCGCCATTTAATTTGATAACATTTTTATTTATTAAGTTATAGAAGCTAAAGTTACATCGTTGGATTTGAAATTGAATTATCTAAAATCAAGCGTCTCGGATATTCCCAGGCCAGCAGTTAAAAAAGGTTATAATTTCTCAAAGGAGCTAAGGCTTATTTTATACAGTTTGGTCGTTAAATCGTCCTTTTTGGCTTATAACTTTATTTGTTGAACCGAAGAAATACCAATTTTACCATTAGATTCCATTTTTTAAACCCCATCCAACAATGTATAGTATTGTATAAGTAATAAGTATAGCACAACCCCAATACAAAAAATTTTTTTTTTGGAATTTGCACGGCCAGCAATATTGCTAACTTCCCACACGTGTCACTCACGACTGCAATGTAAATAGTTCCTCGAAAGGTATTATTTATCGTTTTAAAAAGTTTCAAAATTAACGATGAACTTTGCTTTGCTTAATTCTGATGAAACTTTTGCTTTATTTTATATCACCAAATTCTCCACCTTTACCAAAATTAAAGTTAAATTAACTAAACTTCGCTAAACTGCTAATACTGCTAAACTAATAACTAACCCCGTTATAAAACAACCTTCGAGAAACTTGAATTTGATGATGCAGATGATGGCACCTAGTTATTCTTGTAATAATATCACGCTCAATTGCCTTACACAAAATGTTCATTATCAGAACCATGTTGAAACAGAGTACAAATTTAATAAAAACAGACTAAAATAAACAAAATCTAGTCAGAAATATGTAAAAAAAACACCGGCACTCAAAACATTTTGACCCCGACTTTTTTGGTGAAAAGTTAAACTATTTGGTAAAATACATTCTAAATGTAATTAAAATACAAATACTTGTTTATAAAAATATTTAAAAAACAAATTTTTCGATGTATTTAAAATACTACTGAATACCCGACCCGAATAACTCCGCCTTGCTTTTGCAAGCCAGTCCCATGCCTGGAGAAAGGAGGAGGGAAAAGTTAAAAGGATCAAATTATGATCCACGACTGGAAGTACTTAGGCACTTCTGACACAGCCGTTTCAGTATTAAATCACTTGGTGTAAAGGACTATAAACTATTATAAAAAAAAACCCGACCAGAACCTGAAGTTCGTACCTAATACTACCACGAGGGAGAAGTTGGCTGCGCAGCTGGATCCCCGAACCATAGTGCAAAACAAAGTTCGTGCATTGGGGTTGTGCTATAGATCGTTGGAAAGGTATTTAAAAAAGAAATATAATGGTGTAAAAATGTAGTCGAAAATATTAATCTACATGGCTCCAAACGCAAGTGAAAAATCGTTTCCATACATTTACATAGGGACGATTTTTCACTTTTGGAGCCATGTAGATTAAAATTTTTGACTGTATTGGGGTTCTAGCTTAATGCATTAGAAAGACAAATATATTAGCTAAACATAGAAACTAATTTTTGGAAAATAGTCCAACAAATAAAAAAGTTATGAAGCAAAATATAGATCAGGGTATGAACAATCGTCTCCATACATTTACATAGGGACGGCGACGGTTTTTCGCCTATAACTTTTTTATTTTTTGCAATATTAAATTTATTTTTACACCATTATATTTCTTTTTTTTAAATACCTTTCCAACGATCTATAGCACAACCCCAATGCACGAACTTATTTTTGCACTATAGTTCGGGGATCCAGCTGCGCAGCCAACTTCTGCCTCATAATACTACCCCGTCTTTTTGGATATCCGAACTCAAACCAAAAGTTTTGAAAACGTGAAATCCAAATCCAAACCCGAACTTTTTAAAAATTGAAACTCGAACCTAACCTGCATTTTTGAAGAAAAAAAACCTGGTTTTTTAAGAAATTAAAACCTGAACCTCGAGCACGAGGCAGAAGTTAGCAGCGCAAAAAAAGTTAGTTTGCAAAAAAAATATTCGTGCATTGGGGTTGTGCCATATAACGTTAGAAAGGTATTTAAAAAATATATAATGATCTAAAAATAACTTTAATATTGCAAAAAATAAAAAAGTTATAGGTGAAAAACCGTCACCGTCCACATGTAAATGTATGGAGACGATTTTTCACTTTATGAGCCCTGTAGATTATAATTTTCGACTGCATTGGAAAACTTAATGCATTAGAAATACAAATATGTTGGCTAAACATAGGTATAAACTAATTTTTTGAAAATAGACCAAGAATTAAAAAATTTATGAAGCAAAATGGAGATCAAGTATGCTTTCCGTATCTAAATGTATGGAGAAAACCTTTGGTTCTATAATCCTACGGAAAACATACCCTGATCTACGATCCACATTTTGCTTCATAACTTTTTTATTTCGTGGACTAAATTACTCAAACTAACCATCTGCTATTTTTCAAACTGGATAGAACGATTTTTCGAATATAAATATAATCGGCACCCCACGACGTTTTAAGTCTTAAAAAGTATGGCTTGTTCGTTGTACAAATGTCTACAATTAATGCATGGCTCAGAGAAAAATTATTTTCTTCTTTTCAGTGCACAAAAACATGGTATTTTAAAAAGATTTTTTTAAATATTTTATTTATAAGCTACGCTCTTAAGATTAACGAGAGAAGGGGTAGTCGTAGGTACTTTTTCAAAAAATTTTCTCAAACTTCCTTCATATTATTTTTTTCTAAAAAATGTGTTTGGAAAATCTTAGAGTGACCAACGGAAAATTTTTTTCCTTAACTACATATTAATTTTTCTATTTTTTAAAATCTTTGGGAAGCCAACGACCATCACCCCCTCCCGATTTTTTTTTAAAACTTCCTCTATATTTGATTTTTCAAAAAAGTTTTTTTTTAGAAAAATCTTGGGAGGATTTCTCTCCTGTCTCCACAAACTTTTTCAAGTTTTTTTAAAAAACATTCTTCATATTTATTTTTTGAAAAAAATTGTCTGGAAAATTCTTGGTGCCCCTTCTCCTCCAAATGACGCCCCTGAAATTGTGTATTTTTTTTAATCCAAAAATCAATGTGTTTGGTAAAATCATTTATTTTATGATTTGAAATCAATATCAAAATCCTGAACATAAAAATGGTTTTAAATCAAAATTATGTTGCAAATGATTTTAAATCAAAATCATGTTACAAATGATTTTAAATCATAAAATCGTTTTTCATTTCTGTATTGAAAAATAAACTGTTTCTATATATAAATTCAATGCACATCTCAGCATTCTCATTCAAACAGACTCAAAGCGATAATCAATTTTTGAACAAGGACCTAATAGTTAAATAAGCCTTGGTTTAGTTTTATAATGGTCAACTTTTCGAACATTGCATCACATAGTCTGTTTTGTCTGGGTGTCTCAATTAAACCTGCAATGCTGTATTGTATACTATTGACTATTTGTACTTATCTGATGAATATTTTCTTCGCTATGTGGTAAGCGTTGCTGTTGAGGTGGTGTATCATGGTACAGGTTGTATCCGACAAGTAGGACAGTACATATAGAATGACAACATAACATTAATCAGAGACATCAGTATTATTATTGAGTATCGAGTATATGTGATCAAACATTGCAAATTAATGATGAACCAGCACTTGACGCACGCTTCGCGCGCGAAGAGTGTGAGTTTTAACATATTAATAGTAAAGGTAGTCGCACTCAAATCGCACTCTAAGCTCAAAAACAACACCGATGCGCAGTTATAGTAATAATTTTACGCACGCTTCGCAAGCGAAGCTTGTGACTAAAATAGTTAGTAGCACATGATTTTTCACTTGGACACGTTTTGGAATGGTCTTCTATTTGATTGGATGAATTAGGAAAAAATGCCTACGTAAAAAAACCTTTAATCGGCGAATTGGAAAAAACAGCCTACGAAAAAAACCATGTTAAATGGGTGATAGTAAAAAAACCGCCTATGAGAAACACTATTTATTTGATGGTATCGGAAAAACAGCCTACGAAAAAAACAACAATTATTGGGTGATAGTGAAAAAACCGCCTACGAAATGAACAACATATTTTGGGTGATAGTGAAAAAAAGCCAAAGAAACAACCCAACTTTTAATGGCTGATGATGAAAAAAAACGCCTACAAAAACCCAATCTTCAATAGCTGATATTGGGAAAACCCGCTGATCTATTACTTCGGTGATTTATTTATTTTCAACTTGTTTATAAAAAGTTACGATGTATGCTGTATGCTCAAATTATATTCGCAAAGCGTTAAACTTTTGCGGCTAATAACTTTTTATTTAATATATTAATATATTATATATAATGTATTAAAATAAATAATGTCGTTAATAATAATTTCATTAAATATATTTACAAAGCGTCGAACTTTCCAATAATAGGAATAATATTAGCAAATTAGGTAATTTTCGTAAATAATAATATTATTAATAATTAAAATAAGAGGAATAATAAATACAAAATAGAAAAATGACGTAAATAATAATTTCATTAAATATATCCGCAAAGCGTCGAACTTTCCAATAATCGGAATAATATTAGCAAATTAGTTAATCTTTGTTAATAATAATAATTAAAATAAGAGGAATAATAATTACAAAATAGTAAATTGTCGTTAATAATAATTTACAACTTGTTTAAAATTGGGAAAATCACCGAAGCGATCATTGCGCTTTTATAGTAGGGAACACGCTTCGCACGCGAAGCGTGTGAGTTTATTCAGCTTGTCGCAGATGATTTTTCACTTGGAAACGTTTTGGAATGGTATTCTCTTTGAATGGCTAAATTTGAAAAAACCGCCTACGATAAAACAACCATTAATAGCTGATATTGAAAAAAACGCCTACGAATAAAACAACCTCTATTTATTTTCAACTTGTTTATAATGTGTGATGACGTTTTCTCAAAATGATTGGAAAAACACGCCTTCGGTGATTTGTTTATTTTCAACTTGCTTATATTGTGTGATGACGTAATCTCAAAATTATTGGGAAATCCCGCTTTCGATGATTTGTTTTTTTTCAACTTGTTTTTATTGAAAAATGACGTACGATGCATTATATATATCCGCATAGCGTTAAATTTTCGCGGCTAATAACTTTTTATTTAAACATTTTAGCAAAAAATTGCCCTAACAAACCGTGTTCAGCGTCTCATAATCTATCAACGTGAGTTTTTTCAGACCTGCAGATGCTAATCGGGTGACATAATACATACATATTACATCATTGCGCTTTTATAGTAGGGAATATATATACCTGATGATTTCTTAGCTCCCATTGAACCTGTCTATTATAAGCTGTTGCGTTGCAATAGCTTGTAGCATCTACAGTTTTTGAGTAGCAGTTACTTTAAAAAACAAATAACCCTATTTTCCACCCCACATTTGAAGTCCTGGAAACCAAATTTTCAAAAAATGCTGAAACACGTATTTCATTATTTTTGGAGTAGAAACAAAATACTAATTTTTACTCCTGTAGCATTCACAGTTTTTGAGTAGCAGCTACTTTAAAAACCAAATAACCCAATTTTCCAACCCACATTTGAGGTCCGGGAAACCGAATTTTCAAAAAATGGTGAAACACATATCTTTTTATTTTTTAAGAAGAATCCATATACCAAATTTTAAAATCTCCTCATTTTTGGTTTTCGAGATATACATTGTTCTAGAAAAAAGTTTGTTTTCCAGTTTCTTCCCCTCAGGAGCTAAATTTTCAAAAATATAAGTTCCAAATTTCACGTTCCTAGGATTAGGCGTTTGAGCTCGGCGTTGATTATCAGTCAGTCAATCAGTCAAGACATGTTCATTTATATATATATATATATATATATATATATATATATATATATATATATATATATATATACTAGCAGTGCCCGTAGCGGCTTCGCTTGCATGAAATTAGAGAGTTTGAACCGTGCATCCATAGTAGAGATCAATTTTTTAGGTCTCGGCTCGGTCCGTCGACAACATAGCCCAGCCCGTTTTAAAACCCAAACTCCTGGCCCGGCACAGCCCGCCTGAATTAGGCCCGGCCCATTCTTACAGGCCTAGAAATTCTATATACTTGATGAAAAACTTCGGCCCGTCCCACCTTGACTTCAGGTTTGGCCCGGCCCAACAGAAGACCCTAAAATCACTAAAATATCTATATACTTGGTGAAAAACCTCGGCCCGTCATACTTTGATTTAAGGTTTGGCCTGGCCCGTGTGAAGACTCTAAAATAACGGCTTGGCCCGGCCGGTGATAAACTGGACTTAGCTACTTTTAACCGGCACAAAACTTCAAAATACTAATTTTTACATTTGTAGCACTTACAGTTTTTGAGTAGCAGTTATTTTGAAATCAAATAACCCTTATTTCCACCCCACATTTGAGGTCCTGGAAACCAAATTTTTAAAAAATGTTGAAACACTTATATCATTATTTTTTGAGTAAATACTAAATACTAATTTTGACATCTGTAGCATTCACAGTTTTTGAGTAGCAGTTACTTTAAAAACCAAAGAAACCTTTTTTCCACCCCACATTTGAGGTCCTAAAAACCAAAATTTCAAAAAATGGTAAAACACATATATCCTTATTTTTAGAGTAGAAACTAAATACTAATTTTCATTTTTGTAGCATTTACAGTTTTTGAGTAGCAGTTACTTTAAAAACCAACCCAGTAAACATTGTAACCACTTTGTAACGTTTCTTAACCGTTCATTTTCGGTTACAAGAAACGCGTTTCTTTTCGGTTGTTTTGCTCATCGGCTGTGCGTTAAAGAAACGTTTCCTGAGTAAGGTTTTAGAAACGTTTCCCGTGTAACGTTTTAGAAACGTTTCCTGAGTAACGTTTTAGAAACGTTTTCCGTGTAACGTTTTAGAAACGTTTCCCGTGTAACGTTTTAGAAACGTTTCCCGTGTAACGTTTTAGAAACGTTTTCTGAGTAACGTTTTAGAAACGTTTCCCGTGTAACGTTTTAGAAACCTCCTCTATTATTTGCTCAAGCAAATTATTATCACTTCAAATACGTTCATCAATAGACAAAACTGAAACAATATTTGCAAATTTATAAAAAAATTTATTTAAAGAAAGTCTTTTGAGCTCTATATAAATGTCATTTCTTCTCCTTGCGGTTCAGCCTCTCATGTGCAAACTTTATCCACTTCTTTGTCACAACCTCAATTTCCTTGGCTGACGAATCGTGGAAGCGTCTATTGGTTTGGAGAGTTTCTGAGAAATAGTTTTAAAAAAATTGTTGTTAGATATCTAATATTTTTAAAATGACTTTGCTAATAGTTTAGTTAAGCTAACTACTGATAAGTTCTTTGAAAAGGGTGCTTTCTATTTTTCTTTTACCACCATTCCCTTTCCAATTGAACTTTTCAGCCAGCCCATCATCCATGGTGTACCGGAGCAGCCTACGACACGCCTCCGCCATTGTGTCTCCCCCAAGCTTTTGTAAGTCAATCACCTATACAAATGTTTGAATTTATGATAGTGATAACCTAATACAAAAATTTTAAGTACATGCTGTAATTGACTTACCAGAGCATCAAATAATTCTTTAGATTCTAATTTTGAATCCAACTGATCAAATTGTACCATGGAGTGCATGGGGAAATGAACGTTTTCCGGAACTGCCGTATTAACTGCTGTCGTTGGCGGACTGACAAGGAGAGCCAGATTACTTTTAATTTCTTTCAAAACTTCCCATATATTAATAAACTGTCCAACCACATATCTGCTAAATTATCGGCTCTAATTTTATCTAACTGCTCTTCTATCTTACGCTTCAACTTTCTACGCTGGGACCAATACGATGACACATTGTAACAAAGTTTCGATCAACAAATCTAACTGATTATTATAACACAACGAATTTAACTGATTATTATAACACAATGAGAATGAACTAAACTCGTTAGATGTTAGCAAATGCATACAAAACACAATAGATTTACTAAAACAATAACGGTGTGACCTCACAACAAACAGATTTTTCGCGCACTTTCAGACTATATATAAGTTGTACGTAATTGGCATGGAGGCGGAGCTTACCAACTTGCCAGCCAATGTCATTCTTTTAACAAAAAGATTATGTTTCTTGCCAAGATTTAGCAAGAATGAACATTAAGAACAAGAAACAAACAATACTAGTTCTGTGAAAGGCATTAAACAAGAGCCAGATTTAGCTCCTGCTTTCTTTCCAAAGTGTTATACCGGCAGAAATTACACCTCCTGCTCCTGGTAAAGGGTTCGAAGTTAAAATTCAAACAGTTTATGAAAAAACTGCTGATGGGGAAGAGTGAAAGGTGTCTATGACTACCCACGGGCTGGTAGACACTTGTGACATCAAGCAATTCGCTGGTCAAGCAAGAAGAATGTCTCACCTGAGAATATGGCCATTTAGATTATGTCAGTGTGAATGAAAGTGAAATGTTTACAAATGAGTATGACCACGTAATGATAAATCATGGTCATATTCTTCGCAAGAGGAAACATGATTTTGTATACTCCCTTCAATGCAACATCACTCTGCTAGTTTTGCTTGTAACTTTATTATTAGAATGCTCTTCTATGACTCTTACTAACCTAATTTCTTTCTACTCTATTAGCTGATTCAATAACGTTATTCTATTATTATTGTCTAAAATTAACTATTGCCAGTCATTATAATTAGCGGAATATTGAATGTTCGTTATAGACTAGACAGACTTTCTTTTAATCTCTTGTTTTTTTGTTTATTTGTTTATGATTTCCTGCGTTCTGTCAGGTCTTTTCTTAAAACACGAATAAATAAATAAAATAAAAATTCACAAACAGTGCAGGGGTAGTAGTGCAGCAGGAAGCAGAGGTTTCAAATGGTTTAAAAATCTAATGTTTCGAATTGATTGGTAATTTTTAACCAGTATAGTTTGTTTTGTACCTTCAAATTATTTCTAACACAAGAGCTGTAGAAGAGAGTTGTTAATTAACTTTTAATTAGCATCTTATCTGACTTACTAGCTAATCCCAGGTGACTTGTTCGACGCGCTCGATGAACTGAGATGGAACAAAATCTACTAGGAAAATATAATACAACACAATGCAAATACCATTTATTAAGCGTCTTTATTAAATTTATTTTTTCACACTTGAAATAACACTGGTAAATACAACGTTTTTCACACCGGCTGTTTCTTCACAAAGGCGTGTTAAATTCAAATCGCCTGAGTTTATTTTATCTATATATATAAAAATGAATGTTTGTATATATGTATATATGTTAATGTCCTTTATGCATTGCTACACCATTCATCCGATCGTAATGAAATTTTCACACAACCTTGAGAGTCAAGGGGAATCAAATATAGAGAAAATTTTTTTGAAATCCGTCACAAAATGAGCGGAGCGGAGCGGGTGAGCGAGCGGGAACTATATATATATGTTTGTGCGTATGTATGTGTGTATGTATGTATGTGTATGTGCATGTATGTGTGTCTGTGTGTATGTTTATGTATGTACTAGCGGAGATATCCGGCGTTGCCCGGGTTTTTCTAATGTTTGTCTCTTTCTCTCCCGTTTCCTTTCCCACCTGCTTTCCCACTCCTGTTCGCTTTCCCGTTTTCGGTCGTTTTCCCGATGCCGGTCGCTTTCCCGCTCGCGGTCGCTTTCCCGCTCGCGGTCGCTTTCCCGCTCGCGGTCGCTTTCCCGCTCCCGGTCGCTTTCCCGCTCCCGGTCGCTTTCCCGCTCCCGGTCGTTTTCCCGTTCCCGGTCGCTGTCCCGTTCCCGTTCACGTTTGCTCTCCCATTCCCGCTCACGCTTGCTTTTCCGTTCCCGCTCGCTGTCCGTTCCGGGTCGCTTTCCCGTTTCTATAATAGACAAACTAACCCACAAACATTCATATATATATATACATATATATATATATATATATATATATATATATATATATATATATATATATATATATATATATATATAGTCTTAGCAAATCTATTTTACGTTTTATAGGCTAACAGAAGTTATGAAAGAATGTAAAAGAGAAAATGAGCGTGAACGGGAACGGGAGAGCAACCGTGACCGGGAATGGGAGAGCAAGCATGACCGGGAACGGGAGAACAAGCGTGAGCGGGAACGGGAAAGCGACCGGGAACGGGAAAGCGACCGGGAACGGGAAAGCGACCGGGAACGGGAAAGCGACCGGGAACGGGGAAAGCGATCGGGAACGCGGAAAGCGACTGGAATCGGGAGAGCAAGCTTGGAAGGAAACGCGAGCAAGAGAGAAAATCGATAACAAAACTTCTGAGCGGGAAAGCGACCGGGAGCTGGAAAACGACCGAGAGCGGAAAAGCGACCGGGAACGCGACGAAAACGGGAAAGTGGAGAAGGAAACGGGAGCGAGAGAGACAAACATTAGAAAAACCTCTAAAAACCCCGGGCAACGCCGGGTAACCCGCTAGTATTTTTATAAAATGTAAACCACAGAGATTATTGTTGTGGTCGGCAACTTCGATGTCGGCAGCTCCGTATTGTTTAAATACAAAATAACAATGAGTTGTTTTTATTTTATTGGTGGTCGGCAACTTCCTACGCTTTGATAAAACGCTGGTCGGCAAGTTCGACGTTATTGGCGAAAATGTTCGCGCCATAAATCACAACTTTCAAATTAGCTTTATTTTCATTTATTAAATGCCTTCTAGCAATTGCGTTTTATAAATAAACAAACACTTTACGCTTTCTATAAAATTATATATGCTATAAAAGATTTTTGTATTATACGTAATATATATTGTCGTTTTTAATAATAATAAAACCATAGATATCTATGAATAAAAAAAAACAAATCGTTACATTTTGGCTGCATTAGAAACGCTGCGGTAACTTCTTTTTAGTCGCAAATTACACGTTACTTTTTCGTTACGTTGGAAACGTTGCAGAAACGTTTCTTTTTAGTCGCAAATTACATGTTACTTTTTCGTTACATTGGAAACGTTGCAGAAACGTTTCTTTTTAGTCGCAAATTACACGTTACTTTTTCGTTACATTGGAAACGTTGCAGAAACGTTTCTTTTTAGTCGCAAATTACAAGTTACTTTTTCGTTACGTTGGAAACGTTTCTTTTTAGTCGCAAAGTACATGTTACTTTTTCGTTACATTGGAAACGTTGCAGAAACGTTTCTTTTTAATCGCAAATTACACGTTACTTTTTCGTTACATTGGAAACGTTGCAGAAACGTTTCTTTTTAGTCGCAAATTACAAGTTACTTTTTCGTTACGTTGGAAACGTTTCTTTTTAGTCGCAAATTACATGTTACTTTTTCGTTACATTGGAAACGTTGCAGAAACGTTTCTTTTTAGTTGCTTTGGGCCAGGTAACCTTTTCATAACCAGGTAACTGAAAAGTAACGGACAAGAAACGTTACAAAATGGTTACCATGTTTACTGGGAAGTTATCCTATTTTCCACCCCACATTTGAGGTCCTGAAAGCCAAATTTTCAAAAAATGATAAATCACGTATACCATTATTTTTGGAGTAAAAACTAAATAATAATTTTTACTTTTGTAGCATTCACAGTTTTTGAGTAGCAGCTACTTTAAAATAACCATATTTTCCAACTCACATTTGAGGTCCTGGAAACCAAATGTTCAAAAAATAGTGAAATACGTATCTTTTTATTTTTTAAGAAGAATCCATATATCAAATTTCAAAATCTCCTCATTTTTTTGGTTTTCGAGATATACATTGTTTTAGAAAAAAGTTTGTTTTCCAGTTTTTTCCCCCTCAGGAGCAACATTTTCAAAAATCCTTTCTTAGTGGGTGTTTACACTATAAAAGTAATATAAGTTCCAAATTTCACGTTTCTAGGATGAGGCGTTTGAGCTCGATCTCGAGCTCGGCGTTGATTATCAGTCAGTCAGTCAGTCAGTCAGTCAGTCAGTCAGTCAGGACATGTTCTTTTATATATATATATATATATATATATATATATATATATATATATATATATATATATATATATATATATATATATATATATATAGATATCCGAGGAAGGTTTTAGAAAAAAAAAATTAAAATCTGTCACAAAATGAGAGGAGCGGGAGAGTGAGCGGAAACTATATATATATATAGTCTCGCTCCCGTTTCCTTTCCCGCTTGCTCTCCCGTTCCCGTTCCCAGTCGCATTCTCGCTCCCCGGTAGCTTTCCCGCTTCCGGTCACATACATATACATAAATGAGCGGAAACGAAAAAGTAACAGAGAGTAAAAGAGCGAGCGGGAAAGGGAAAGCGACCGAGATCAAAAGAGCAAGCGGGAAAGAAAAAGTGACCGGAAGCGGGAAAGCTACCGGGGAGCGAGAATGCGACTGGGAACGGGAACGGGAGAGCAAGCGGGAAAGGAAACGGGAGAGAGACAAGCATTAGAAAAATCTCTAAAAACCCCGGGTACCCCGCTAGTTTTTTAATATTTGTTAAATATCAGAGCTATTGATGGTCGAGGGGTGAATTTAGTAAAGATAATGTCTCCGGCTACCGACAAACAGAAAGAAATTTCAAGAAATTTTACGTAAATTTCTTTTAAACGTCTATGGGGGCTCGGGGTATCTTTAAGAAATTATTAATGATAGAAAATAAAGACTACAAACTGAAGATAGTCAGAATCAGTCTCAAACCAGTTAAAGCAATTGTAAAAAAAATAAGTTTATGAATAAATGTAGCACCCCCCCACCCCCCTACCGAAAAAAACTCATCGAATTTGGAAAAATTGCAGGACCCTAGTTTCGCTTCTGCCCATCCCTCCTAGATCCGTTCCTGAAATCAGAAATCCACCACCGTGCCGGGGGCTCAAAGGCTTTCCCATTGATATATAATAATACTCAGTTATATCAATGGTCTTTCCACAGAAAATATAAAAGCGGAATGGGAGTGAGCATAGCGAGTGAGGCTATCCCAATCAATCCCAATATTAAATGTCCGTTCGTTTTTCGTTTATGTTAGTTTAAGCGTCCATAACATTTAAACATTTATTGCAATAATTATTATAAGGACCAAAATCATCGCGCTAGTCGTTTTGAGTATTAAAACCATAGATATCTATGATTAAAACATATATAAATGTAGGAGGTCTAGAAGCCTATTACCTGCGACTTCTGTTTACGTTTTTGTTCGTGGAAATCGTTAAGACGCCGTCAGCTGAAGGCGGTCCTAGTGTTCACCGAGATGCCTGCCTGCAGTCGATCGCTTGGAGTCAATTTCTGAGCGAATGATGTCAAAAGCCTCATTTGGTGACATAGTACCACACGTAGAGGAACAGGACAATAACAACAATATTGCTATTGAAAAAAATGATACACATGGCGAACCACTGCGTGATTTTCCGGTCCGGATTGTACAGAAAAGGAAGCTGTTTAACATAAGAACAATCGGAATTATAACAATCTGGTACTTGTTTAGTTTTGTCGCAATCTTTCTCAGCAAATATGCCGTCGATGTTTATCAAATTGATCTTCTTCTTTTTAGTGAGTTGATTTATTTATTGTCGGTGCTATTGGCAGTGCACCGAAAATAATTTATGACACTTTTACCGTAATAATTATATATTTATAATCACAAAAACATTTCCAATTTAATGATCCAACCAGTTTATTAATTTTTTGTAAAAACATATCTAAAAAAGTGACCAAATGCACAACAGAACCACAACAAAAACTATTAACAGCGCAGTCAGAAATAACATTATGTGCAAAAAAGGGCAACAATCACATGAAAAAATATTAATCACGCAGTCAGAATAACATGGGTCATTCCTAATACTTTTAGGAAAATTATATTGCGGGCATCCCTAACGAAAACCATCTAGCCTAACTCTTGGTTATACAGGGTTTCGCATCCTATCTCTTGATTCAATTTGAAAAAAAAATAATCACGCAGTCAGAATAACATGGGTCATTCCTAATACTTTTAGGAAAATTATATTGCGGGCATCCCTAACGAAAACCATCTAGCCTAACCCTTGGTTATACAGGGTTTTGCATCCTATCTCTTGATTCAATTTCTAATATTTTGAATATTTTATAGGGTAAAGGTTCCCTTTGACGGCCCGTGTGGCGGATTAATACATAATTCTCGGCTATAATTAACTATAAACACGATTAAAAGTAAACTTTAGTTTAAAAATTATGATAATTAGTATAAGTAATTTATTTAAAATGGGAAAATGTCATATAAAAAAATAAATAATGTAATTATAATTTATGTACGTTTGAGTTTTAAGGAAAAGTTTAAACGAAGGATTTGAAGGAAAAGTTTAAACGACGCAAATACACAATGTTCGCTTACAAATATTCAAATTTCGACGTTGCTTCGAATAAACTACTTTTTTTAACATTTATTTTTTAGTTTTTCTTTATTAAAAATTTGAAATTTCGTTTATTTAAAGAAGTTAACTTAGTTTAATAATTTCCAATTTTCTTACTTCTTGCAAACCGTCCCGAGTTACCGGGCGGTGAGTTTTAAAATTTTAATGGAATTTTTATTTACAACTGATAGTTTGTTTTATAAATAAAATTTTATTATAAACTAATTTTATTTATTTTTTATTCATTTCATTCATACGATCATCGTACCTCACCACTCACAACTACGATGTAAATAGGGCTTGAAAGGGTACTACTTACGTTTTCAAAGTCTCTCAAATTACGATAAATGTTTTTTTTTTAAATTAAAATTGGTATTAAATTTGTTTTTTTATGTTATTGTGACAAAATAAAAATAATACGATTATTTTTCGGCACGGGCCGTCAAAGGGAACCTTTACCTTTTATAGTTGTTTTGAAATTAAGCAATCATATTTTTTACAAATAATATATATAAACTTGCACAAATAATTTCTTTTACATTTCATTTCACCTTTGTTTATAAGTTTATTTTTTTAGATACTACCTGACGATTATCTGTCGTTAACTATTTTTTAAACATAATTTGAAAAAAAACTAATTAAATAAGTCCATTGCTAATTTATTTCTCTTCAATTATATTAATTTTATTCTAAAATTATAATTAAAAACACCGGAAATAATTTATGACGCTATTATCTCCACCTTTACCATAAATAGTGCAATCACTGCCAATAAGGAATGGCTATTGACAGTGATCACTCTAGCACTGGCAATAATCTTTGCAAACTACTGATAGTGCATGCACTTTTATTATTTGTTGATTTTATTGTAAGTGTGACGCCGAACTGCCAGTAAAGGTTGGTGCTATTGACAGTGCGCTTACTGTGATTGTGCTAGCTCAAGAGGCTATATATTTATAGTGCTTCGCTGCTCATTCTTCACACTAGAGTTGTCTGCAGATCGGGTCTACCAGAGGGCCGGGTCAGAAATTTGGGGAAAACTGATGTTCACTTCCTGGTATTTTCCTAAAAATAAGTTGAAGACTGGGGAGGGCAATAAAGACTAATTATCTTTCTTGTTTTCTCAAAATTGTCCGCCTTATCAAGTGTGGCGTGGGGTGGACCGCTTCCCAGGGCCGTAACCAGCTATGGGGCCGGGGGGGCCCAGCCTCCCCCCCAGTTTTGTTCAGGCCTCCCCAGTTTTGGTCGGGCCCCCCAGCTCATTCAGGCCCCCCCCCCCAGTTTCTTGTATTGCTGTCCAGTTAATATAAAACCGCACAATTTCTCTAATAATAATACAAAAGAAAGAGCTACTGAGAGGGCAAGAAAAAGAGAGATGCTGAAAGGTTAAAGAACCAGCAAAATAAGCTGTCCAGTAGAGAATGAAAGAGAGACTGTAAAGAGGCTAGGCTACTAACATACAGAGGGAGAGAGTACTGTTAAAGAACTTAGGAGCCTAGCAGAATAGGCAGCTCACGTTGAGAAGGAATGAGATATGCTAAATAAGTTAATGGCTAAAGAATATCACTGCTCACAGAGAGAGGAAAAGAGAGATGCTAATAGAAGAGACTTACCACAGTGACCGGATGCAGTGACGGCATGCAAGAACACTCTACTACACATTAACATAAATTTCATTGTTGTTTGTTTGCGTCCTCGTCACTTTCTTTTTCAGCGTTCAAGATCGACATTTTATCTTCAGCATTTGTTTTATTTCAAATTCAAATTAATTTGGTAGAATAAGGTAGAATAAGATTCAAATTTCAATCGCTGAACCTGTTTTATTGCGTAAAGCTCATTTTGAGGGTCAAATCACTGGCACGCGCAATTTATGTAAACAAAAAATTTATACAGTGCCCCCCCCAAAAAGTTCTTGGGCCCCCCCACCAAATTCCTGGTTACGGCCCTGCCGCTTCCCCCACATCCCTATGCTACGCTGCTGTAGAGGGAACTAGAGAAGGTAAGTAATGTGACTATTGACCGTCGTATTAAAGGGTAAGCGTATATATGCTCCTGTATCACCCGACGATCGAGGGGTGTAGAAAAAAGCCCTAAGCGAGGTCGGGAATTTTGGAGGAACAGAGATTTTATTTTCCGATAACTTATTTCTTTGAGGTAAAACATTCCATACAGGACGGGGACTTCATTGTAGCAAAACCTTGGGGTCAACATGTTGAAAAGGCCCCCACATTCTTAATTTTCTTCTTATAATGCCATAGGCGAAGGGGAACTTTATTCGGTGAAGGGGCAAGCCCGGGAAAATAATAGAAATCTAATTTTTTGAAAACCCTCTTTTCATGTTTCCTCTCAAAAAGCTGATGACCGGGTGTATTCCAAGGTACTTTTTACAAAAAATTTTCAAACCCTTTTTTTCATTTCCACCGCTTGACCAAAAATTAGTAACCCATCCAAATTGAGGGCCATATGCCCCCTGTCCCCATCTCCTACACCAATGCATAATGCTTAAACTTTGCTGCCAAGATCAGAAGGGCATGCTGCAACCTCATGGGTGCAGGTCCACTTTAAAGTCAAAGGGGGCCCTTCAGCCTTGTTGGGACCCACTTCAACATCAGAGCCCAACTTAAACATCAGGAAGCCCACTTAATCATTAGGGGTCCACTAAAACGTCAGAGGGCCTATTTCAACGTGACTATTCCCTTCTGAGATGACATCCCTGTCCCAAGATTAGCGCCGTGGTGTCATGGCGTTTCGGCTCGTGAGCGAAGTTAAATTGGATTTGTTTTATTGTTTCACATGGAAACTGTGAATTTTTTTTCTTTTCTTCTGTATTCCCTTTTCTAAACCTTTCTTTCTCTAATAATGTACTTTAGGGATTTCTTATTAAGCCTCTCTCAATCTTCTACTCTGCCCACTCGCACTGTTCGCCGTAAGATTTATTATCTTGATATTCTTAACCTAAATTATATTAGGAAAGTTAAACGTATTGCTAAGTGCAACTCTTCTTTCTCTGATCTCTCTATATCAAATCCTCTTCTTAAAATAAACAATCTTAAAACTAATAATAGTCATAATAATAATAATAATAATAATAATAATAATAATAATAATAATCCTAGTTCTAGCCTTAATATAGCCACTCTTAATATTCGTTCTCTAAATAATAAATCACTCTTTATCTCTGAGCTATCCCTGTCTAACTATCTTGATCTCTTTCTCCTGACTGAGACCTGGCATGAATCTGCTTCTTCTCCTTCTCTCCTTGCTTCTGTTCCTACTGGCTTCTCTTTTGTTGAGCAGGCTAGGCCTCCTACTAATCCTTTTTCTGCTCAACATTCTTCCTATGGTGGCATATGCCTTCTCTTCAAGTCTTCCTACTCTGTCTCTCTCAATTCTTCTACTAAATTCTCATCTTTTGAATGCCTCTTTACTTCTGTTAAAATTAATTCTTTTAAGTTCAATTTAATAGGTATCTATAGGCCTCCTAAATGCTCTAAACCACAATTTCTGGAGGATTTCTACAACCTTTCTGAATCTCTCTTCTCTCTATCTACTCCTTCTTTTATCATTGGGGATTTTAATATTCCTATTAATAAAACTAAGGACTCTTTTGTTTCTCAATTTCTTGAAATCTTATCTACTTTTAACTTCTTTCAGCATTGTGACTTTCCGACTCATAATCGGGGTAACACATTGGATCTTATTATTTCTCCTCTTTTCTCTAATATAAGCAATCTTTCACCTGTTAATCTTCACTTTACTGATCACTACTTTATTTCTTTCACCTTACCTCTATCTCAACCTTTAATTAATCTTACTTCAGTCACTAAAAGGTGTTGGTCTAGATTTGATAATATTCAATTTTCAAATTTATTTCTCACCTCTGGGTTTTCTTCTTCTTCTTTCACTGATGTTGATTCCTTTATGGACAATCTCAATCTGACGATTTCATCCATACTGGATACCTTGGTTCCTTTTGAGACGTTTAAGTTTCGACTCTTTTCTAAAAAAGCTCCTTGGTTTGATCGTGATTGTGTTCTCTTGAATCAATCTGCACGTAAAGCCGAGCGAGCTTATCGTTCTAAATTGTCTAAGGGTTCTTGGTATGAGTGGCAATACCATCTCAAACAATACCATAACCTCATCTTTACTAAGCATTCTTCCTTTTTGAGAAAATCTATTGTTCTTGCTTCTAGCTCGAGGAATAGGTGGTCTTCTCTTTCTAAACTCCTTAATAAAAAATCTCCTCCACCTTCTTTTTCTCCTGATGACTATCACAATTTTCTTACTACGAAAATTGAAAGCATCAGATCTTCTAACAATAGTCTAACCCCCCTTTTTTCTAAATTCTCTACTGAAACTTTTACTATTTTCTCTCCTATTACACTTGAATATCTTACTAAACTTATTAACTCTATGTCTTCTTCTACTTGCTCTTTGGATCTCATTCCTACTACTATCTTTAAAGAGCTTTCTTCTGTTCTTTATCCAATTTTACTTGATTTAATTAATCTCTCTTTATCTACATCTGTGTTTCCCTCTGTTCTTAAGTCCTCTTTTATTATCCCTACTATTAAAAATGCCTCTCTTGATCCTTCTTCTCTATCTAGCTATAGGCCTGTCTCTAACCTATCCTTTATCTCTAAAATTATGGAAAGAGTTGTGTATGAGCAAATAAGTGCTTATCTAACTGCTTTCTCACTTCTTCTGCATTTGATACAGATGATCACTCACTGTTGTTGGATGTACTTGATAAATCTTTTAATATAACTAGCGATGCTCTCCGGTGGATTAAATCTTATCTATCTGGTAGATATTCCTATGTTTCTATTGAATCTTCTAAATCTACTCCTGTATCTTTGAGCTACGGTGTCCCTCAAGGGTCTATTCTTGGTCCTTTACTGTTTATTCTCTATACTTCTGAACTTCCTCATATTATATCTTCTCACTCTCTTAATAGCCAAATGTATGCCGATGACTCTTATGTCTATTCTACTTTCTCTAACTCTTCTCTTGAGTCTGTTCTTAATAAAATAGCTGCCTGCCTTCAATCTATTATATCCTGGAGTTCTTCTATGTGTCTTAAACTTAATCCTGACAAGTTTGAACTAATCTATTTCAACAAGTCCTCTAAATCCCTAAATCCTCTTTCTTTGGTTTTGCCACCACCATCTTCTCTTTCCATTTCTCCTTCTCCCTTGATTCGTAGCTTAGGTTTTCTCTTTGACTCTAACTTGTCGCTAACCCCCCAAATTACTTCTGTTACTAAATCCTTCTACTTTCATCTTCGCCGTATTAAGACTTTGTCCACTTCTGGATGATCCTCCGCTGCAACTTCTAGTCTCTTCTCTTGTCCTGTCTCGAATTGACTACTGCAATTCTCTATACTATGGTCTTCCTGACACTACCCTCTATCCTCTCTCTAAAGCCTTCAACTCGGCTGCTCGCTTAGTTTCTCGCACCTCCTACTCCTCTCACATCTCTCCATCTCTTGTTCTTCTCCATTGGCTTCCTCTCAGATATAGGGTGATTTTTAAAATCTGTTTAATAATGTACAAAATAAAAAATTGTCTTTCTCCTCTCTACTTAACTAATTTAATACATATCCCTCCTAAGTCTGGTCTTCGTTCTTCTTCTCGTAATCACTCTCGCATCTTCACTATTAAGCATTCTTTTGCTAAACGCTCTTTCTCCTACTCTGGTCCCTATCTCTGGAACTCTCTTCCTTCTTCTCTTACTAACTCTACTTCTCTCACAGTTTTCCGTCGTGGACTTAAAACATATCTGTTTAATAAGTTCACGACCGAGCGCTATTGAACACTGCGGAAATAGCGCTATATAAATAATTGATTGATTGATTGAAGATTGGAAATTTCTTGTGTTGTTTAATTTTTTATTAAAAATGATAGAATATTTTGCAATGTTCAATTTGCCAGTTATTTGACGATAGAAATAATATGTGATGAAGGTGAATATTTATTTTTTTATTTAGATGAATAATAATTTAATTTGTTGTTGAAATTATTTGTATTTCTGCGGCGCACTGTAAATAGCCTTCTTTTATGCTATAATACAGTGCGCTCACTGTTAATAATGAATGGCTATTGGCAGTGCTTTACTGCTCACTGTCAATAACCAATCGTATTATTTTACAGTGTGCGCACTGTCAATAGATTATACATATTTTTATTGTTACCTTCTTGTTCTAGTTCCTACCTTTTTAAAAAATACATTATCGTTTAAATCTTCCTGACTAAAAGGTGGCATACAGTTGGGTATATCAGCATCGATGGCGTATGCTGGGAGTTTGTTGAATCAGAAGAAAGAAGATGATAGAACTACTTCTAAAGATGGTGTATTGACGAATAGAAGAGACTTTTATTTTTCATTGTTTTTTATTGGTTTGTTGAGGTTAGTTGAAAATTAGAACAAAATATATTTGTGTATGATATTGACTTTAAGTTGTTATTATTTGAGCATCTAGCTTATTTGTTACTCATTTATTATTTTATAGGCTTCTAGTCATATATCTAGGGCTGGTGTCAATGAAATATGTTGCTCTTTCATTCATGGAAACCGTTAAAAGTTCAGCCCCGATGTTTACAGTGCTTATATCTTTTATAATTTTGAAGGAAAGGAATGGATTTTTGGTTCAAATATCTATTTTGCCAATTATGCTTGGTCTCTTTTTATGTAGTGCCTATGAAATAAGTTTTACTTGGACTGGATTTATATCTGCAATGGGAGCCAATGTGGCTGAGTGGTAAGTAATAAATGTATACGTAGATGTTTTGATTCATGATATTATATAATTATTTAGTTGGTTCAGTTGGTGCCAATATTCACAGGTGCACCACTGTTACCACTAAAAATATTGAACCCTACTTATCTAAAGGCATAAAAGTGACATTTAAACAAGTGAATCAAAAAACAAAGTTTTTTAAAAACACACTTTTATATAATCGATTGTGTAGGCCACATTCTGTTACATAAACAACGAGCATATTAGCATAGACAATAAATAGTTTGACGAAAATATCACAAATAATTATTTAATTAAATTTTGTCCAATCGATTCAAAAATTTGATAGAATGTTAATCAGTTTGGAGGTGTGTTTAAATTTTTAAGTCTCTAGCTCATCGGGAAGTTAGTTTAAAATCGATTGCAAAATTTGACGACAGACAGACAGACTATACTGACAGACAGACAAAGAAGTCAAGTTAAGTAAAGGTGAGGAAAAATAAATATTGATTGATAACCAGTTTGTCATTATATCATATTGCAATTTAAAAAGCATTAAACTGTGTTATTGAATTTATTTTTCAGTTTACAATTTGTTCTTTCAAAGATGTTTCTTGGGCCCATGGAGTATGCTAAAAGTTTTGTTTAACTTTACATTTTAGAAAGATGCTAAGCTAATTTGTTTTGTTTTTTTGTTTGTTTTTTTTTAGCCCATCTGAATTTCAACTACTTTCCAGTCTTACTGGAGTAATTTCAATTATTCCACTTTCACTTTTTGTATTTGACTTCAATGCATTTGTAAGTACAAACTTCTATGCTTGCACAATTATGCTTCTTGTTGGGATTTGTTACTTTCTCCAGACCCTGATGGCATGGATTCTCATGGAATTCATATCTCCTGTGACTCACAGGTGGGTTGGCTGGTTTGAAACAAGTTGCTTTTTATATGATAGTTACATGGTAGCTATGGACAACACACCCAAGGTTCTTTATGGAATTTTTCAATTATTTTAGTTTTCAATGGTAACCAGTTGTTCCAATTTTTAATTGACAAAAGAAAAAAATGGAGATATTTTTATTTAATTTCTCATATTTGTATATTGCTTCTTATCTTTAACAAGCAAATCTTAAAAACTTAGTTTTTTTCACAAATCCCTTATCTTTCAGGATTCGCCCGCTTTTCATTTAATGCAAATTTTTCTTTTAAAACGATATTTCCTTAAATTTGTAAATGTAAATAAGTATATAATTATGTTTGATTTGTTGTGTTTTTGAAATAAAAAAATTTTAAATTTAAAAAAATTTAAAAAAATTTAAAATGTACTAATATGCATTGTCATGAAGAGCGAGCCTATATCTCAAATTTCAGCTCAATTGGTTGATGAAAAGTTTGTTAATTTTAATTTTCAAGGTTTGCAAACAGACTGGCATGAAGTTAATATAAGGGATTTAAAAGTAAGCCGTAAAAACCAGGTTTTTTTAACAAATTTCGTATATTTCGGGATTTGTCAGCTTTTCATTTATTGCAAAAAAATGCATGGTCATGAGTAGCGCGAGCTTTTATTTAAAATTTCAGCTTGATTGGATGACAGGGAGTTAATTTTCACTTTCAAGGACTGCAAGCATTCAAGCAAGTTAACAAGCATGCAACACTGGCAGTTAATATAAGGGATTTAAAAATAGAGCATGCATGCAAATACAAATTTAATCTTTATAGCAAAGTTAAAATTTTTAATCTCAATTAATTGCCATGTTAAAATTTTTAATCTAAATCAATCGCACAAGGTTTTTTACTCCTATAATACGTTTACTTCGCATTAAAACATTTTCACTGGTGTGTGGATTGGTGTAACGATACATTCCAAAAGTAATTTAGTTTAATCCCCACTTGCTGTTACTGAAGTGATTAATTAAATGTTATATAAATTACCGCATTAAATTATATTTTACGTTCCGCGAAATAAGTACTTAATAATAAAATTTTTCACTTTATCCATTATTACAGAAATAAGTGTGTAAAACCAATGAGTTATGCAACAATGCCGGAAAAACTCATTAGTGCATAATTTCAATGATGTTACATTTGAATTTATGCATTTATTTTCGTTCTATGCTTATATTTGAATTATACCCAAAACCTTTTTTGAAAGTATTACAATTTTTGAAATTGTTAAAACTGTGCAGGTGCTCTTTATTGATATGAATAAATAATTTAGGTATCACTATAGTGCAGAGGTGCATAACCCGCGGCCCCCAGACAACTAGTCCATTTTGGCTATTTGCGGCCCTAACAGATTTTTAATCGATGCACCCGCCCATCTCTTTTTAATAGTACTGTTCGCACCTGAGCAATGTCAGTTAGAAGTCATTGATCTTCAATGTTCACCAGAATTAAAGTCTGCGTTTCAGCATAACTCCATTTTAACTTTTTATGGAAGTATAAGTTCAGTTAAATATGGAGCGGTCAAAGATTTGGCTTGCCGAATCTTGTCTGAATTTGGCAGCACATACGTGTGTGAACAAACGTTTTCAGTCATGAACACAAATAAAAATAAACTGAGATCATCTTTGACTGATGATAATCTTTGTTCGATTTTGAGGCTTGCAACAACAGAACTCGAACCCAATATTGACAATGTTGTTGCAACCATTCAGGCTCAACCTTCTCATTAAAATACTAACATTTAGTTATTCATACATTTTTAAATAACGTTATTTTTTTTGTTATGACATTTATTAAAAACTTGCATTCTTTGAGTTTTTTTACATTTAGTTATTCATACATGTTTAAATAACGTTATTTTTTTTGTGACATTCATTAAAAATTTGCATTCTTTGAGTTGTTTTATTGTGTGATCTATGTGCACGCTGATGCGGACCCTGGCGCCCAGAGACTAAGTAATTTTGGCCCTCAGGCTGAAAAAGGTTGTGCACCCCTGCTATAGTGGTATAACTTAAAACTGACATAAACAATTTTCAGTTTTTTTTAAATATGTGAAAAATAAAAATATACATGTTGAAAGATTAGCGAGAAGGCTAAAAAATCAAACCAAATATAAAATCTTAATATTAAAGTATTGGTCCTAAACGGGTTATCAATATAGTGGAAACATCTTAATGTGCAAATAGGTTTTGTGGTGTTTTACTTTTTTTTATTTGGATGTTTTTATCATATGAGGCCCTTTTTACAACGTTCTTATTAGGTCACTTAGTTGTTTGAAAGTTTGTCTGTCCACGAAAACGACTTTATACTCTCTCCCCCTTCTCCCTCTCATTCTTTCCTTTCTTAGTTGTTTGAGATCGGCTCAGACTGCTATTATATATGTGCGTATCGCATGCATGCTAACTATTGCGTACACACTACTGCATACCATAGGTCTACTTTCAACTAGCTTACAAAATTTCAAAAATGAAAAAGTAGAAAATAATTTTTACATCATAAAAAATACATTTTTTAAAAAACAATGTTTTGCTTGCGCCCTAAAAAGTATAAGATAATATTCCTATAATTCATTTACAACTAAAAACGTTGCAGGCGCATATAGGCTACAACATTAAAACTTTAGTAAAACAAATAGTTATAAAAAATAATGCGCCGCAACGTTTTTCATTGTAAATGAATTATAGGAATATTATTTTATACTTTTTGGCACGCAAGAAAAACGTTGTTTTAAAAAAAATGTATTTTTTATAATCTAAAAATTGTTTACCATGGGTGCAACCAGGGTTGCCAATAACTTTTACTATAAACTAAGATTTATTTTAACATCTAGTATTGTATTTTTTGTTTTCCATTAGCATTTGCAATACTGTCAAATGTGGAGTGGCAGTATGGCTTTCAGTTCCAATTTTTGGAAATTTTGTTACACTCTGGAGTGGTGTTGGAAGCTGCCTGGTCATTACAGGAGTGATATTGTATCAAAAGGCTAGAAATTTTGAGAAGAGGTCACCTCTGCTGAGCAGTGATTCTGCTGCTGTTCTCACTGAAATGGAGCTTTGCATTCCATCCAATGTTGATCTAGTTATTTAACAAATTCGCAGTAACTTATGATTTATTTGCATTGCTAATTTCTAAATTAACTATAGTTTTCATATCACTGCACGCCTGATGATGATCTCACAAAGTGGATTTTTTAGGTTTTTTTTTAACGGCTTCATGTTATGTTTTCATATTTTTTGTAAACATTCTTTAGGGACTGAAATGTTAAGATATACTCTGCATCTCTTATTGATATTATGCAAGCTGTGGTATTTCTGTAACTGACTCATCTTATTTCTAAATTGTTGAGGTAAAACTGTTTTCTTTGTGAATAGTTTCTTTTGTGTTTATGCTCATTTTTGTTTTTCTATAAACGGTTATGCTTAAGAATCCTCAAAGCATTCCAATTTCATATTTGCTCTATTTTACAATTTGGGGGGGGGGGTTAGCATGAATCTCTTCATTTGTACTAGTTGAGGTTTTTGATGACTGATAGACATTACAGTGCCCTTTTTATTGATTGCATACGGATAACTTGAGTTTTTCGTGGCCTTTTTAAAAAGTGTATTTAATACATTGTGTGTTAATAATTTAAGCTTTAGTTTCTAGTTTTTTAAAATGGTTTTGTATTTTTTCATGTGGTTTTTTATACTCAACCTAAATTGTCACTGATATTGTTGTGTACAATCTTTAAAATAATTTTTGACATTCAAGAAATGTTTATTGATAGTGGGTTATTTAAATTAAACCGTTCTAATAAGTATGGAGTTTTGTTTTGCCGATTTCTGTAGACGGCAAGAGCTGCGTAATAAATAGTGGGCCGTTTGTTTTGTTGCCTAGCAGTTCAAAAGTTTTGAATGACTCACCTCTAGTGATCTTCAGTCCAGTAACTTCATATGCAAAATGACTAGGTGTGACTGGGGACATACAGGTGTGCGCCGCCAACTATATGATATTACAGTGTTGGGTAAGATCACAATTGAAATGAATTAAATTAAAGAAGTTAGCCTCGAGGCTGGCAATGCTAATTAAAAAAAAATTGCTTGCCCCTGGGGCTGTGCTATACATTGTTGGATGGGTTCTAAAAAATGAAATCGAATGGTATATTTGAATTGTCTTCGGTTCAACAAATAAAAAAGTTATAAGCGAAAAACGACGATTTTCCGCCGAAAATTGCATAAAATCAACATTGGCTCTTCTTTGAGAAAATCGAATTTGTTTTAAACTGCTGCCCTGGGTATATCCGAGACGCTTGTTTTTAGATAATTAAATATCAAATCCAACGATATAACTTTCGCTTCTCAAAGTTAATAAATAAAAAAGTTATCGAAAAAACGTCGGACCGTATATCATTTTCTTCGAGCAAACCGAAACATAAACAGACGCTGCGATTGGACAATCGAGTCTAGCTCACTGTGGCTAATTATGCAAAATATTCAAAATATGCAAAGTGATACATATAGAATTCTATATATATGTACTCGTCAACACCTCCTGCGTATTCAGTACTATTCAGTATTCAGTATTCTAACGAACTTTTTTTTTTAAATAATGCTTTTTTTATAAATCCATCACGTCTAAACATTAAAAAGCCACCCGTGACTAAGCATCAGAATGATGCCAACAATTGTGGTATTTTTGTAGGCGTTTTCATTAGAAGACTGAATCGTGGAGAAGATCTGCGTGGTTCTTTTAATCCAGATAGTGAAAGGGAACTGGGTAAAATAAATCCTGCTGGCATCAAACAACATGACAAACTATTGTTTGATTGTTTGTATTGCGGGAACGGTGGAGAGGGTGCAGGTGGGGACTGGATGGAGTGCGAAAAGTGTAGAAGGTGGGTTCACGAAAAATGCACATTTTTAATGTTTTCAAAGGAAGAGTTTAAAACGAAACATTTCACTTGCATGTTATGCTTAGATTTTATTAGATTTTCATATCCCTGCATTGCTACACCATTCATCTGATCGTAATGAAATTTTCACACAACCTTGAGAGTCAAGTGGAATCAAATATATAAAAAAAATTGAAATCAGTCACAAAATGAGCGGAGCGGAGCGGGTGAGCGAGCGGGAACTATATATATATATATATATATATATATATATATATATATATATATATATATATATATATATATATATATATATATATATATACAGTATCGAACAGATTATATATATATATATATATATATATATATATATATATATATATATATATATATATATACAGTATCGAACAGATTATATATATATCTATATATATATATATATATATATATATATATATATATATATATATATATATATATATATATATATATATATATATATATATATATATATATATATGTATATATACAGTATCGAACAAATTGAAAAAAAATTTTTTCTGCATTTCTTGCTTTGGCAATATTTTTATTATTTGTAATGGCAACACTGTCAGTTTTTTACTTCTCAGCACAGTCTAGCGAGCGTTGTGCAGTGTGAATACGTGTTTTGTGATTGGTTGAGGGATTTAATTATGACAGATTAAAGAGTTTATAAAAAATTTCATCTTGTTTCAATTAATCTTTTTTTTTATAATAGTTTATAGTCCTTTACACCAGGTGTTTTAAGACTCTAATGGCTGTATGTAGGAAGCACTTAAGTACTTCCTGTCGTGGATCAGAATTTGATCCTTTTTACTTTTCCCTCCTCCTTTCTCTAGGCTTGGGACTGGCTCGCAATTAGCGAAGCGGAGTTGATTCAATTAATCTGTTCGATACTGTATATATATATATATATATATATATATATATATATATATATATATATATATATATATATATATTATAGTAGCCCACGTCACTCACTCACTCACTCACTCACTCACTCACTCACTCACTCACTCACTCACTCACTCACTCACTCACTCACTCACTCACTCACTCACTCACTCACTCACTCACTCACTCACTCACTCACTCACTCACTCACTCACTCACTCACTCACTCACTCACTCACTCACTCACTCACTCACTCACTCACTCACTCACTCACTCACTCACTCACTCACTCACTCACTCACTCACTCACTCACTCACTCACTCACTCACTCACTCACTCACTCACTTACTCACTCACTCACTCACTCACTCACTGATTCGGTCACGCTTACGTAATTAGTCGTATAGATGATATCAAGGATATCTTGATATAACAACTGGATCCACAACCTACTCTAGTAGGCCTAATGTTTTATTGCTTCTTATATCATAATTATAAATAAATTGATGTAACAAACTACAAAAGCATATTAGTTATATCACATTTCTACAAATTGTGATGTAACTATGACGTAATTGGCTGAACTGTTTAGGCCTACTAGAGTAGGTTGTGGATCCAGTTGTTATATCAAGATATCCTTGAGATGATATCAATGTGCACGTAAGAATTTATAGCGCGCAATAAAATTATTTGCAATTGTACCAATATCAGTATCAGTCCTAGAGATCAAAAAAAGTGGCGCTGCAATCGAAAAATATTATATAATAGATTTTAAAAAAATCTCAGAACCAGGGACCACTTCTCGATGGCCGTCATTCCACAAGAAATGTCGTGTATACTAAAATTCTTTAATAACCAATTATTGCACTTTTCAATTTTCACATCCTTTGAATTTATATGAAATAATTTAGTGAATTGAAAATTTTAACACAATAAAAAATTTCATTAAATTTGCTGATATATAAAATTTTTTTTATGGTTATCAAATGTCATTTTGTTTTTGTTGACTATTTTTTATAAAATGTATCCAAAGTACATCGTAATTTTAAAACATGCGTCCTTGGGGCGGGCAAAACCACTATGTATGTATGTTAGCAATTACCATAGATATCTATGGCAATTACACATAACTCGGCGGCCGCAGGGGTCAGCAATCAGCAGTTGATAAAAGTTATTGAGCGGCAGGCGTGTAATAAAAGTTATTACGCAAGTGTACAATGACAGTCTCAAAGATAAAAAAAGGTGATACTGCAATCAGAAATGAACATATAATACAATTTTTAAAAATCCGTCATTTTTGACGGGCTAACTCTAGTATATATATAATTAGGAACAAGATGTTCTTTCAGACACGCTTTATTAAAGACTATGGCCCATTTCTTATTACAAACTTTTTCTATCAGACGTGAAACTTTTCGAAAATCAGAAATACCAAGACACTTTTGAACGAACTGGTGTGTATATATATATATATATATATATATATATATATATATATATATATATATATATATATATATATATATATATATATATATATATATATATATATATATATATATATATATATATATATATATATATATATATATATATATATATATATATATATATATATATATATTTATATATATATATACATAAAGTGCATGCAAATGAAATTCTATGTCATGATGCATTTTCACTAAAATTTATTTAATAACATTTGTTAAAACCTGAATTTTATTTGATGCATTGAAAAAAATGAAAACGACGATGTTTTGACGAACATGTTTATAAAAGCTAAGAAGATGGAAGTTAATAACTTTAAATAAGAGAATATAAGAAAATATCATCGGGTTTCATTCAAAGGTCAAATAAATATATAGGTCGCAAAAATACTAGACAAAACTTTACAGTTTGAAGTTTGATAGATGCACTTTGGTACGAAAATTTAATAATTTTGGTTGCAGTTCAGTTTCCCGAGGTTCGATAGAAGAAGGAAATAAGCTTGACGAATGTCTGATGGGATAGAAATGAAATTTTTCAACTGTTTTTTACTAGAATTGTCATAGATTTAAAAATACAGGTGAGGGGGCGCTTTTTCAGACTCGCATGAGCTCGGAGGGCGGGTTGTCCAGGCCCTGTAGCCAGAAAGTGGCTAGGGGGGCTGATCCCCCGGTGCATGACTCGAGCTTTTGACACATTTTTAATAATGACAATTACAAAATATCAATAATTTTGTTCAATAAATAAATAATAATAATAAAACTCTTAAAAGTTTATATTTTGGCAATCATTGCTGCCAACAGGATTTACTCAGTGAGTATATTGTTTTGCAACCATAACTACCAAGGCTACTTTACTTACTTACTTAGCTTAGGGGAGAGTGGTACCAAATGGTCACACAATTTTACACTTTTATTCAAATCAATTATACAAAAAAACTATAAGTGATAGAAATAAAAAATTTTCACATAATGAAAGCAAAAACATTTCACTACTGAAAACCGCTCATTAAAAATTTTCATATTATAACAATTTTATAAAAAACGATAAATAACGCAACCTCTTCCAAAATTTCTGGCTGGCCATTCAGTACAACCTGGTAGTATTGAATGGACACCCCCAAGTACTCAATGGCCACTCATGCAATTTTTATTATAGAAGACACAATTCTCAACAAATGGTAAGACAAAATATTTTATTTCACAGAAAAATCTTTATTAATGTTAATTAAAAAATAAAAAAAATGTTTTGTCATTTTATAAAGGCTTGCACCCAGTCTTTTCCAGCTTGCTTATTCTTCACCCAAGGGCTTTCTACACTTTTCCTAGAATGAGGTAGCCTCTTCTTTAGTCTGATTGGAAATTCATATGCCAGTGAACGGAGCTTAAGTGTACTCAACCCATAACCCATTTTTGAGGCATGTATTAAATACTCTTTCAACTGAAGCTCTTCTTTTGAACTGAAAACTCTCATCGATGATTGAGAATAAGCTTTACTTTCAAAACTATCTCTTCTGCGAATTGCATCCAGTCTAGCCTCAGTGATGTTTTACTCACTTGGTGCTTCTCTGCTGCAGATTTAACTGGCAAGCAAGCTTTCAAAACATCTTCTTCTGCTCTTTCCATGTTTTTTTGGGACCATCCCCCCTTCACAGCTGTAGATAGTCTGTTTCTCATTCTGAAACATAACCATAACAACATTAAGTAGTGATTAATATGTATATGTCTTTAATATATTAAACAATTTCATTATATTACATTAACATTTTGATCAATAATGAACCTAAACACATTTATGAAAATTTAAACATTCAGCAATACTGAATAACTATGGTCATACAGTACGACCTTACAGTGGTCATTTAGTACGAACCGAGATGTACGAGCATTTTAGTCTGCTACGAGCAAAATAATAATTTTTGACATCCAAACTTTAGATTAAAATATTAATCAAACATCTCTTTATTTACTAAAAAAATCTTACAAAATATAAACTTAAATATTTGATAAGAATAGAATAGTTCTGACCTGACTCGTTTTCTGATCTGATTTTGTGCAATGCATGGCCCCAATTTTACTCCGGCCCGCCAACGTTTTGTTAACTGTTGATGTGACCCTCTGAACAAAAAGGTTGGACAAAATATATGGCATTTATTATGGTAGGTAAAAACGTTTACAAAAACTTTTTAATGTTGTTGTGACAAATTCTTGAACTCAAAGTTATGCCCACTAAAATGACGCAGGGTCGTAACCAGGAATTTGGAAGTGGGGAACCCAAGAACTTTTTGGGGGGCACTGTATAAATTTTCTGTTCACATAAGTTGCACATTCCAGCTATTTGACCTTCAAAATGCGCTTCACGCAAAAAACATGCTTAGCGATTTAAATTTGAATCTTTTTCTACCATATTTAATTGGATTTGAAAATATTCTGAATCAACATAAAAACATCCCAAAGCATTAAATAAAGCAATAACACAGCATTTAAAAACAATTTTAATGTACACGAATTTTTTTTCATAAAAACACATTACATGGGTCATAATGTTAGAGAACAATACAGGCGATTTCTGCACAAACTTTCTACGAAAGTGTTCAAATCTACTTTTAGTGAAAAATCTTTTTCAAAAGCATGTAGTACCAGTTGAAATTTACGCTCAAGGCCCATTGATTGGCGATAAGGCCGCAGAATCCGCGCGAGGGTGGAGAAACTGCTCTTGCACGTAGCAGTCGACACACCGATGGTGCATGCTCCTTTGGAAATGCGTCACGGTACTGCAACATTGCATATGTTGCATCTTCCAACGACGAATTTGGCTGGAAATTGTTATGGCACAGTCGCATTGCAATAGGCAATTCGCCACGAGGGCATCTTGGTCGAGGCAAAGGAGCTGGTTGATGTTGTAGAAAGCACGCCTCATAAGCTCGCGTAAAGTAACTTTAGAATCAATAACATGGAATGACTCAAAGTGGGGGTGACCACATTGCCGGTCAACCAGGTGCTCTGAACTTGTTTGCGCTTTACTGACACTACATGGTCATCATCATTTGATGGAAAGCCAGAGCATCTGCCATTTGATCAAAGACCTCTGCAAACCGCAAGGCAAGGCAAGAAGGCTCCCTCAGGCTGGGAGATCAGTTCCATAGCAAGAGACGCAGTGCACGAGCGACCTTGCAACAAAGCATTGACCGATGACAGCAAGCTCAGTATTTTGACAATGGCATTTAAAAAAAAAAACAAATTCCAACTTTGAAACTTTTTTGAGCAGCCCCGCTGCTTCAACCAACACATCAGCCGGAGCTTTTTCTGAGTTGGCAACAATTTTGAGGGTCTGCAAAATGCCTCTCTGTTGTTTTTGACAACCATTGCAGATTGATAGTGGCCAGTCCATCTTTGAGCAAGTAACCGCTTTATTGTGTCACCTCCATAAATGTTTGCCACAAAATTTTGGCGGAAAAACACATACCATTGCTCACATAAGCTGAAAAAGTTTTTCACCTTTATCTCTGATTCCATAGCGTGCGCAACCACAAAATGGAGTTGGTGATTATAGCAGTGCACGTACGGAATTCGGCAGACCAGAGTGTCATTACACTGGCTCCGTCATAACGTTTACTCAAAATTCAAGCGGGGTGGAGCTGCTGCTGAGCCTGAAGTTCTGTAAGCAACGAACGTGTCAGGCTTTTAGCATCTAACTCACCAACCTTGATTATTGAGATCATGTGCTCTACTGCCTTTCCACCACGCACATAGCGAATGACAATCGACATATCCTCGACATTGAACTGATCTCAAGTTTCGTCGCACATGATCGAATACCAGTTAATGTCAGAATTTTTGCATTTTTCGACAATCACAACTTGTACCATCTGTGCCATTAATTCGATTAACTCGTTTTGGATAAGAGGCGACATGTACTTGGCATTTTGAGGTATGTTTTGTGACATCATAAGCAATTTATCATGTTTCGCCATAGCAAATTCAAACAACTTATTAAATAATCTACCTATATTTGCTTTGTTGAACTGCACAGCATTACAGAAAAACTGGCGTTCCTGATTAAGTTGGGGGGGGGGCCGACCAAAACTGGGGGGCCTGAACAAAACTGGGGGGCCTGGGTCCCCCTGGCCCCATAGCTGGTTACGGCCTTGCTGCCACGTTTGAGAATTGAGAAACGGTTACGCAGGTATTTAAACGAAAGTCAACTGATTAATGTCTTAACTCCGCCTCGCAAATTGCGAGCCAGTCCCAAGCCTGGAGAAAGGAGGAGGGAAAAGTAAAAAGGATCAAATTCTGATCCTCGACAGGAAGTACTTAAGTGCTTCCTACATACACCCATTAGAGTCTCAAAACACCTGGTGTAAAGGACTATAAACTATTATAAAAACAAGTAAATTAAAAACGAATTTTTAAAACCCAATGCTTTTATATGTAATTAAAACACAAATTTTGCAATCAATTTTTTCTTATATTACTCTTTTATTTTATATTAAAGTCGAAATATCTTAATTATATCGAAATATCGAAATTAATTAAAATTAACTAAATTAATTGACTTATTGTAAAACTAATAATTGAATATTGCATTGTCTTCTATTTTGAGCATGTATGCAAAATTTGAAAAAAATCTATCATCAGGAAGTGACTCAAAAATTGATTGCAAGATTTGAAACAGACAGAGAAACAAACAGACAGACAGACAGAGAAACAAACAGACAGACAGAGAAACAAACAGACAGACAGAGAAACAAACAGACAGACAGAGAAACAAACAGACAGACAGAGAAACAGAGACGACGAGTTAATAAAAGCATTGGTAAAAAGATTAATGTCTTATCGTCAAATAATGTTCTCAAAAATTAAGCTGCTAAATAAATAAACGACACGAGTGCAGACCCAACATTCAATTGAGATATTTTTGTGCAGTTAAAATTAAATCTATCCAAAACGCACGATGAAGAAGCACACACGCGATGCATAGTAAAAGCAGTTTCTCGGAAGCGCTCACTACCAAGACGAGTGCGGCTTTTATACGTCGCTTGCCTACGGAGCAAGCATTCCTTGGACAACCTTTAGCTGGACTGATCAATAATGTTATTTCAGCGCAACATGGCATCCTAGGTAAGCTTGCTCATTTACACCCGGTTTCTTTTTCTTATGCCAGTTTCTTGCGTTTATAATTCTGCAACCATAGTCTTATTTCTGATCAGGATTTGTTGTCAGTTTAAAACGTTATTTCGTTGTTTCGAATGTGAAGTTTTAAATTGAGTTTTCGTTTATTTATTTGAGCAAATTTGAAGCGTTCAAATACTTGAGACGGCTGAATTGAAACAGGAGTTCGACTTAGTGCGAGTTGTAGGTACACAAATCTGAAGGAAAAAAACGCAAACATTTATTAAACAGTTGAAGTATACAGTGCATAGCGCTGGATGACCTCGGGCTGTTCTTTGTAGAATTATTATTGGATCCACTCCTTCAAAGACGGCGTGAGTCTCTGGACTAGCCTCCTCTAGCGTGGCGTGCGTCTTCTGCTGCAAGGAGACGAGCGGGCGTGTGTTTTGGTTGGTTTTTCAAATTATAATTGCGTTTTAGACTTCATATTTAAAGTTTTGAGGATATATTGAGCTTTTTATTTTCTGCAGTTTACTTTTTATTTACGTTTATGAGAGGATCTGCATGTAGATATCGCGATAGCTATAGTATAGTATAGAGATAGGCTATAGTTATAGTGCTATAGCTATAATAGCTTACTAGCTATTACAGCTATAGTAATAGTTATAGTATATGGCTATAAATAACAGTAGCTTAAGCTGGCTATTCAATTGAAAGTAGAGTAGAGCTAATCAAGGTTAAGATAAATATAAATATATCACTATACTTAATTTTGAACAAGAACGACAAACATGTACAATGTACCTACATCTACAGAGTTATGGGCAATCAATTGTGCGCTCCATGGAGAAAAGTATATCAAGATGATGAGAATCATTGGACCCCACGCAAGGATTCACACCTTCTTAGGTTATTGTGCTTCTCACCATAGAATTGTTTTTTTAATCAGTTTCTGTTTTATTGTTGTAATGTGATCACTTTTATTAGAGTTCCCAGCGAGTATATAATATAATTCCCAGTTTATTTTGCCAATACATGATTATAATTCTAACTCGTGTTTTTTTTATCAGACTGTGGGCAGAAATATTTGAGGTTCAAGAAGAAGATGGGGAAATATGTTGGGGAAAAGTTTCAGATGATGTTGTTCCAGTCAACATAACATGCATTCAAAACCAGCCTCTTACAGTATTTCAAATAACTGCCTACAATAGACATGTTGAAAAAATATTTGATGTTAGACTCTCTCAACCAGGTTTGGTTTTTAAATTTTTGAAAATGTTGTTTAATTTGGCAACACATGTGCTTTTATAAATTTCAATATGATGACCATCCAATGAAATCAGGGTCTGCAGATTAGTTTATTATTTACTAGATTAGATACCAAACAAATTTTTTCAACTATTGTGTAGTATTAGTAGTTTGAAATATTTATTAAAATTTTCATCACAATTAAATAAACACAACATTTATTTGCTTGCATAATAAAAACACTTTTAGATATGTATCAACATTAAAAAAAGTACATTCTACTTTTTTGAACTATCTTTGCTAGTTTTGATTCATGAAAAAAACTAATAGGCGAATTTGATATATTTCACAAATATCCAATATGATCATTTTGTTTTGTCATATAATGTATGTAACTTCCTCATAAGGTCACTCCTGCCACAATTTGTTGCAACACATCTGCTAGGTTGATTTGCTGACCTATGAACTTCCCATCCTTGATGTAATTGTTTTTTTTTCTTACTTCTGAGTTGTAAATTTATAGCTTGTGTTCAGTATGTGGGTTTGCGTGCTTATGTGTTATGTGTACGTGTGTCTACTAGTTTATGTGAAGTGTTTGTATGTGGCTATGGATGTTCTGTTTTGTTTTAGTTGATTATTGGTCTGATTCACTTTAAAATCATAAGATTTGAGAATTTTAGTTTTGCTCTGAAATGTAATGTTAGAAGAAGGGAGAATTATGTCTGTTTGCTGTGCGAAATTCTGTGTGTAAATTCCGGCAGATTCTGCATATTAGTTTTTGCTATCAAGAACATATCTTTTCCAAACAAATGTGTTTCTGAAGCTTATGTAATTTGAGCAGTGTCAGAAAATTCCTCTCGGAGGTTAAGCATTTGATTAAAAATTTGATTAGTTTCAAATAAATTTTCTTTGAGAAAAGTCAAAACCAATGTCTAAAAAACTAAAAAGACAAAAACAAAAAAACAGCTTGTGTTTTTCATTATTTTTAAGGGAGTTTTTTTTAAAGTTAATATAACAGTTTATTAGGTACATGGATCACATATATTGCTTTGGCAATACAATAAATGAACAACTGAAAAATTTAAAGAAAAACTTAACACATTAAAACTCTGTGGCAAAAAAAAACAAACTCTGATATGGTAATCATTCCAATAAGTATTCAAAAGTTTTCTGTATTATTTAATGTCATTTGCTGTAATAACTGATAAAAAGTCCATCAAAGTTTTAAAGAAAAAAATCTGGAAGGGCAATCTTTCCATAAGGATCTAGCAGTTCTTTTAATTGAACAATGTCATTTGCTTTTCGGACTAAGGCAGGAAATACATTCCAATATTGAGCAACATATTTTTTAAATATTTTACCAAGAACTTGGTTCAAATATATCAAACTTGTATTGTAAGTTTACATACCAGCTTAGTTTCTTTTTCTATCAGGCCAAAATAATGGGAAGACTACACAAAAAAGTGTATTGAAGGCAAAATCTGAAAAGTGCCTTATTATAGAATTTCAGAAAATTTTCTTGACATATTGCAAAAATTGTTTTAATATGAGTAGCACAACTATTAGATCTTCTACTTTCACATATAAAGTAATTCTGTGTCTGTTGGTACCATCAAAAAAATTGTACTATAGTTGTAATATAGTCTGCTACATTTGTTTTGCAGTGAAAAATGAATACACTTCTTACAATAAAAAAGTCTGATTTTGCATTTGTTGGAGAATCTGTTTTTTTCAGCTTTATTGATGAGCGTTTTTATGCTATCAGCAATTAAAAGATTCCTTACTTCATGAAAATCACAAATGCAAAATAAACCATATATATAAATTAGAAACAGCAAAGGCCATAACACACCTCATAGAGGAACTCTACTTAAAACTTCATATCTAAAAGATAACTCTCTAATTATCTTGACCTGAGAAAATAATTTGCTGTTGGAAAGTTTTCAATTCATCCTATTAAAGAATTGTGCATATTTTAGCATTTCAACCTATATAAAATGTGTAACAATTTTCTGTGCATATTCTAGCATCTCAGCTTTTATAAAATGTATAACAATTTTCTGTGTTGCACTTTTTCTATTTTTTTTTCAAATTTGGAGCAATTTATGTTTAACTTCTTGCCTTACTTCAATGTATTAGTAGTGCCTTGTCCAAAGATTTATAATGTTAGTAATTGTAAAAAAGTAAATCCACTTTTCATAAAACTATATCATTGAAAAGATTAGTGTTCAGAAAGTATATTAAGATAAACCCCAGTTATTTTCCATGGTAGTGAAGCCAGTAAGACTGGTCCATAGTTTAGTTTAGTATATCATGTTTGCTGCCTATCTTAAAATTAAGACCAATATAATTTTTTTCCAGACATGAGAAAGTTTTTTCTTAGATGAGTTATTAAATATTTTCACCAAAAACATAAGTATTTCTTGCATTCATTCATAGAAATGTAAAATATTTAGGCATGTATAATTTGTTTATTATTTACCGATTAAGTTAATACAATTAAATTTATTATTCTGTGAAGAAGTTTTGTCTAGATGTGATTTATCAATATTTAGGTACCAGGATAACTCAGGCATCAGAATGTTTCGTTCACTGGAAAGATTCCAAGTTAGATCATGAATGGGGCTTGAATTTCACTTCACCACTAGATGCTAGGAGATTCAGAGAATGCTGCAGTGTATGTTTTTACACACTTTTATTTAACTTGATTTCTCTGTTTGTCTGTGGTCAAATTTTTCAATTGATTTTTTACCAACTTTCAGATTACTTAGAACTTTGAAACTTTCAGCATAGACTTTAGCCACCTACGAAAACAATATTCAATTATTTCCGAAGCGATTTTCAAATAAACAAAATCAAATAATTTCAATACTTATTTTGTAACGAATTTAAAATTATTCACTAGATAGCGTTTAAATGAACTTTTAGGTATTCATGACTATGTAAAAATTTTGACTAAAGTATTACTATAAACAATGGAAAAACTATGATTGCATTTATAAATCTAGTTGCATAATGTAAAAATATTAAAGTGTGTTTTTAAGAAACTTTTTTTTGTTTGATATTGTTTTCCATGTGGAGTTGACATCTTTTTTGCTGCTACCTCTCAATCAGTACTTTTTTATAAATGCTTTTATTAACTATTCTCTGTTTCTATTTTTCCAATCAATTTCGAGTCACTTCTTGATGATAGATTTTCTTCAAGTTTTTTATACATTCTCTGGCTTGATGACAATGCGATATTCTATAATTAGTTTATAAAAATTTTAGTTTTAATAACATAAAAGCATTTGGTTTAAAAACTTTGTTTTTATATTGTTCAATTGTTTTATCACAGGACCAATTTATTATTTCCATTCCAAATTCACAAAGTGCATTCAATACTTCATCAATGATTCTTTGATTTGATTTGATTTGATTTCCACGGGAACAGGTTTTTGTTCATATAAATACCTTTTACGAATTTAAAAATGTTTTCAAAAATTAAAAATATATATTTATTGAGATTTATAAAGCTTATATAATTAATAATTGTTTAGTTTTGAAGTTCTATTTTATACTGCTGAGCTCTAATGCTAAACAAACAAAATATGTATACGTCAATATGTCACAAAAGCTTCCAATATTTTCGGTGGTCTCAAATGCAATGATTTAAGCAGCTTTAAGTCAATCTTTTCTTTAGTCAATAATAGGATTTGCTTTGAATTTCATGTAGTTTCTTACTTAAATATCAACTAGTAAACCATTTCTAGGTTTTTTAAATTAATTTTTTATTGAGATTTTTGAAAAGTATAAAACAAGACACATCCATCAAATCACTTACAAATAAATTTTTGTTGTTTTTTACTTGTTTAATCTTGAGTTCTCAAGTTTCTCAAAATTCTCAGCTGCAAATTTTTAAACTATCAAAAACTTTCTTGGTTTTATTGTTTTCAATACAATTGTTCAATCAACTAATGCATCAATCAATCAATGCATCAATAAATCAGTGCCTCAATTATTCAACTGAATAAAGTAATAATTAACCATGTCTAAAATTGCGTTGATTTAATAGTACTTGTATCTTTGATTGCCATTTATTGGTTTTTTTCTACTTTACACGTATTTAAAAACATAAGCTTATTAATATATACAACATCTATGATCACGTAATTAAAAATATAACTTTTCCTAATATAAACAACATATTTCTCTTTTTTCTTTTTTTTATCTTTTAATTTATTTTGATATCAGTGATTTTTCATGTGCTCAACTTATTGGCTTTGTAATGATAAGGTATTTATTTTGTAATCAGAAAAAAAATCAGCCATTTAGTTTTTGATGGCTTCTCTCAAATGCCTGCAAATGTGGGGATGGTGATTGCATTTGCATGTTTTCATACATATTGCATTTGCTTGTTTTCATCTGGTGTACCTTCAGATGAGAAAGTTGAAGATGCAAAAGTTTTTTTTAGCGTCTTTTTAATTTCCTGAAATTTTAAAATTTTGCAATTTGAAATGCTAACAATCAGCAAATTTATTTTTAAAGTAAAAACTTAAATAATTTAACATTTTTACAAACGCCAATAGAGAAACTATGGCCGCAAGTCCGTGTCGAATCCGACCTCCCCGGTGGCACAGCCCCGTCGAGCCATTTCTTCCCCCGAAGAACTTGCAGGTCAAGATAATGAGGGAAGCTCCATATACACTGGGGGAGCTCTTAAAGTTGAAGATCTCTCACATTACAGTCAAGTTTCTGGTTAGTTCTGAGTCACATATATCTGCTAACTTTTTCGTTGACATTTCTATGTTGGTATTCAAAAACTGTGTTATGAGAATTTTGCAATTCATTCATCAATACAAAGTTATGGAAATCATTCAATTGATTTTTTTCAACTATCTCTACAAATATTTATTTTTAAACAACCAATTTTATTGTAACTATTACATCCCTAGCATGGATGTTTTAACATTATGATGAACATTTGCTGTCAAATGCAAAATTTTTGCTTTAGGATTTTTGTGCATTTTTGGTAGCTAAAGAGTTAGCAATATTATACAAAGAAATTATGATAAAGTTTTTAGAAACCGGTATTTTATTTTTAAGTAAAATAAAAAATATCGTTTTATCGTGCATATGAACTACAAATTAAATAAATGAGTAAATAATATTTTTCAATAAAAAAAAGGATTAATTAGAATATTAATAATTTTTAATTATTGAATTAATTAAAATTATTTAAATATTTTGTTTTTTATTTATATATTTATTTATTAATTTAATTTGCCATAGATACCAAAGCGTCTCACACAAAACATCTTACACATAGTCATGCTAGGCCATTAAATCAAATGAAAGAGCAAACAATATTTTTTTTGGTAGGAAAAACGATGGATAACGATATCACTAATTGTTAATATTTTTGAATTAATTTAGGTTATTTATTTATTTATATAATTTATTTATTTGCAATAGATAGCAAATCGTCTCTCACACAAAACGTCTTACACAGAGTAGTCATGCTGGGCAATTATATTATATATTTCAGGCATTGCAACAGCGCCCAGAGTACATAGAAATGCAAGGCATTATTCTCAATGTCAATCCATGTACTCCACGATGGATAACCACGCTCTCAATGGCTCAAACAGTCATTGTGAAAACATCTACTCTCAAATTTCAAGACAGCAACGACTCCAAGACTCCACATCGGAAGAATGTTCCCATCATTATAATCATCAGAATATTTATTCAAGTACCATGCATCAGCCTATTGCCGAGAGAGAGATACCGTGTACTCAGTACATCTCCAGCAAAAGCAGTACGACTATGTGCAACATTTATGTGACCAGCCAGCAAATGAAACCAGGTGCTTTTTCATACACAGCTGTGAAACCCGATCAGGTTGACCATGCTGCAAACAATTTCAATATCGGACACAACAGGTAATCATTGGGTTGAAACATTCAATTAAGTTACATTTAAAATTTAGAATTCTTAGTTTTTTATGTTGATTATTATTGGTTGATCTTGTCAGTGTCCAAGGGATGTTTTAGAGTGTTTGTCACAACCATTATTATTTTTAAAAAAGCTTTTTAACTAATCAGTCACAATTGATTATTGATGTTTTTTCAAAGTGTGTTATTATTATAAGTCTGAAAAAGTTTAAGAACAGGCACCTTACAAATTTATTTGATTGATTGATTGATATAAACAATACAGAGCAAGCAGTGTTGGAAGATACGTACATAACACCATGCAAAACGATGATTGCTTATTGACATCAACCGAAAATTCCAAGCTAGTGGACTCAAAGAGTGAATATTTTTCAAGGTCTCTCAGGGATCTTAGAGACTCTCCAATCAACAGGTATTTTTTGATTAACAGGTAATTATTAAGTAAACCAATACTTTTCTTCAAATAATAAGCATATTTATCTCAAGAGAAACATCTGAGATGGAGATCTCTGAAGAAATGAAGTACGTCAATAAAATGAACAACAAGACCACTCCGAAAATGTCCGGTATAGAACTGAGGCAGTTCAGTCGGGAGCCGACGGTGCTCAACTTTGCAAGTGTCAGATTTGAAGATGATTCGACGAAGCCGGACCTCTCTGATTCTTCCTTGGTTTCACAAGTTGCTAAACAGCTGAGAAATTCTGCCAAAAAAATGGCTAAGTCGTATAACCAGCTTGCTTCATCAGAAGAAGAAGATGAAGATGAAGAAGATGATGATGCAGATGTTAACAGAAGTGAAACATTGACTCTTGACCAGGGCAAATCACTACAGCATTTTAGTACCAGTGAATCTCTGCCGGTTTATTCAAACACTGTTTCATCTCTTGATGGATTATTTTCTGTTGGTTTTGATAGCAATACACTGAAGAGAATGCTTCAGATTCTACCCGAAGCTTCTCCCATTGACCAGGTGTGTGTGTATGTATGTATGTATGTATGTATGTATGTATGTATGTATGTATGTATGTATGTATGTATGTATGTATGTATGTATGTGTGTGTGTGTGTATGTGTGTGTGTGTGTATGTATGTATGTATATGTTTGTTTGTGTGTGCGTACGTGCGTGAGTGCGTGCGTGCATGCATGTATGTATGTATGTATGTATGCATGCATGTAGGTATGTGCGTGCGTGCGTGCGTGCGTGCATGCATGCATGCATGCATGTATGTATGTATGTATGTATGTATGTATGTATGTATGCATGTATGTATGTATGTTTGTATGTATGTATGTATGTATTAGGACTGTGCGGGTATACCCGTACCCAACCTGTTTTCTCGAGCATGGATTGGGTAGAGTAGAATACAAACAGGTACGGATTTAGTTCAGGTAAGGCATCAACGGTTCAGGTTTACCCATGCAGCCCTAGTATGTATGTATGTATGTGAATGTGTGTATAGGCAATGTTATGTGTGCTTATTTTTTTTATAATAGCTATTTTGATCAAAAGATTTTCTGGTTGTTGATAAAAAAAACTCAAATTCCAATGATTGAATCAAGTTAAAAAAATTTATTGCTGTCAATGACAAAGATCTTAACATTAGAATGCTTTATATCATTATTATAAAATTAACTCAGCAACATCAGACACAAGTGTGGGTATTAATTAATACAATTTATTTTATGCTAATGTCGTAAATGAATAAAGGGCTGAAATATGGATTACTCTACCTTGATACCTACAAACATTAAAATTTTATTTACTTCACCAACCAAATGAAGGGGCATAATCAGTTATCTGCAAGTTGCCTGCCAATCACTTTCTATCTCTTTGATTATTATTGAATTTACTTATTTGTCAGTTCAATGAATCCAATTTTTGATGATTTATTACAATTTTCAAACTTAATGGCAAAAATGCAATAATTTTTAAATATAAATTGTATAGATCAACTTAAGAAGCAAGTACATCTTAGGATCTCCTGTTGAAGCAGTTAAACTCACAACAAGCTCCGTTGGAACATTACTATCAACATCTTGTATTACGACATCAGTTATCTCAAATCAAACAGAAATTATGTCCACTCTCTCTTCTGTAACTGTGACTTGTGGTAATAAAATGTTTGTCTTTATAATAGTATTAATACAAGTTTATAATTTTCAATAGCAGTAAATATTCAGTAAATAAAATGAAGAAAATTTTTTTATTTCTCATCATAAATAATTCTTTTTCAAAAGATAAATATAATCGCTGTTAGTAATGAAGTAATGAGTTTATTTATATAGCGCCAGATAAGTCAGAGGCGCTTACGAAGGTTCCTTTGGAATAGGAGACTTCGAAGAACACGCTATTTTCATAGACATGAGAAGTTAACCCTAGATAACGCTGAGTTTACGTGAGCACATGTGAGTTAGTTTCTTGCTCAAGGAAATTACGTGCCTGGACCGGGAATCGAACCCGGGTCCTACGACTCTCAAAGCCGGTATCTACACCACTAGACCAACACGTCCCACAGTGTTGACAATCCATTTTTATTACAAAGTTAACATCTCGTTGACTTCTCCAGATTTGATAGATGCGTCCTCAGTGACTACAACATCATCTTCCATCACTTCAACATCATCCAAATCTCCAATGACTTGTTATGGTTATTCAGTCAGTGATTTGAGAGCAAAATTTATGGAGTCTCAAACTGCAACGACAGTGCAAATTCCGTCTACAACATCATCCTCCATCACTTCAATATCGTCTGAATTGTCCTCTACAAATTTACAACAATTTTCAATGTGGGCTGCAGAGAATATGGCAACACATGTGTTTACTTCGACTTCTTTAGACAACCTCTCTGCATATGCAGCTGGCGATATAAACGAATGCGTATCATTTGAATCGGCAGAGTTTAATGTTTCCAGTGTCTCAAATACTCATTTAATTGCTTCAACGTCGCTGATGGCGTCATCGCTATCATCATCTCATCCTCCTGTGGTTACTGCCATCAAACATCCCATAATGTCAACACCATTGATTGATTCAAGTCATCAAACAGTACATTTTTCAACTGTTTCCTCAAATCTCGGTCCTTCGCAGCATCTCCATAAGGATTTACAGCATGAACTAACCAGCCAATCATCGTTTTCATCACCTTCATCTTCTGCTGTCTATTCTGTCCAGGCTGAGACTGAATGTGCTGAGAGTGGGATATCAAATGTCGTTTTGGAGGTTATTTTTTGTTTTTATGTTTTCATTTTTGAATTATAGTTTTACAAAATTGTTAAAAAAGTTTATTTTCAACAAAGGAAAAAATCTCTAAGGCAGCAAAGGCCAAAAGTTCAGTTCAGTCAGATCTCTTAATTCTTCCATATGAAACACAAGCAATGTTTGCCAGTAGGAGCACATCAATAAGAAAAACTGGGTACATAATAGTAATAATTAATCTTTCAATGTACCAAACAGAGTTTCTGCAGACTCGTACTTTCTAAAACTTTATTTTTAAATTCCCAACAGTTGTTTGATGGTACAGAATATGCTGACTCACAAGATGTCAACGGTGCTCGTATCACCCCATCGTGCCTGGGGAGAATATTTCGTCTGCCTCAAGGGAACTCTCATGTTGTTTTTTGCATCCGAGGAGGAAGCCAGGAGAACAGATGGTCAACCATGTCATGTTCTTGGTGAGTTCGTGTTGAATCAGTGTTGTGCTTTAGTCAAGAGACATGTTGCTTACTTCTAAGCCATCTTATATTTATTTTTTTTTTTAAATGTTCACAATATTATGTAACTTATTTTTATAATCCCATAATGCTCAAGTTTTGTTATTTTGTAAGTTTTTTCAGTTATTATGAAATAAAAACACATGTTAGTTTTATTTTTGCATGTTTTAATTTAAGTTTATTCAAGTGTGTTTGCTCTACACTATGTCCAATATTTTTCTGTTCGATTTTGATTTTACTTTTGATATGTTTTAGTTCTGCGAGTCATGGAAAACTTCCAAAAAAAGTCATACAAGTCAAAGTCAAATTGAGTTCAATTTTGTTTTATTTCAATTATATCTTTTTATTTCAATTATATCTTTTTATTTCAATTATATCTTTTTATTTCAATTATAATTTTTTATTTCAATTATATCTTTTTATTTCAGTTATATCCTTTTATTTCAATTATATCTTTTTATTTCAATTATATCTTTTTATTTCAATTATATCTTTTCAATTATATCTTTTTATTTCAATTATATTTTTATTTCAATTATATTTTTTTTTCTTTATGTTTTGTTTCTAATTTTTCTGTTTTCTCTTAGCTTCAATTGAAGATAGTTTTAATGCTGTTTTTATAGTAATTTCTGGTTGTCTGGCATATCCTGATGAGAAATCTCATGTTGAGGGACTCTTTTCATTGAGCACCATCTTTGGAAATGCTTATCTTTTTAAGGTTATTATATATTTTTTTTCTTCACATACAATATTAACTAAATTTGGAATTGTCAGAATAAATTTGACCAATAAGGATTATTAACATCTGAATTTTTAATTTTTTAATTTTTTGAAAAATTATCTAAGTTTTTTGTTCTATATAAGTATTACAGTTTTGTGTTTTCGTTTGAAGGCTTCCTCAACAGAAGAAATGTTCAGTTGGATCATCAACTTCCATCTTGCTTGTGCTGCATGTCTGGCAAGAAATTTGAACCGGGAGAATGTATGCAAGCTACTCAAAAATGAAATTCATAAACTTGAAAACAGCATTGACTTGGTTAGCATTATAATTAAATTGTATTGAGGTGGTTCAAATTATGGTATGATTTACATACATATATATATATATATTTCTTTTATACATGCTCTGTCGAAGATGACTGCCCAATTTTTTTTACCATATTTGTATTAATTTGTTTTTACTAAGGGCTCTGATGATGGCTTTCGAGCTGAAAGCGTACATTTTTAAAAACCAATAATAAAAATGTTATTCGCCATTTAGAGTTGTACGTCAGGAAAATAATCAATAAAAAATGGGCAGTTATTTTCAATGGAGCATGTATAAAAGAAAATCTAGTGCCGAGTTACATTAAAAACGCATATATATATATATATATATATATATATATATATATATATATATATATATATATATATATATATATATATATATATATATATATATATATATATATATATATATATATATATATATATATATATATATATATATATATATATATATATATATGTATATATACGACTCTACTAGGAATCGAACCCACGTGTCTACGGCAACACCGCCTCGCCTAAATGCAAGCGCTCTTACCAACTGAGCCACCGACCATCATCAAAAATGATGGCTAGAAGTCTCAGTCTTTCGGAGCTACTTAACATTAGAATACGACTATGATAGGCTCAGAACTCCTTACTTCGGCTCGACAGCTAGTCTGCTGCCAGATAGATAATTTTATGAAGTGAAACATTGCGTTGAAATGTTTACAGAGCCTACAAATAGGATGACTAACTGTCACCACAAATAACGCAAACATTTATACGACTCTACTAGGAATCGAACCCACGTGTCTACGGCAACACCGCCTCGCCTAAATGCAAGCGCTCTTACCAACTGAGCCACTGACCATATATATATATATATATATATATATATATATATATATATATATATATATATATATATATATATAGAGAGACATATATATATATATATATATATATATATATATATATATATATATATATATATATATATATATATATGTCTCTCTGTCTGTTTGTTGCATTTTCCTATAAAAAGGACATAATTGCACCTTATTGTTTTTCCAAAATAACTTTTTTAAATAATTTAAAAAATATTCTAAATAGCCTACAACCTATTCTCAGACCTACCAAATGTACAAAAAAATCGGTTCAGCTGTTTCGGAGGAGTTTGAAGTCAAACACTATGACACGAGATTTATATATATATATATATATAAATAGATATATATATATATATATTCTTTTAGGCAAACTCGATTGAAAAAAGTGGCGCACTTGGCTGAATCGATTTTATTTTTAATTTTTTCCAATACTCTAAATCGGTTTAAAAATAATTTATTCTCAAACACAAACTCCATAATCTTATAGGCTAATAGATCTATTTCGGCAATTTTTTGCCATCATCAGAGCCGTTTAACTTTTTAAAAATAAAATGCAGTGACTAAATGGTAAAAGATACAACTAATTGAAAGGAATTAAAATACAATTTAAATAAAATTTAAATTCATTATATACAAATGTAACAACATAAAAAATATTTAAATTAAAATAATTATAATAATAACAGTAATAACTAAATAATTAAGATCAGTTAGTAAAGCCTTTAACAACGGAATTACAGTCAACTTCAAGGACGTGACTGGAAGAAGAATCACATACATTATCTATAACCTTTGAAACACAAACGTCTGGTACAAAACATTCATTCAACGAAGAAATACCTGAAGAAACATTGGCACTATTAACATGCATATTTTTAACAGAAGTTGTAGATGAGTTAAAACATTTATTATTATTATTATTAGTTTTAATACTATTTAGAGAACCAAAAAGTTTAAGAGTTAAATCAAAAGAATACCATTGTTTATTAATTAAAGGCTTACATTTATTAATAGCTAAAGCTTCTTTTAATTTTAACTTAATGGGTTGATTTTCTTTCATTAGTATACTGGTGTTATCAATTAGAAATTTATGTGATGGTTTGATTGAATGTTGTGTTGACATATGTTGGTATATGGCACCACTTTGACAATGCATAGTCAATCTACGAGACAGAGTAGTTCTAGTATGACCAATGTAATTTTCCACCTGACCATGTGGAAACGGACACGAAAATTGGTACACTAGGTTGGTTTGTGCTACAGGGCTAGAAACATTATTTACACTATTTTTAATTAAAAGATTATGAGTTTTTCCATTGTTATAATAGATGTGTAACCTGAGTGTATTATCTTTATTTACAACCTTAATATTATCATACACAATGTTTTTCAACACTTTTTCATCTATTTTATAATTATTAGACATCTGATTAGCATAATATAATGGAATTATACAAGAATTTGATGAGTTATTGGTATTAGGTTTTGAAACATGTTTTTTATCAGTAATACGTGACATAAATTTATTTATAGTTGAATCAACAATAGAATTAGAATAATTATTATTTATCAAAAGTTGTTTCACTTGTAGAATTTCAAGGTGAAAATCAGACCATGTTTCGGAAAATTTATAGGCCCTATTAATATAATTATTGATAACATTTAGCTTATATCTTTCAGGACAATCGCTATTATAATTAAGACAATTGCCTGTGTTTGTGGGTTTAGTATAGACCTGGCAAGATAGTTTTGATACATTTCGTGTAACTAAAGTATCCAAAAAAGGAATTTGATGTTTATTATTAGCAAGTTCTTAAGTAAATTGTAGTTTAGAATTTTTTACAAATGCATCTCTCAGTTTAAATAGTTCTTCTAAGTTATCAACTGAAACAAATATATCATCAACATAACGGCAATACAGAAAAGGTTTGGTGTGATTTTCAAATACACGTGCTTCAAGATCACCCATATAAAAATTAGCGAAAGTCGGGCCCAACGGGGACCCCATAGCTACACCGTCAATTTGTACATATAAGTCTCCATTAGGTGATAAAAAAGGAGATTGCGTTGTACATATATAAAGTAATTCTTTCAAGACTTCAGGGCTGATTTGAGGAGGTTGAATACTAGGATGTGAATAAACACACTTACAAATTATATTTATAGTGTCTATAACAGGTACGTTGGTAAACAAACTTTCAACATCTAAAGACGCAATTATATTAGAACTTCCATTACTATGAATAAGATCAACAAAATCATAAGAAGATTTAAGACTATATTGAGAAGGACAATAAGGAGAAATAATTTTATTAATTTCTTTAGCAACATTATAAGTAACAGCAGGACATTGTGAAATAATAGGTCTTAATGAGTTATCTTTCTTATGTATTTTAACATTACCGTAAATATAACCAGGTTTATAGTCACCTATTATTTTAGAAAAAATTGTTATCTTCTTTTTAATAAGAGTCGCAATGATCTTATTTAGTTTAGATCTGATCTTAACAGTAGGATCAGCTTTCACTTTTTGAAATTTAGAGCTGTCAGAGAGAATTGTATTGAGTTTGGAAAAATAATTGTCACGATTTAAAATGACGTACGTAGGTGATTTGTCAGCTTTACGAATAATTATCTGAGTATTTTTACGTAGTTGAGAGGCATATATATATATATATATATATATATATATATATATATATATATATATATATATATATATATATATATATATATATATATATATATTATATGAATATTTTATAATAATCATAGAAATGTGTATAACATTCATTACATGGCACAAAAGTGCACTTGAAAAAAATTGGAGGATATGTTTTCAGACCACTCAGCCAAAAAATATTAAGAAGCTCTAAAGTAGTTTTAGAAGATGGTATGGGTTTCGTAATTTTTTATCACTAAAGATTCTTTCGCTTCACGTCTTTTTGTTGGCTTTTTATTCATCTGCTTACACTTACTAGTAGATTCAAGTGAAATTATTTTCAACTGTTTATTCATAAATGTAAAATTGAGAAATTTTCAAAATCAGTGGGGTTGAATTATTATAAAAAATTTCAAAGCAATAAAATTTTTTATTCCTTTTATTAAATTTCTACTTGAAGTTATTTTAATTTTTCTCAATTGACTATCATAAGAATTGGCATTACTCTAGTTAATTTGTTATTTCTGGTTATATGGAACTAAATTTTATGATGCAAGATAGCAGGGCTGTTGACTCGCATACAGATATAGGCTGTTGGCTCCCTTATGAATATAGGCTGTTGGCTCCCTTATGAATATAGGCTGTTGACTCCCTATGAATATAGGCTGTTGACTCCCATCAACATACATAATTTCCGATGTCTGTATGTATGTATGTATGTTAGCAATTTTGCATAACGCGGCTGCCGCGGTGTTCAGCAGTCAGCAGTTGATAAGTTAGTGCACACAGGTGTGTAATAAAAGTTATTACGCAATTGTACACTGTCAGGTGCTGCAATTGAAAAAAATAATGAGATTTTTAAAAATCTGTCATTTTTGACGGGTTTTCTCTAGTATGAATATAAGTTGTCAGGTAGCTGATTGAGAAATTGTAACCCATGTTGCTATAACTTAATAAAGATAATTGTTTTGTTTTGCTTCATAAAATATGACAGTAACACTAACTTTCTTAGGCGTTTTGAAACTCAACTGAATTTTACTTCTAAACTTATATAAACAGCATTGGTGAATATCTTTTATTTTTTTGAAATATATGTTGGAATAACTATTCTAGTTGAAATTTTTTTTTTATTTTAAAATTGTATTTTATTCCAATGGAAGAGCTTTAAATTTGATCCAGTTGTTAAATCTAAAACTGTCAAAAGATGACTTATAATTGTTTTGGTTCAAGTTCTTATTGCATCAAATTATTTATTCTAATTACATCAAATTTTTTTATTCTAATTACATAAGTTCAAATCATAAAAGAGTTCAGGTTTTACAATGAGAAAGTTCAGTTAAGATGAATTTAAATTTGAAATGATTTTCAGTTCAATTTTTGAAGTGTCAAAATTTAAAAAATACATTTTGTTCAAATTACATTTTTATTGGAGTGATAACCACAGTTTTTAATGCATTATTCATTTTATAACATTGCTTTATGCATTTCTGCTGATATTTACTTTTTGATAAATCATCCTGATAGTCACATTTTTTTATTAATTCATTTTAATATTCACATGAATCTTTTCTGATTCATTCAGTTTTTAAAGCAATAATCTCTGTTACTCACATATTTAATAAAATTATATCATTTAAACAGGATTTAAAAATGAAAAAAATGGCCGGTATGCAAGCAAATATGGTGAATGATGTATCGATGAAACAAGTACTGGATAGGCAGATGAATGCATGGGATGAAAATCTTGAGCGTCTCTACATGGAGCAGTTCCAACTCAGGTGCTATCTGGCGGCCGTACAGGACACTGAACTACCCGTCGATGAAGTATGATGTTCAGCTTTAAAATAAAAAAATACAGTTATTTAAAAAAACATTTAATATTACAAAATTGCAGCCATTACTGACCAACATGTCTAAAGTAACGAAAACTGCCCTCGCCAACCTCGGCATAGAATCTGCGACCTCCTTCCACACTGCAGTTTGTTCTCGCGTTCCACTGACAATGACTGCCAACTTGTGCCTGTCTAAAAAAAGCCATCAGAGCCAAGGGATGTCAACATTCAAGGCTGACACAAAGTCCAAACCTCCCAGATGTCCCAGGCCATTGAGTTTCCATCCTGGGTGTGTGCAAGTCTGCATGGTGTAATTCTATGTACAAGTCTGCATATTGTAATTCTATGTACAAGTCTGCATGGTGTAATTCTATGTACAAGTCTGCATGTTGTAATTCTATGTACAAGTCTGCATGGTGTAATTCTATGTACAAGTCTGCATGGTGTAATTCTATGTACAAGTCTGCATGGTGTAATTCTATGTACAAGTCTGCATGGTGTAATTCTCTGTACAAGTCTGCATGGTGTAATTCTCTGTACAAGTCTGCATGGTGTAATTCTATGTACAAGTCTGCATGGTGTAATTCTCTGTACAGTATCGAACAGACTAATTGAAACAAAAACATTTTCTGCATTTCTTGCTTTGGCATTATTTTTATTATTTGTAATGGCAACACTGTCAGTTTTTTACTTCTTTACGCAGTCTAGCGAACGTAGCGCAGTATGTAGAACGTGTTTTGTGATTGGTTGAGGGATTTAATAATGACATATTAAAGAGTTTATAAAAAAATTCATCTTGTTTCAATTAATCTGTTCGATACTGTACAAGTCTGCATGGTGTAATTCTATGTACAAGTCTGCATGGTGTAATTTTATGTAAAATAAAAATTTTGATGGATTTGAATTATTTATTAAACTTAGTTGTTTAAATTAAATCATTTTTATGCTTAAATTATTTATGTATTATTAATTATTTTTATATATAAGAATAGTTTGAAAATTTGAATGTTTGTTGAAAGCCCTAGTGTTGAGAATGATGGAGGTGGTGTGAAAATGTCTGATGAGTTGAAATCAACTGACAATTCGAAGACATCAGGTGAACCAACAGTGCAGGTCAACCTACCTGATGGACAGGTAAATGATTAATCTTATTTGAGATCCCTTTGCTGGATGTATAAGTGTTTGAATAACTTCAGGAGTTATTATTTTTAATAATAAAATAAAGCATGTTTTCTGGAAAAAATATTTTGAGGGAAATTTTTCTTGTTTGATTTGAAAAATGCATGAATATTTCAAGTGCATTGTATTGAAACAACTAATTCAAACACAGATCGCCACTGTTGGTTTAAATGACAAAACAACATTTCAAGAACTTCTCGAATGCATAACAGCACAATGTCACTTGAGTACTTCAGTTTATTTCATCAGAATAAAACTTCCCGGAGATGGAAACTTCAAGATTCCTGACAAATCTGCTTTTGTTTTAAGCGAGGTAGGAGATGATTTGAATTATTTTTAATGTGAATTTTTAATAATTTTTATTAAATCTATTTTTTTCTGATTACAGTTCATAGTTAATTGAAATTTTATGTGTCATGTCATGGTTACGTGAAAAATTATGGATTTAGGTTCATGACGTTAAATAATAATAATTTTTCTTAGTAACTGAATATTATTTTATCTTGGTAAGCTCCAAATGTAATTTAGTTCATCATGACAAATTGCAGATCGGGTCTTCAAGCAAGCTCAACAGCATACACATTTTTTTAATTATTATTCACAGGCAAATAGTTGTTAATAAATTTATTTGTTTTTCACTTTTTTATCATATTATCTTATATAAATGTGTATATATATATATATATATATATAAATTGCAGGATCATCTTGAATTAGAATTATGTGCCAAGTTGTTGTTTCAAATTGAAATTGTAAGAAATTGGAAGGAAAGAGATCTTGGTTTCACAGTCGAATGCAAAGAAGATTCAAAAAATGAAGAAGAATTGTGTGTTGTGATTGCTGATGTTGCTAAAAGTTCGGCCAGTGCTTCAAGGAAAGGTTCTACTCTCTTTTTTTTTAATTCACTTTCAAGTTCAATTTCATGCATCACTGTACTGTTATTTAAGTTCTTGAAAATAAGTCTTTTCATTCTCATTTTTAAGTTTTTTAAAATTTAATTTAATTTTAATTTTTTTTTCTAGAGTATATTTTTTATTTTCCGTTTTGATTCACAAAAGGTGTATGCTCTTTGGTTGCCAAATGCTTACAGCTTATGTTGTGCATGACCATTACATGGAACTGAACCCTGCATTCTGTTGTGTTTGATAAAAGATAAAATTCCCTGTCACCATTAAAATTTTGTTTCCATCAAATGTTTGTGTTTATTATTAAACAAGTGAACCGTACATTTTTTTATGTGTGATTGCAGCAACGCTTTTTTATTAAAGTGGTAGAGTATTGCATTATGATCAGGCTCAGAGCTATATCCTCTTCAGGCCCGACTTATTAAGTTTTTAGTATAAATTAGTGCACTGTAGTGCACATGGAGTCCGAGGAGGATATTAAAAGTTTCAGAGTTGTAACTTGTCAGAAAATGGTCTAAAATTTGATTGCAAAATTTTGTGACTGAAGAAAAACATTTTAATAATTATATTGTTATTTATATATATACAAATGAATGTTTGTATGTATGTCCTTTATGCATTGCTACACCATTCATCCGATCGTAATGAAATTTTCACACAACCTTGAGAGTCAATGGGAATCAAATATAGAGAAACAAATTTGAAATCCGTCACAAAATGAGCGGAGCGGGAGAGCGAGCGGAAACGGGAATTAGAAAATGAGCGGAGACGGGAACGGGAAAGCAAGAGGGAACGAAAAAGCAACTGAGAGCAAAATAGCGAGCGGGAAAGGTAAAGCGACCAAGAGCGGGAAAGCGTCCGGATCGGGAAAGCGATTTGGAGCGGGAAAGCGAACAAGAACGAGAAAACTGCCGGGACCGGGAAAGCAACCGGGAGCGGGAAACTCGGCCGGGAGCGGGAAAGCGACTGAGAGCGCCAGAACAAACGGGGAAGGAAACGGGAGCGAGAGGGACAAACATTAGAATCTAAGAATCCCGGGCAAAGCCGGGTGCCCCGCTAGTTAACATACATAATTTCTGATGTCTCTATGTTATAACTTTGAGTAATGCTGTTAAGTGGTCCTGCAATCGCAAATATATAATGATATCTTAAAAAATCCCTCATTTTTCATGTTATTATTGTATTGTTCCATGAAATATTTTCATTTTGCTATTTTGTAGTTGTTAATAATATTGCTTCTGCAATCAACAACGTAAATTTGAGTTTTTTGTTTATATATTTTATCTACAAAAATATCAATATTTGTTTTGTTGCAGTAAACACAATATTTTCAGATGATAATGAAATCGCATTCATTAAACAATTTCAATATTTCAAAATTGTTCACTTGCTCGTTTTTTAGGCCTTCAAGCTGGTGATGAATTGCTTGTGTTAAATGGAATGATGGTGAGTGAACTGGATATGGTCTTTATTGAATCAGTCCTTGAAGAAAGCGAGTTGGTGACGTTGACATTGAGGTCATGCAGATGCATCGAAAGGTTAAAATTAAAAAAAAATTATTTACAAAAATCAATCAATGACAATTTTTATAGAATAATACATACTAGAAAGCTTTGTGATTTTACATGCATTGAAAAAAAAACAATTTTGCTTGTTGATTAACCCCAACATTTTGTATTTAAGTCTGGTGCTCTACAAACTCGGCCTACCTAGAACTTCATGACCCCACAGGCAGTGTTGGGTAAAATCATTTTTGAAATGATTTGAAATCAAAATCAAAATCGTCAAGAAAAATATAATTTCAAACCAAAATCAAAATCATTAATTACAAAATGATTTCAAATCAAAATCACTTTTAAAAATGATTTCAAATCATCAAATCAAAATCATTTTTTTATAAATTATTATTACACGGTATGGTTTAATTTAACATAATTTTGTCTATAAAATTATGTTTTAACACAATTTGATCTAAAATCACTTAAACAATGAAATGTGACTAAAGTTTATTCATCTTCAAAAGCAACAATTTCTCAAATATTGAATCAGTCAAACTATTTCTTCTGTGAGTTTCAATTAAACCGGCGGAACTGAAAAGTCTTTCGACAGGAGCTGACAAAGGCAGTGTTGTATTATATCGTATGAACATTTTTTAATCAATTCATATGAACTAAAAATGGCAAAAGTGCTGTCAACATCCGATAAATAGTTCAATCATTTTTATCTTAATGTTGTAGACATTGTTAGAGGTACCGATGGTCTGTGAAGAACACTGGTCATCATAGTAGCCGTAGTCACTATCGATTCGTTCCATGCTTTGACTTTTGAGTCCATCAGCAGATGTGACGCTCATCCTTTAAATATTAAAATCCACAAAATTCAACTGCATTTGAGTTTTCGGCATATTAAGATAGCAACGTATTTGATTTAATAATTGTTCGATAGGAAAGTACGGTTTTACCGTATCTATTATAGTATAATTATAGCACGTTACCTTCAAACGACGAAGAAAATTTTGATCCTGAAATTGACGCAATTAACACACTGTCACCTTTCCCGCTAGTTATTTTAAAAAATTACCATCAATTAACGAAGGCAAATTACACATTCTTACGCAATTCAAATCGCAATCTATACTATCTGCCATGTTGTTAAAAACTATTTGTATAAGTTTAAACTGCTTAAAGCGATTGTTGGCTTGGCATAGAAATAGCAGCATAGAAAAAATATGTTATGATTTTGATTTTCAAATATTAAAATAAAATCGAAAATCGTCAAAAAAAGATTTCAAATCAAAATCATAATTAAACTTTGAAAAATGATTTCAAATCAAAAATCAAAAATCAATATTTGGATTTGAAATCATGATTTATTTGATTTCAAATCCTACCCAACACTGCCCACAGGTGTGACTATTACTGTCTCACTTGTGAGGTTATCATAAATTAACTATTAAAAACCCAAATAGAAAATATAAAATCTATCATGGAAGGTTTTTTATGATTTGTTTGCACTGTTTTAAAGTTAGTTTAAAGAAATTAAGATTACTTACTTTAATTAATATCAAGAAGCCAGTTTCCTTATTTAAGTTTATTTGCAATGTTTTTTTGAAATTTTAAATAATGTTTTGTATTGCAGAACATGTCAAAATCTGATAGGTCAGGATGATTACATACTGGATCAGCATTGCATACCTCTCCCTCAAGATCAAACAACTTTCGACCAATCATTATCATCTCTTGAAATCGTTTGCACCAACAACAATGTCAATGATCTTATGACACATTATCAAGAAGTTGACAAACGCCAATCTGCACCATCTTTTGGAAATCCCATTTGGGTTGTTGATGCTAAACCTTCAGGTAATTTTATTGCTAATTAATAAATAATAAACAATATAAATCCAGATGGCAAGTTGAGTCAATGAAACAGATTTATGGAGTTGCTGGTTACAAACTGAATGTCTGAAAATTTTTCAGATTAATTTCTGCTTGCTTTGGTGTTTGTCAGCGGTTTTCTTTTGCATTTCTGCAACCATCAGTCTCTTTGTTGAGGAGAAAACTCGATCATCAAACAAAGACAACCCCACAAGTTCTTCTGATAGAAACCATTTTTGGAAGACAGTTTCTTGGCTGTGGCAGTTGAGACTCTTCATCAACTGTAAGTCATTGAAAGGAACTGAAATAGCCAAGTCTTCAAGTAAACCCTAACTGCAAAAATTGCAAGGTCTCTTAAACCTGTCTGCTTCCTGGCTGTCAGCTTGAATTGTTCACAAAACAACCATATCTTCAACGCATAGAAAATTTTGCACCATCCACCTGGAATGGTGGATCACTCCAAGAGCTGCGATGCTCACAGCTGGCAAAGTTTCAGGAGTTTATGGTAATCATCTCTTGGTGGCTTGTCATTTAGCTGACTCTGTGCAAACTGAACAATTTCATCACGGACTTCTGCTATAACATTCAAAACATAATGGGTCCAGGATGAAAGCACTCTTTGTCAATACTAACCCACTGCTCTTTAAATCTTTTAAACAGCTGATCTTCTAGTCCAGAAGATCTACCCATAGTTTTCACAAAGGCTGCACCAATCAACAACTCACTAATATGCTGCTGAAAAAGGCAATTATGCAGCAGTTTTTGTTCCAACAGTATAGAAGCTCTTGTATTTGTTGCAGTAGTATCGTGATGTAGGGCTCCAACACGGTCACACAAATTACATTCTTCTAGCAGACATTCGACTGCAAGTGTTTGTACTTTGCCTGTTTTTTATGCTAACTTGAACATACTCAAAAGCTGACTAATTACTTTCCTCTATAAACATGTCTGGTAGTCGATCAACTTGCTGTTTGCTCGTAAGGTCTTCCATGAGCTTATCATCTCAATGATAAGAAATTTGGATTTACACTCCTTAATAAATTGAGCTCGATGTCGTTTGTGATGGCAGTGGATTGACATTCGGTTGACGTTTACATCTGCCACATTACCACCACAACTTTTGGCTGCTTCTGTGAGAACCTGTTTTTTCTAGAGTTGAATCAAGGCTTAGAGTGATTTTATTCTTCCTTGCTCAACGTTGCTGCTTTGTTTTTGGGTTACCTGAACCTGTGCCTACTGCTTCAGCATCTGAACTGTCATCATCAATATCATCTTTACCATATGATGTGATACAGGAAAGGTCATTTGATCAGCATAGGCGTTTGCTTTCAAACGTCTTTTCTGGCTCTGCAACTGTGCCACAATGCAAAATTACAACATCAATATTCATTATTCAGAGAGGTTGGGCTATCTGTAAATATTATTATTTTTAAGTGAATTTTTTCTGGATCCATTTAGTTAGAGGGTGAGAGGTGTGAAATTCAAACTTTATTTTTTTTTATTTATATTTCAGCTGCCTGTCTAAATGATCATCAAACAGCTTCATCTCTTATCTTGGTATGTTTGTAGTTTTTTCTAAGCAAACATTTATGCATGGGGGAAGTGTGTGAACATTTCAGTTTTACAACAATTGTTATTGGCTGAATGTGTTAAGTCAGTCCTGGATGTTTCAAATGTTCCACCAATCGGAATAAATATTTCAGAGTAGAACAACAGAGGAAGAAATAACGAAACATTCAACATCGAAGTCGATGAGCGATGATGAGAAGATGTGCAAAGTTATCTTGGAGTTAATTGAAACTGAAAGACAATACGTACAGGTAGGTTGATGTTATGATTTGTAATATAATCATAATACAAAATTATGTACATACATTTATATGTACAGCTAGGTTGATGTTATGATTTGTAATATAAATATGATAAGAAATTATATGCATAACAATATGTACAGGTGATGTTATGATTTGTAATGTAAATATGATAAGAAATTATATGCATAACAATATGTACAGGTGATGTTATGATTTGTAATGTAAATATGATAAGAAATTATATGCATAACAATACATACAGGTAGGTTGATGTTATGATTTTTTTATTTATTTGAGTTTATTTCAAACACTATTCTATTAATTAAATTTTCACCCTGCAGGATTTGAACTGTTTGATTGATTGGTATTTGGAACCATTAAAGAATGAAAGAATAACAGGTAGTGATGAAATTGAGCAGCTCTTTGGAAACATCCAAGAAATTGTTCACTTTCAGAAAATGTTTCTTCAAAGTCTCGAAAGCGCTGTCGATAAAGAAATTGGACCAAATACTAATCCAAACAAGGAAAACATTCACTTTAAGGTTAACTTTCTCACTCATTCAAACAGATGAAAAATGTATTTTTTTCAAATCTTGGCTTTGTACATTTTATTCCATAGTGACAATTTAATATCAGATAAATTATGCCTCAATTTAATATCATTTGAATCTATTCTGTTAAGTAAATATTTTCTTTATACATGACCTCATAATGAAAGATTATAATAATAAAAATGAGTCAGTCTCAGACATTAATAAAAGAAAAGTTGATATTAAATTATTATCTATGAAAAGAAATACTTTTTATATTACAGTCTTAAATTACCTGGATTATTAACTATTTAAAAATACAAACAAAAGAAACAAATTAAAACAGTAATTAAAACAAATAAGCATCTTTTAAGTGTACTCAGTGTTTTCTGATGTTAATTATTTTGTAGAACCATTAAATTAATTTTTTTTAAATTCTTTTATATTTTTTATAAACTTAAGTAGTTTCTGCATATTGCATTGTTAAAACTAGATTACTTTAATATGCAAACTAAATCAAATCAAAGAAAGAGTAATGCCCTCTTAATTAAACTCCATTGATTTTAGTCCTGGCTATGAATGAATATATGGGAGAACAAATGAAGAAAAATCTTATTCAATCTATGAATGTTATGTTGATATTTTTACAGAAAATTCTTTTGGCTCTGGGCAGTGCATTTTTATATTATGCTCATCATTTCAAATTGTACAGTTCATTTTGTGCAAGTCACTCGAAAGCTCAGAAGATTTTACTTTCTGGTTAGAAAATACATTGCATTAATAGTTTGGTTTTCAAATTGTTGGTCAATTGCAGCGGTTCTCAATCTTTTTCGTGTTGCGGCCCCTTGACGAAATAAGCTATGCTGTGGCGACCCCCGACAGTAAAATTATGTGGGTATTTCATCTTTCACTCTGGATCACTGCATTGTTACAACAATTACTATTGCACTTAGATTTAACAGTCATACTCCTACAATACATTTTAGTTTTTTTAATAAATAGTTTTGATTTTAGAATTTTAGCTTATTATTTCTAGGCGTTCTCAATTAAAAATTATATAATATAAATTGTACATAAAAATTATAATTTAACTTATTATCAAGCAAATAAAACATATTTTTCCCAGCAATATATTTTTACAATTAACAAGCAAATGAGATTGATCATTTTTAATTTAACATTTTAATGCTGCAACTCCAAAATAGAATTGCTAAATTATTAGTGAGAAGGCTGTGCTTGCTTCATTCACACCAGGTCAGAAATTCTGGGGGTGGTCTCTCAGGGGCGTCATTTGGGGGGCAGGAAGATCATTTCCCTCTCAAGGATTTTTGAAAAAGACATTTTTTGGATATAAAATGAAAGATGAAGTTTTAGAAAATGTTTGAATATGAACCTCCGACTACCCCACAGTCATCAGCTATTTTAGGAGGCAAAAATGTAAAAAGTTTTAGAAAATTCTTGGAAAACTTCTTCCGACTGCCCCCGGTCATCAGCTATTTTTAGAGATAAATGTTTGTTGTGGGAAAAGGAATAAGTATCATTGTACATGGCTATTTGAGCAATGCAGATAAGTTTCAAGTTTAAAAAGCCTGTTTAAAAAACTCAAATTTTTGAAAGTCTTAGGCGACCATTGTAAAATCGTCAGGCGACCCCCGTTGGGGTCGCGACCCACAGGTTGAGAACCGCTGGTCTATTGGGTAAAAATAAGCTAGTAATGTTAGCAAATTTTAATAAAGAGAAAATAAAAACAATAAATATTTAAGACTCATTTGAAATTTTTTGCTTTTTTAAGTTGAAGATTTGAAAGATTTTGAAAAAAAAGACTTTCAGATTGAAATTTAAGAAAATAAATTGCTTGTGATTGATTGAATCAAATTATTAAATATAACTTTATTCAGATAACAACATTCCTCTGCAAGATTTTTTGAAGTCTCATAATCCAATGCAGCAACATTCTGTTGCACTTGAGTCTTATCTCATTAAACCGATACAAAGAATCCTCAAGTACCCATTGCTTCTGAAGCAACTAAAAGACCTTACTGACCAATCAAGCGAAGAACATGCCCATCTCAGAGGTGGGGAAGCCAAATATTTGGTTTTTTTTCTATCTTTCAGGTAAAAAGTTAAAAACAATACTAAGTAATCATGTGCTCAAGCTTTAAGAATTTCTGATTTGAGTTTTCATAAACAGTTAGATAAATGTTGATCCAAGCTAAGGGTTGAACTCTTGTAGCATACTTTTTCCAGGTCTTTCAAGTCAGAAACTGGGTTAACAATACGAAACTGGGTTAACAATATACAACTGGGTTAACCATATGCAAATGGGTTAATATATTATGACAAAAAAACATTATGAGGGCATCAAGTGTAGACATACATGCAGATATTAGTATTTGAAAAACGTGATAGAAAATTAATTAATTTAATATACGTGAATGTTATCATGTGGTATTGCAAAAAAATGTTTTTTGAATTTGATAGAAGCCCTGCATGGAATGGAAGCTGTGGCTGAGCACATCAATGAAATGCAAAAGATTTATGAAGAGTACGGCAACATACTAGATGAACTTTCTAAACAATATAAAGAGAACAATCCACACTCTAGGGTCATTTGTCTAAACAATGTTTTTTATTTTTTTTATAAATTATTGTTGTAAGTAATTACAATTCTTATCTCAACTCACCAAGTACAATGTGCAACATAGCAACAAATACAATTTATAAAACTATCTGTTTTTCTTTAAAGATTTTAAGCATTTAAAAATTCTGTTTCTATACATCACTTGTTGTTAATTAAACTTATATTGATAACAGAGTTTGGACCTGAATGTTGGAGAACTGCAGATGTATGGAACTGTCAACTGGTTGAATGCTACCTCTGAACTAGGGAAACTAAAAAAGGGCATGGAATTGTTGACCTTACTGTTTATTTTTAGATCAGGTGTTGTTCTCATGGCTCAGGAAAAAGTTAAAGGGAAAAGAAAAGTTAAGGTGTGAAATTATTTATTGTGGTGATTTGGGTGATTTCATTGCTTTGTGACTGTGGTCTGACCACAGTCAATGTTACCAGAGTAATTTTCATCATTATCACCATTATGTTTATTTCTATGTTTCAAAGTTACCACATTATCTCAAAGTCAATTTGCGCTCATAAATTAAAATTTTGTTGAAAACACAACAGGGAAGACTGGCTCCTTCACTAGGAGATGCAACCAATGGAGGATTAGGAAGTGGTGGTGCCAAGTATAAGACTGCCATACCTGTTGATCAACTGCAGGTGAGAACAATGGTAGGAGATGCACATGAATGTCATGGCATTTGGGAGATGATACACTGTGGATCAGAATACGAAGTCAGATCAGAAAAAATCTACCAGTTTGCCAGGTTAATAACAGTGACAAGTTTACTTCTAATGAAGCATGTCAAATTAATTTATAAACATGATGATGAATAAAAATAAAAAAAATTAATGATCAAATAATGAAACTAGCAGATGTCAAAATACTTCACAGTTGGTAACAACGTTTCTTAATCATTTATGCCTTGATCATTGATTAATTCATTAATACAGCACTGGTTTAATTGTTTATGTAGTTTGATGTCTCATAATTGCATTATATCTGCTAAGAATGGCATACAGGTGTAGAAAGTATATATTTCAGATATTGTACATTTTAATTGAAGTTTAATGTATGCCATTGATGGCAAATATATAATACATATTGTACAAACACTAAGCAAGAGTGGAAACAAATCCTAAGGGATCAGATGATTTTAAGGCCAAAAACCTAAAAAATATTATGATTATATAATGTGTTATGAATGTAGCGGTACTTTCATGTAGAAACCAACACACTAAAATACTTTCAACTTAAATTTGTATTTAAAAATCTTCTCACCATCTTTTCATAACTAAAGTTCTGATAAATAAGAAAAATGTTGGTCCTAAACACTGATAAAATAACACCATTACATTTTTTTTAATATATGGTGGAGCGTCCATGCAAGCTCACTGAAGCTCTGTGAAGCTCAGTCTCTCTTGCTAGACTCTCTCTCTCTATCTCTCTCCATATGGGCAGCCTATTTTCTGGTCTCTAACCTTCTAACTTCCTTAGCATTTCCTTTTTTCTTTATGAGGACAGCCTATTCTGTTGATCTCTCAAGTTCTTTGAAACATCACTCTCCTTCTCCACGTGATTCTTTAAAATCTCTCTCATTCTCCATGTTGGCTCTCTCATTCTGCTCTGCTGGTCCTTCAACTTTCCAGCATATCTTTCTTTCTTTCTCTTTTTTTTGTTTCCTTCCCTCATGATATCATTATTGGAAATTTGTGTTTTACATATGATTGAGACTACATAATCCCCCACCAGGTAAAATTGTCTAATGCCTTTGAGTAATAGTTGATAAGAAAATAAAACTTTGAAAACTACCATATACAATTTTTAGTTTTTAAAATTTGCATGGGGAATCGTGCCTGGGAGCCCTTTGACTACACGGCTGTCAGTCAGTGTGTTATCAAAAGTGAATGTATCAATATTTGTATCAGAGATTCTAAATCAAAGGGCAATAAATAAAATTGTCTGATGAAATTTATGAAAAAGAATTAAAGAAAATTATAAAGCAAACTGTTGTAACAATATTTATCTTTAAGTTTATATCCATTTCATTTATTCATCACTTTTTTATGACCCCGCATACCTACGACCTCAAAATAATTCATGTCTAAATGTTTATCTGAATATTGTAATAAATCAAATGTAATTGTTCAGTTAATGTTATATTCAAAACTGATTTATATTCACTAGCTAGTTAGTAAAATATCTAAATGTTTCTTGTTTTTTGTTTCAACAGCTCTCAGGAAGCAAGACGTGATTTCATAAGAACCATTCATTTTTCTATTCGTGAAAGTATTCAGCAACCTAAGCCAGTCATATATGATTACGCAAATGATCGTTTTACAACTGCTGAACCAAAGAAAAGCACAAACACCGGACAGCAGGGCAACTGTGGTTACCATTCAAAGACACTTCCAGACACCCAAACTCAACAAAAGCAGTCCAACAACCAGCGACTGTGCCAGCAACAAGTAATCAAGTCAAACTTGAAGCAGCCCAGTCAGAGCAGATATGACAACTCAAGAGCCACTGAGGTACTCAACAGCTCTAATGACTCAAATTATTCAGGTCAAATAAAAACCTCCGACAATCGCCACAGTTATGAAAGCACAACAATATCCGGAAGTCACAACCGCGGTCACCCGAGTTCATCATCAACACGACCGGTACACAGCACTCATGATCCTTCTAGGTACTTTTCCCAAACATTACAACATCACAGCAGAGATTCTCAGCGACCAGGTTCTCCAGTTTGGAAACCAAGATCTGGATCACGGTGCTTGGCAAATCAATCGCCAATGTCTGAAGACAATCCACAGAACTCTACAGAGTCCTGTAATGCACAATCCACTAATACTACTACATCAAAACAAAGAGTTGCATTCTTAATTCCTAACAAATACAGGGAGTTCGAGGACACAGACTGCTAAATGTTTGAACAAACTGACTGAAGGCAGCATCTATTCGATGTTCTTAGACTTAACCGACTGCTGAATGTATTGGTGCTCACCCAATATAATAAAATTGTAACTTTAATTAATTACGTACCTGATATTTATGTTCTGTGATTTTTGTATTTAAAGAAAATAATTTTTACAATATCTCATTATAAAATGAAATGCAGAATGTACTTTAAATTTAAAAAAACTATTGCAAAAGTAAATTAGAAAAAAGTATAATGGGAATCTTCATAACACCTATATTATGCAATTCAAAAGGTGGACAAATGAATTAAAAAAAACGTTCTGTACAGTATAGAAACAGGTGTTCACCAGGTGTTTTTCATATCAAACTCAAGTTTAAGGTTGTGTTTTATGAAGCCAATGAAGTCAATGAACCACAGCATCAATCCTGTCTGAAATTTTTACACAAAGTGCAGCTGAGTTTTATTTTACACAATTTATAATAGCTTCATTTTATCATTTATCAGAGTGGAACCATCTAATCGAGATTTCAATAACTTCCTAACAAGCTAATTTTCTTAAATTTAACACATGCATGCATTTCAGATCGCTATACATATTTTTCCCTAAAGCGACAAAATTATTAATTAAATTGAAAGACAAAAAATTTATTTTTTTATTATTATAACTCTCAGCAGAAAACAAACAACTAAAAAACGAAAATCTAAGCATACATCAATACGTCAAAGCAATACACACAATCAAGTTTGATTAAGACTCATATTTCAACTGTGCAAAAAAGTTGTCTATTAGAACTTTTAATAGCTGCTGCATCAGGAGCTTCAACCACCTCTTCTGAAAGATTATTCTATTAACTTAACACTCTTCAAAAATATGTTTCCCAAGTCTTTGTAGTTTATGCCAGTGGCAAACTCCAAAGAGTTTCTTAGTCAGGGCATAGCTAGCATTAATGGTGGTGGATAACTGCATCATCTCGTGTTGGATAATTCTGCGATATGAAAACAACAGAAGCTTCAGTTTTTGCAACATTTATAATAAATCACTTTCTTGTACGTTTGTCTGCGAAATTTTGCAATCAAATGTTAGACTATTTTCTAACAAGTTACAGCTCTGAATTGAAACTTTCAATAAAGCTCTGAACCTGATGAGAATGCATTATTCTACCAGGGCGTCTTTTGTGGGGGCAAGCAAGGTTGCCCCCAAAGATTTAAAAAAAAAATTTTTTAAATAAAGACAAAATTTTTGAAAATTTTTTTAGAAAAATTGTTGGACAATGTACCTTTGACTACCCATCCCCCTTTACTGTTATTGGGGGCAGTTACAAATAAAGACAAAATTTAAGAAAATTGTAGGAAAAGTACCTCCGACTTCCCCCGGTCATCAACTATTTTTGGAGGCGAAAGAGTATAGATTTTGACTTTTTTTGAATATATCCCTTCAATTTATAAGAATTAGAACTATTTTATACTTTGTTGTGCAACAAAAAACATTTTTTAAAAATGTATTTTTTTATGATGTACAAGAGGCATGTTTCTGAAATTATTCTATTGTGTTCATAATTAATTCCATGTCAGTACCAACACCAAACTTGCACATCAAATTCTAGCTGTGATCGCACAAAAGATAGAATACATCTATACCTAGCATCATTACATCCTTTTTCTGGTTTGGATGTTTGTGTTTTACATATGATTGAGAAAAAAAGAACCCACAATTACACCAATTGAGCTAATATAATTCTGTCTTAGCATGTAATTTACAGAAATTTTCAATAGACATTAACTGGTGTCATTACATCCTTTTTCTGGTTTGGATGTTTGTGTTTTACATATGATTGAGAAAAAAAGAACCCACAATTACACCAATTGAGCTAATATAATTCTGTCTTAGCATGTAATTTACAGAAATTTTCAATAGACATTAACTGGTGTCAACAAACATTTGTTATTTCTCAAACCATTCCATCACCACATTACCAGTTTATGATGTAAAATTTTTAACAAGTTCTACAAGAGGCATGTTTCTTAAATTCTTCTATTTTGTTAATAATTAATTCCATGTCAGTACGAACCGACGAACACCAAACATGCACATCAAATTCTAACTGTGATCGCATATATTCTTGTCAAGAATGCTTGATCACACAACTTCAGAGCAAAAAATTGCTACCTGATCTCATTTAAATTTTAAAATACTTTCCACTTAAATTTGTATTTAAAAATCTTGTCGTAACGAAAGTTCTTGGCACTTGTATAAACTATTTCTATTCTTAACTAAATTAATAACCCAGACAAATTCAAAAAGAATCTTTATTTAACAGAAACTTCGACAATGTCATTTATTATTGCCTTGCTGCTATTCTACGATCTCTCTCTTCTGCAATGGTCAACCTGATTCCCTTGCCTGGAGGGAGTGACACCCATGGCTTGTTTCCCTTTCCAATCACAAAGACATTGCCCAACCTATAAAATGTGGTAAAAAATGATTAGACATTAGCCATTCTTATTTTTCCATTCATAGCATCACAAATATACCTAGTTGCAAATGTGTTTCCAGTTGAATCCTTTACTTGAACCATGTCGAATGATCCAGGATGTCGTTCTCTGTGGATAATAACACCGACACGTCCCAAATTGTGACCACCAGTGATCATGCACACATTTCCAGAATCAAATTTGATATAATCTTCTATCTTTCCAGTTGCAATGTTCAATTTGATTGTGTCATTGACCTTGATAGATGGATCAGGATATCTGATTGTCCTGCCGTCAGATGTGACCAGGCTTGGCACACCCTTCAGCCCAACAAGTATTTTCTTGACTTTGCAAAGCTTGTACTACAAAAAATAAATAACACATATCAGCATATTTTAATGTGTTTTCTTCTATACCAATAAATCAATAAATAACTTGTGTATGCCCCCCTTTAAGTATCCTAAATGAGATTGAAAAATATATCAAAGCGTATCTGATTGATCACTATTTAATAAACTAAAATACCTTTGCTTCTTCTGGTGTAATACGATGGATTGCATAACGACCCTTAACATCATAAATAAGACGGAAGTGCTCTCCGGTTCTCTCTATTGTTATAACATCTGTAAAAAAATAAAAATGTATACAATCATACATAGATATGTACTCTCAATTTTATTCTCAATATTATATCTATATGTATTTATAAAAGCATCATTAAAAAATGATGGCATTATAATAAGTAGTTTAGTTACCCATGAATCCAGTGGGGTATGTATGGTCAGTTCTTATCTTTCCATCAACTTTAATGAGTCTTTGGGCCAAGATTTTTTTGACTTCCTCATAGGTCAACGCATACTTCAGTCGATTTCTTAAGAATATACAAAGTGGCAAACATTCTCTAAGCTTGTGGGGACCACAGCTTGGCCTGGGAGCCTGTGTAGTTGTAAACAGGCATTAAATTAAACGTTCCTTTCCAAGATGAAATAATAAAAAAGCTACTTACAAAAACTCCACCAAGTTTGTCCAACATCCATTGCTTGGGAGCAGCAACTCTCTTGAGATGCTTCTTAGGTCCACGAGCCTACAATTACCGAAATGTTTATAGTTAACAAATTATAACTTGGTGAAGAAAACTTCATGATCAGTAACGTTTATCCAATTGTATGTAATATTTCGGTAAAATATTTGTAAGACTCAGAAATATAACTAGTTTAGAATTTTGCACGAGGTTCGAAAATCACACCAACCATGTTTAGTCACTCTACGGAAAAAGGAACAAGCCAATGTAAATTAAAAGCACGACCCTAAACACCAAAAGATAATTAACAATTAAATTTTGTTTCAAAAGTTGTTGTTTTTTTAATATAATTTTTATAATAACAAAATAATAATTTTTATTATTTTTATTGTTTAGCTTTGTGCTTACATATTTCTCAAAATTAGTAATAATTTTATAATAACTTTTTTTACAAATATTTAAAAAACAATTTAATTCTTTTGGCAAAATTAATTCACTAATACGTTTAATTAGTGACGCTGCCTGTTTTGCTAAAGCTCTTAGTCTTATTGCTTAAATTTTCAATCGTTTTTAATATCACCAGTGCTCGCCAGTCTAAATATCAATATTCTATTTTTAGAGTCTTTCACATCTCTTAATAACCAAAAATATATGTTTGATCTTATAGTGTTATCGAAATTATTTCTTTTTTTTGTACGATTTGTTGCGTGTGGCTATGTTTGCCTCACTTATTCTTTATGTTATTACCTACTTAGTTATGGCGTCTATAATTTTTTCCCTAATCTTTCATATCCGTTATCTTTCTGACTTTGTGTACGCTTAAACTATGAACCAAACTATGAAAAATCATTAAACAGAAGCACGGCAGGGACGCCGGAATGGTTTTGAAAGTGAGGGCCAACAATTTTTTGGGGGTCTTCATATGCCCGTAGGCGAGTTTTATAAAATTTATGATGAAATGCGTCTATATCTAAAATCATTGGTTTTAAACAAAACATTGTTTTAAATAAAAAGTAAAAAAAATGAATGATAGTCTATGTAAATAGAAAAAGTCTAGTGTTTAGATAATTTTACCAAAGTCCAAAAAAGATACCATTTACAGAAGTAAACTACAAATTGCAACTTTAACTAACATTTACCAAAAAAATTACTTCTTGTGTCAATTAGCATACAAAAAGATTTACATATTTTCAGCAAGTTGAGATTGTCTGTTTTTCTTTATGCATAGTTAAAAACATGACATGGTTTAATCTAGTTTGGGTCATTGTTGACCGCAAATAGGTTTTAATTCGACGTAATGCCGAAACCATAGATATCTAGATAGGCTATATAGGCTTATTTGCGGTTTTTGTTTGGTTTTACGCGCGCAGTGGAGTTTTAGTTTGTGCCTCCTGACTGACCATAGACAAGAGATTTGTTTACATTTGTCTACACCGGCGGCTTGCCTTACTTCGATAAGCAATTCATTCCAATTTTGCAGTTAACTATTATAAAGCAATGTTGCGTTTGACATCGGAAAAACCAAATACAATTTTAATAATTTGTCTACTATTACAACAATAAAGTTCTTGAAGTTTCATTTTTACTGAACATATAAACAATTGAAAGACTATCGACGATGAGTCTCACGTAATAAAATAGTATTAGTATTTGACAAAAAGTGGGGGGCCAAAATTGCGTTTGGCTCTCCCACTTCTGAAAGTGGGGGGCCACTGGCCCCCCAGTTTCGGCGCCGATGAATCACGGAAAACCAGAGGCGTAGCCAGCTAAATTTTTCTGGGGGTCCCGAGTACTTGACAGGGGTAAAGTTAATACGTTTACTTTCTCCAAACATTTTTCACTTTTATTATAATAATTTAACTTATGTGCATCAACCACAAAAACTTACATAAACAAATCTTTAGAATTATTTCGTGAATCAATAAACTTGAATTTTACGGGATTTCATGGCAAATTTTTGTAAAAACAAGTTAATATAAAGTGTTTTTGTATAAAAACTTTCAAATGATATAAATGCCAAATTGACTTTTCTTCTGTGCTTCATTGATCTTCAGTAAGGCGTCATCACTCGCGTCGGTGAGCTGAATAACGCCTCGCACGTGGTGCTGCTGGCTATAAGATGTAAGTGCTGCCGGATATAAAACATTCAAGTTGGGCTTCCTTTTTCCTGCATACCTCAAAGAAATTCTGCAACTGAATTCCGATGTTCCTATTCTCCAACGTCTTCGCCTTACAAGTCGAGGCAATTTCATTATTCCTCGAACAACCACTAAAAGATTTTGATCAAGAGCCTTTTCAACAGCTGGACCAGTCTTTTGGATCAGCCTGCCTGTTAGCTTGAGAGACAAAACACTGAGTTCTACCTTATTTAAACAGCGTCTGAAAACGCTTCTCTTTCAACAGTTTTAATTGAATTTACCCTATTGACAATTATGTATAAATACTAGCGGGGTATCGGGGAATTGTCTAGTTTTTCTTTATCGATCCCGCTTCTTTCCCCGCTTGCTCGCCCGCTCCCGCACGGTCGCTTTCCTGCTCCTTATCGTTCTCCATCTTCATCTCTCTTGATCGCTCCCGGTCGCTTTTTTCAACTTTTCTGTTGTTTTTTTTTTTACAAAAGATTGTCTGTTTGTTTGACCGCGAAATTTTGGAATCAAATTTTAAAACATTTTCCGACAAGTTACAGCTCTGAAACTTTTAATATACCTAACTCTGAACCCTTTACTCATGATCTGAAGGTTTTTTAAGTATTTTCAGCAAAATAAAATTAAATATAGCGATTAATTCCGAAAAGTCGCCACCGCCGCAATTAAAATAATTTACACCATAAAAACACCACGATACATTGAGTTTAGCCAAAATCATGGGAAGTCATGAAATAGCTGTCCTGTGTGTAGTGTGGGACCCGTTCTTTAACACTTGCAATTAATTTTTGGTTCCATCCGCACTGAGACCATATAAGCCGCTAGTCATTGTGCCGAAAATGTTCGACTAGCTAAGAAATTAGAAAAAGCGGTTATTCAATAAGGTGGATTCTGAAGTAGAGCTGAGAACTAGCCCCCAAGGACGTAATTTCAGAAAAACCCTGGAAAAGGGGACAAAATGTTCTTAGGGCCCGCCAATTCTTCCCAAAAATTTTCGAAACCTTTTTTTATTTTTCCTCCCAAAAAAGCTGATGACTAGGGGAGGGTTGTCGAAGGTATTTTTCCCAAATATTTTAAAAATTTTTTAGAAACCACTTTAGTGGCCTACCAAAACATTACAGGCGGCCCACTTCACCGTCGTAGAGGGCACACCTACACATAAAAAAGCTCACGGTACATTTCGAGCCCTGAGTGTTTGAAGATGAGCAAATTCAATTTGTTGGTTACATTAAACAGTACAAAAACTGTTTCACCTACATCTTGTTTCAAACTCATGCAAGAACCACCACCTTCCTAATGATATTGTTAGCTCAACTACGTACAGTAGGTTCAAGAGCTTAATTGTGACGGTTGACCTCACGAAATTTTTCGTTTATAAATAGTCATACTGTTTGCCACATTATTCTTATCTGAAATTTGAATGATGTTTGCTTTTTGTGACTATCCTGGATTATGCTAAATTTAGTGCTAATATCAGGTTTTCTTCTGAGATTTTTTTTTTATTACACGTTGTCCCACCGAACTGTTATTTTGATTGCATTTTGTTTCAACTGTATGACTTGACGTTTTCTTTTTTTCTGATTACGTTTCACTTAACTGTATTCTGTCCGAACAGTTTCAGTGGCCCGTTGTAATAAATAAATAAAAATAAACATCAAATAGATATTTTTCAACGTCGACACTGCTTTGACATCGCCCGTCGCTAAGACGGAAGAAGAGAGATCGTGTTCTGTGCTTAAGCGAGAGAAGAATTAGCTGTGTTCAGCTGTTGCTAAAACAAGCTGTGTGCCTTCTTCTTGTGCTTTCTTGACCACTGAACCAAGCTTAAATTTGTTGTTTGTACAATATATATATATATATATGTTGCGAATAAACTGTGGAATCAATTTATCTTTGAGACACGCTCCAAGAAACACAACTCGCCATTTGGCAGAAACAACTTTCGAGCCAAATTCTCGACCTTTCGGCACAAAACTCTCTGTTCGAGACTACAATTAGCCAAAAACTTTTCCATTAAACTTTTATTGTCAGACCGACGGACCGTTTCAGCTATGTCAGCCATCCTCAGGGTCAAAAGTAAAACGAGAAAAGTAAACAAACAGAAAGAACCGAAATTATCAAAGAATTAGCACACTAACAAAAGAAAAAACGAACAAACACTCTACCTATCAAATCAAAAGAATATAAAATTTATACTATTGGAAATCAATTTTTGCGCTTTCGCTGTGTTATATTAGAAGAGACAAGAATTTCTTCAGATACATTACAATGAGATTCGTCAGGAGCAGCCTCAACAGCCAAAGTATTTGTGTCAGAGGACGAGTCAGAAGTATCATCATTTATGTTATCCTCGTCGTTAGAAGGAATAAAGGGTAACCGATGCATATTGCTTTCTTTGACACCGAATAAGTGGAGAATCTGTGGAAATTTATCAAATTGTTTATTAATTGCGGGTCTCATTAATAAGATATAGAGAGCCTCTTTAATTTTCTGCCAGAAAGAGTCGGATTCACTTGTTAAAATCGAAACACCTTCTTCAAGTTCTTTTCGTGTTAGCTTTTTCAAATGAATATATTCATAATGATTAAGAATACTCCCAAACTGGAGATGCATCGTGAGTCTCCTTGACAACGTAGTGGTAGTGTGACCAATGTATGTATCCACCTTACAATGTGGAATAGAACATTTGAAATGGTACACCACGTGACTTTGTTGCAACGGGTCAGTGATACTTGTTCTATCATTCTTGATGACCAAATTGAAAAGTTTCAAGTTTTTGTAATAAATATATAAACCCAGTTTATTCCTGACGGGGTCTATAACAGAAACTTCCTTTTTTATTATCTTCTTTATAATACTTTCATCAATTCTGTAATTGAGATTCATTTGATTTTTGTAGAACACGGGGGACCCCTGGCGTACATCACGACCCTTGTCAGCGTCAGACCCAGCCGAACTCACAGATGTTTTCATTTTGGTTACAAAATTGTTAATAAAACAGTCGACAAAGCTATTAGAATAATTGTTGTTAACCAATAACTGCTTGATTCTAACTATTTCTTTATGGAAATCTGACCAGGTTTCGGAAAAACGATAAGCTCTGAGGAGATAACTATTAATAACACTTCTTTTATATCTGTCCGGACACTCGCTGTCACCATTTAGGCATGTTCCATTATTAGTTGGTTTGATGAAGACTTTGGTAGTAGGACCAGAATCAGTTATTGTGATGATGGTGTCGAGAAAATTTACTTGTTTTTTACTTTTTAATGGAAAAGTTTTTGGCTGATTGTAGTCTCGAACAGAGAGTTTTGTGCCGAAAGGTCGCGAATTTGGCTCGAAAAGTTGTTTCTGCCAAATGGCGAGTTGTGTTTCTTGGAGCGTGTCTCAAAGATATATATATATATATATATATATATATATATATATATATATATATATATATATATATATATATATATATATATATATATATATATATATATATATATATATATATATATTACAATATATATTATGTAAGTATATAAGTCTTTTGTGCATTGCTACACCATTCATCCGATCGTAATGAAATTTTTACACAAGCTTGAGAGGCAATGGGAGACAATTATAGTGAAGAAAAAATTTAAATCGGTCACAAAATGAGCGGAGCGGGAGAGCGAGCGGAAACTGTCGTACTGTTGATGTTTTTTTAATTTTGAGGTCATTTTCGATTACAACGCCAATGTCCATTGCGTGACCAACAATCTCTAGTTGATGAGAGTCAATATGATAGTCGGGTACATCAAGCTCCTTACTTGCTAGACCATAAATAGAGCATACGAAGCACTTTGTCAGGGCCAAATTTAACTGCCATATCCTACTCCAGGACACCAATTCGTCAATTGCATCGTGCATCGCCAAATTTCCAGGTTGGAATGTTTTGTAAATTTTGATGCCATCCGCGAAGCTTGACTGAAACTTGTTCGAAGGCTGGGTTGTCTGTAATATCGTTAATGTATATCAAAAAAAGTATTGGTCCCAGGACGCTACCCTGTGGAGCACCGCTAGTAACTTCTCTTGGGCCAGAGTGATGACCATTAATGCAAACAAACTGTGTGCGTGCACTCAGAAAATCGAGAATCTACACCAACAAATCACCAGATATTCCATATCCTTTCTGTTTCGTCATCAGCTTTGTGTCTGAAACAGAATCAAATGCTTTCTGAAAATCAAAATAATAAATGTCAGTACGTTCACAATTCTCTAAAGACGATGACCAATCACACACGCATTCAAGCAGGTTTTTACAGGTAGATTTGAGCCTTAGAAATCCATGCTGGTGATGGGAGATGAGGTTGTGCATGGACAAGTAAGTCAAAATGTCCTTGGTGATTACCTTTTCCATGACATGACAACAGGTACTTGTAAGTGAGATTGGCCTATAGTTAGAAGGGCAGCATGTCGGGCCCTTTTTAAGAATTGGAGAAATGCAAGCAAACTTCCAATTTGTTGACAATCTGCGCATCTTGAGAGACACATCAAAAATATGACAGAGTGGGGCTGCTAAACCGTGTGCGCAACGTTTTAGGATGATGTTTGGGACTGAAAGGACAACATTGGGAGTAAACGAGATCTTTTCCAGGAGTTCAGAGGTTCGGTGTTTCAAATTAGGATCTTTACCATCATTTACTGTAAACACACTAGCAAAGTAATCTTTGAAAATTTTGACTATCTCTGATGGATTCGACGCAAGATTATTTTTGCTGGTAGAAACTATATTGTTTTTTCTTGTGAGCCTCAGTGCCAAACCCCCCGCAACGATAATAGGCTATAAATCTGCAGTGTGTAGTATGTAGACGTATGTCTACACATACAAATTCAATATGCCGAAAATGAACTATATTTCCACAAACTTAAAGGTTACATCATTTCTAACTATGAAAGCTAAGCCGCCATCTCTAGTTTCTCTGTCCCAGCGACATGCTGAAAAACTTCTAGGAATAAATAAGCTGTTAGGATCTTCTTTTGTAAGCCACGTTTCGGTAACACAAAATAGTTCAGGCCTGTAATCTTCTAAAAACAAAGTAACTTCTTCAATTTTATTTCTGAAACTTCTTAAATTGGTCAAAGCTATGCGGCATCCCGGTTTGGTTTCGAAAGGGCTGACTCATCCGATCATCAGTTCACGTCTTTCGCATCTTCTGAGATAGTTTTGATGAGCCTGTTGTTTCGTGAGATCGCGATTAATAAAAACGCGTTTTGTCCTTTCATCTTTAGACGACCGAAGGAACATCGAAGATTGTAACAAGTCCTCCACAGCCTCCGCGCTCAAAAGAGTAACACAGATTAGTGGATGTGGTCTGCTTGGGTCTTTACTCAATCGCCGGGTTTTCAAGATCCTTGGTTTCACTGTCAAATTTTTTTCAAAAAAATCGGCAACAAAAGTGGTGTCCGGAACTGCGACATCAACCTCTAATCCTGAAATAATTACACTGTTGGCTCTTTTCTGCCTTTCTTCTTTTTCTTGCTCCTGCAACCAAAACGTTCAAGAAACCGTTTCCAGTAGAGCCGAGTTGTTCATCTGTGGGCCTGTCCCCCTTGGATCTGGTTTTTTAGCTTTTCCAGTCTTATTTTGATGATATCTACTCTAGAGGTGAGTAGTTCGACTATAGAAGAAGTCTCCTTTGGCCTTTGAGGATTCTTTTAGCACCTGGACAACGTTGTTCAGGAGCAATTCAAAGTTTTTATTCATATTATCCATCACTCTTGTCATATGCTCGTTGAATCTATCCGTAATTTTTGTTAGTATTGATTCCAAGTTCTCGAGAGAAATGGATTTAGCGGCTAAATTTTAGCTATTGTCAAACCGAGAGATCCAGCAAAAACGCCACTTCAACAAACGAAAGTCTCACAAACAAACCAAAATATAAGTCTGGTAAAAATACTCTAGAAACCAGCAAATAAAATCCGGTTATTAACAGAAAATTAGCAACGAAAACGCTACGAGAAACAGCTTGTTTACCCTACAATATCGCTCAATATATCCTAGATAGAACTTCTACTTAGGAGTCCATAACTAATTTTAGCAATTCCTGACCATCGCGGCCGCCGCGTTATGCAAAATTGCTAACATACATACAGACATAGGAAATTATGCATGTTGATATACAGAAGAATACTTTTGAAGTTTTGTTTGGGTAAGATAGCAGCAACACTCGATACTTGCTAATACAGTGGGTGATCGGTTAACGAACATAATCCGTTGTGTTCGACTGTGTTCGCTTTCCGAATTGTTCGTTAACCGATTAATTCGTTTCGGAGACCCTTAAAAATGAAATTAAAAAAAAATTATGTGTAATTTCTTTGTAAGCTTATTTATAAAAAACTAATACATATTTATATAGTCTTGTATATTATTCAGGCCTTTTCATTTTTTTCATTACTCCTTTAGTTGCTTGAGTCTTCTTGATATTTTTCTTAGCTAAGATTGTGCATACTGTAGACCTATTCAAACCATACTGTCTCGCAGCATCAGCCGCCTTCTGTCCACTCTCTACATTAGTTATAATCTCTTGCTTTGTTTTTATGGTGAGGACAGTTCACACGCACAGTGACAGCAGATTTCGCATACCGGTAACCGCTCCGTGATATTCGTTTAAGTTCGTTATCCGAATATGTGTTCGTTGTCCCAACACAAAAATCTTTCATGGAAGTGTTCGTTATCCGATTTGTTGGTTAACCGATCACCCACTGTACTATATGCACAATGTCAATGTGTAAATGGAGCCTCGCAAAATATTTTGGCCTGGGGCCCCGCAAAACCTTAATCCGGCCTTAGACATATGGGTTTTCTAAGCAAGGCAATTCTGCTATCAACAAGTATAAATCAATTAGTGGATCCACTGTGTCATTGAAATGATCGACAGCTTTGTTTGCAGTGCTAGCTTGCTCGACGCATTCCAAAATTCGATTCCCAAAGTTGCAAATTTGATGGTCCATGATCTATATCCAACCTGGGTTTTTTGACGGTGGTTCCAGGGGCAGATACAGGGAAACCCTGAAAGTCCGGACCCCCTTTCGTAATAAAAACACGTCATTTACCACTTTACTGGCAGTTAGGTACACTGTCCAAACGCCTAGACCTTGCAATTTGCATAGGACAGGTCCTACGAGAGGGAAGCAGCCAAAAGTTTAGGGACCCATGAGCAGTAGATATAACAGTTAAATTAAGTAAATATATTGAAAATAAGAAAACTTTTAATTTGTTATTCAATATATATTTTACATAATTTGCTCTATATTAAGTTGTGTGGTACAGAACCTACTAGTTCCTACAGATTTTGCTACAAAGTCAATCAACTTAATGATGCAACTTTAGATATGGAAGTTGCAAACATTGCTGCTTTCACAACTAGGGACTTTGACAAAGTGCCTCATAAGAGACTGCGTAAGAAACTTGAGGCAATAGGCATAGAAGGAAAGCTATTAGAATGGATAGGAGGTTGGTTGCTTGATAGAAGATAAAGAGTTGCAATAAATGGGATGAAATCAAAATGGATTAGTGTCACAAGTGGCAAAGTTCTTTACTAGAGTTTCCAACAGAAATACAAGAGGTCATCCGATGAAGCTTTACAAAGACAGGACAGGACCTTTGAAGCGGACGTTTTTCAGCGCAAGAATCATCAACGAGTGGAATAAACTAAAAGAAGATGCTGCAAATGCTCAGACTTTGAATGAATTCAAATCGAAACTTTCGTTATGTAACTTTTAGTTTTTAAAAAAGTAGTGAATATTATACAGTCATTTTTGATTCCTTATTCACTATAATAAAGTTATGTTATGTTATGTTAATGATGCAACTTTAGATATGGAAGTTGCAAACATTGCTGCTTTCACAACTAGGGACTTTGCGAGACAGTTGAAAAGCAATGTGGAATGACGCTAAACTTTTTGCATAGAGTCTTCAGATGCAAATAAAATTGTTTAGGAACCATGCCAGGAAAAAACACGATTCCCTGATGAGGGTGCACCTGATGAAATTTTTAATAAAATGAATGAATCAGATAAATCTCTTGAGAAGGCTCACTTTCGAAAACACATAGCGTATGTAATTTTGTATAATATTATTGGATGGCTTACACTTCGTTTCAGAGCAGTGAAACAGGTTTTTGATATCTTTAGCTTTATGTGGAACTATCAAAGTACGTCAGAAAAGGAATGGAACTGCAAAGCAGCTCGATTAGCGGAGACATATTCTAATGACATCATCTGTGAAGACCTTAAGTAGAAAATGAATCACTTAACAATGGTTCAAAATGGAAATTTTGGTAGAAAACAGTTTGGTGTAAGCGAATACAAATTAGAAAGTAGTAGAAAGTATCAGCCGCGCAGAGCATCTGTGCATCTAGTATCTAGAAGTAAATATAGCTGTAAAGTTAAATATTTTAGTTTAATTTTAATGTAAATAGTAATATTTTAGTTTAATTTTAATGTAAATAGTAATATTTTAGTTTAATTTTAATGTAAATAGTAATATTTTGAAAAAATAATGTTTGTATGTATGTGTGTGTGTGTACAGACTAGGGTTGTTACAGTTACTGAATCTGAAAACTGAAACATTCAGCTAACTTAATCTTTTTAGATTCAGTTACTTTAACTGAAACTGAATCTTTTTAAAAACTGAACTGAAACTGAATCTATTGGAAAAAAACTGATTTTTTAGCATTTTATTTATTTATTTATTTATTTATTTCAGACAAGATCAAAGGGCTATCAGCCACTTACATGAACAAGTTGCAACATTAAAACAAACAAAAAAATGATAGAGCAACAGAGCTAGACTACAAAAAAAGGCACACAGATTAAAACTTAAAAAAAAAAATTGATTAGACATTCTAGTCATTGTTCTAAGGCACCCGAAATCTGAGAAATTGATCAAAGTTAAGTAGTTGGATTGATGAGTTGAATCTGGTTAAAGTTGTGGAATTTACAACATCAGCCGGTAAGGAATTCCACGTTTTACCACACGGTTGCAAAAAAAGTGTTTTGAGGTTTCACATCGGAATTTGGTAGTTGTCAATTTGTGATTGTGTCCTCTGGTTCTAGAATAATTTGAATTGATGAGAGGTATTGTGGTTTGAGTGAGGTTATTTTTAATTTTGAAGCAAAGCGTGAGGTCAGCCAGTAATCGACGTTTTTCTAAAGAGTGTAATTTGAGTAGTTTAAGTCTTTGCATATAAGGATAAGGAGTCAGAGTAGGAATGGCTTTAGTAAATTGCTTCTGAATTCTTTCTATCCTGTCTATAAGTGATTTCTTGTGAGGATTCCAGACAGGAGAGCTGTATTCCAGTATTGACCAAACATATGTACAGAATACTTTTATTAGAATGTTTTGGTCTCTTGTAGAAAATGACAGTAGAATCAGTTTGGATATAGCTGATGCTTTTTTTATGATGTTATCAATATGTTTGTCAAAATGTTTATATTAATTTTATGTTTGCAGCTAAAAATTTTGATTCTATGGCACGGACGATTACTTCAACCAAAGTTGTGGCTTGTCCATTCATTTTGTATCGTGTTAGTGTTGCGCTGCCTGTGTTGCTTTTAGGAGATCTTCAAGGTGCTAAGAACTTCCACTTTGGTACTCCTAAGACTAAGAAGTACTGAAATAGAAGATTCTTCTGTTAGCAACTAACTAGCAACAACATTGTCATCAACAATTAAGTTTTTTTGTAGGGCATCTCAAATTTTCACAATTTTGCGTTTTGAAACTTCTGATTGCCAAGTGGTAAATTTACATATAAGCCGAGAATTAAGCCGCCGCCGACCGCAAAAATCTCGTCTCGCCGTAAATTAGGCCGCAAAACGTGCTAAGCCGGCCGTGAAACGGTTACTAAGGCGGCTGAAGGGTCTAGGCATCTGCCCCCGAGCGCCAGGCTTTGGGGGCGTCAAAAAGCAAAAGGAAAGACAACAATTTCACCGAAGTTTAGTCATTTTTGAACATGTAAAACTCGTAAAATAAACAAATTGTATTTTTGCACTATTTCACACTAGTGATTTCCAAAATTTTCTTGGAAAGGGGCTCACCGAGCCCCGATTATGGCTCGTGCGCCTTCGGTTTTGGTCGTCCAATTGGGATGACAGTGGAAGATAGGGGCGCATTTTTTATTACTTTGCCCCCGGGCGCCAGATACCCTCGCTACGCCACTGTTTGAATAACGCTAACCATTCTTATAACCGTGACGGCATTTTTTATACATACGGCCGCATCCTATAATTACAAAAGCTACTTCTTTTTTCTTTTAAAATCTCACTAAAACACCCAAAAAAGCATCCAACAGGGGCCCATATATAATAGCCATTGGCTTACATAAAAGTCAAGGAGCCCCATTTCCATAAATGATGTCCCTGGGTTTTGAAAGTAACGGTCTGAAAGATGTTTATATATAAACCATGGGCCCACTTAAAAGTCAGGAACCTACATAAAATTCAGGGAGGGCTACTTAACAGTCAGGGAAGGGCCAGTAAAAAATTAGGGAAAAACCAGTTAAAAATCAAGAGAAACCCACTTTAGTGCCGGGGCCCACTTAAGTGCGGGGAGCCCAATTAAGAGTGGAAGACCCAATTAAGTGTGGTGGCTCACGTGAAAACGGGAGTGGGACCACTCAAGTGCGGGAGCCCACTTAAGTGTGGTAGACCATTCAAGGGCGGAGAGCTCACTTAAGTGCGGGAGCCATTTTAATGCCGGGAAACCCACTGAAAAGTCACACTTAACTGCGTGAGGCCCACTTTAGTGCCGGGGGCCCATTTAAAATTAAGGGGCGAAAGGCGATGGCCCCCTGCCCCCTAATTGACGTCACTGCTCCGCTTTTGAGCAACTCATTTTTAAATTTAACACCAATCTCTGTATCTTTCTAAATTTATGATGTTACTGACCTCCATGTTGCTCTCCCATGGCACCGTCAACTCGATGAGAAGAAATGTCTTGGCCAGACTCGAAAAAACAACTATGTCTGGTTTTTGTCTACTTTCCTTTATTGAAACTGGAAAGCACTTTTTAGTTTCCAGATCGGCAGGGACCCTCCAGTCGTTAGCTGCATGGAAAATTGTTCTCTCCTTCGGCGAGGATTCTTCTTGGGCGATTCAGCTGTGACAATCCCTCTCAAAAAGTAAATCCTCTTCGTTGGCTTCCATTGTGTTTGTTTATCGGCATTCATCTTTTACAAAAACCAGCAGCTTTTGGAGTACGATGTTGTGGCGCCATGTGTATCTACCACGAGAAAGGGAATAGTGTAAACGTAGAGGAATATGCTTTCTAGCGTTTCGTAACGTTAAAGTCGAAGTTATTTATAACACAATATTTCTCGAATTTATTTTAACTTTATTATTCTTCCTTGAATATAATCCTTTTCTTGACTCTAAACTGAATTATCTCACTTTGCAGAAGTTAACCCGGTTCTGACAAATCTTTTTATAATTCCAATTTCTCCCCCAAGAAAACTCATTTTCTTTTTGAGGACCACAAAAAGGAAAAAGACCAATACCAATTATATATATATACACATATATATATACATATATATATACACATATATATATATACATTTACATACATCCATCCATGTATATATACACTCAAACACACATATACACATATATACACTAATGATACAAAAATTATACGCACACACAATGTCACAGGAGCACAAATATACACATATACATACATATACATATATATATACATATATATACACACATATACACACATATACACACAGATACATTCATACATAAATGACTATTGTTTCAACACAACCAAAATATGCACACATAATAAAATAAAAATACACAAATACTATGAAAATACGTAAGATGAATCTTCTTCATCTTACATATCCCCCCTCTTCGAAAAAAGAAACGCGTCAGTGTTTCTTGATTACATCGTCACTCTCTTTACGACTAAGAAAGTCAGCACCGATGTTCTCCTTGCCTTTGAAATAATTTCCTTTTAACTTATTCTCAATTTCTATCTCTCTGCGTGCTGTGTCAACAGGGCGGGCATCTCCGAAGATTGCCGAATTCAACTTTCCATCTTTCCCCACCCCTCCATTTTGGCCTCTAGGCAGAAGATTGAGCCTTGGTCTTTCTTTTGGCAAATTCAAAGCTTGAACTTTTGCCTCAACTTTATTTCCTACCTTTGAAATGGCAGACGTGTTTCTTTCTTTGCTTTGATACAGCTCCGAGTTAGCCGACGATTTTCTAAAATTTACCCGATCCTTCCTCTGAGTGCTGTCGTAGTTGGGAGTGGATTTCTGTGGTTTCCGACCAAAGCGTTTTCCTGCAGCCATTGCATCAAAACCTCTTACTCCTTCAACATTTCCCAGTACGAGATCGCAAAGTAGGTTTTTCATGCACACCACCTCTCTAGTTCCTCTGAACCAGCCTGTTTTGATTTTTACCACTGCTGTTGGAGCTACCCGAACTGTGCCGTCGATCAAAACACAGGGTCTTGTTCTTCCGGTCATCTGACGCGGGTGCACTAATGATTCCTTTACCATTATGGCAGTACAGCCAGTGTCCCTCAAAACTTTTACCGGTTTTCTGTTCACAAACCCTCTGGTTAAATTAAACTTTTCCCCTGAGTGCAAACAACCATCCGCAATGACAGACAAAACGCATCCACACTTCAATTCCACCTCATTCATTTTTCCTTCTATCACCATGGCAGCGCATGCATTCACAGCGCCGGAATCCTTGCATGGTGCTGACGTAGTCGTCTCTTTCCGTGTTTGGCAAAATACAGGATTACTAGGGCTACTCTGCCGACACTCTCTTGCCATGTGCCCCGTTTGATGACAGTTGTAGCAGCGAGGTTCAACCATTTTGGCGTCACTGACCGACTGACCCTGGTTCCAACCCATCCTGCTATTGCTGTCCAATTTTGCCAACCTCTTCTCTGGGTGGGCTTGGCTGTACTTGTTGACCCAAAGGCACAGCTCATTGACATCTTTGCTCTCTTTCTCCAACAAGTACTCGACCATTCCCGCCGGGCACTTTCCGAAAAACTGCTCTTTCAGAAACAAAAACAACAGATTTTGTTTGCCCGCGAGATCTACCTAGCGCCTGAGGTGGCTATCTAGCCGCACTAGATAATGGTCCCAGGTCTCCTCGGTTCAGGCTTTGACTCTCGAAACATTATGCGATAGTCTTCCGCTGACTTTCCAAAACGACGAAGGAGTGCCTCCTTTGCCGTTCTGTAGTCCTGCATCTGACTATCGCTAAGTTGGCCAAACACTTCCAAAGTTTTCGCACTAAGCAACGACCCTAGAAGCATTCCCCAATCCTTCTGAGGGTGACCATTGGCTTTTGCCAATGACTCAAATCTCAGCAAAAATGCGTCGATGTCATCACCTTCAGAAAACTTTGGATAAGGAATCTTAGTAGCCTCCGCCGACGGTTTTGGCTCTATTTTTTTTTTGCCCTCCAATTCCAACTTCTTCAGTTCTAACTCGTGTTCCCGTTCCCGTTCTCGCTCTTCCCGTTCTTGCTGAGCCTTTTTTTCTTCATGTTCACGTTCTTGCTGAGCCTTTTTTTCTTCATGTTCACGTTCTTGCTGAGCCTTTTTTTCTTCATGTTCACGTTACCGTTCCCTCGTTTCCCACTCCTGCTGAGCCTTTCTTTCCTCCCGCTCTTTTTGTCGCTCGGCCCGCTCTCGACAGTCTTCGACATACTTCAGCAATGCCCCACCAGAAAAGCCAAGCTTCTCTCCGTTTGCTATATATTCAGTATCAGTGGACATCTTTACCAAATCAAAAAAAATTCGGTCACTTGTGATCAAATAACTTCAGAAAAAATATATTTACGGATGAAAATGCGTAAATACGTCGGGGTCACCAATGTAAACGTAGAGGAATATGCTTTCTAGCGATTCGTAACGTTAAAGTCGAAGTAATTTATAACACAATATTTCTCGAATTTATTTTAACTTTATTATTCTTCCTTGAATATAATCCTTTTCTTGACTCTAAACTGAATTATCTCACTTTGCAGAAGTTAACCCGGTTCTGACAAATCTTTTTATAATTCCAATTTCCAGAGATGTTGCGAGTACTTATGGTCCGAGTACAAGTACGAGTACGAGTACCATGGTGTCGAGTACGAGTACGAGTACGAGTACCATGGTATTAAGTTATCGAGTACGAGTACGAGTACGAGTACTGAGGTCTCGAGTACAAGTACGAGTACGAGTACAAGAAATTTTTAGCTAGTACTTTTCGAGTACTTTTTATAGTCAACAAAATAATAGTTTATTCTACATCAAAAAACTATTACATTTAAGAAAAATTAGCGACGACAGTTTATATTCCGACATCTTAGCCCTATGGGGTCTTAAAATTATTCCGCCGTGGCTGAACTCCGCTGAACACACGTTCTACTGGTGAACATGAAGCTCTGGAATACTTAAGGCACGAAGTGCTGGGTGATACAGTTTGTTAAGGTCACTGGAATGATTCTGCCAAAACGTTAGTGCATCATCCACATCACCAGTGATCCTCATCTCAAGATATCTGCATCGACATCAAGGCAGGTGTCATCTAACGCCGATGAATACTTGTGAAACAACTTTGACTTTTTGGCTGGTGGGGGTGACCCAGATGGCGGCACCAACGTAACAGCAGGTGACTGAGTAATGATGCCAAAGAGAGAATTAGTTGATTCAACAAAGAATTTAACCAGTTCTGAAAAATCACAACCAAATTTAAAAAATGCAAAATTGTGACTGCAAAGTGCAAATATAAACGAATGTGATATGGAATTATTTAGAAATCTCTTTTAACAACAGTGGGTACAAGAAATTCAAATTCTAAATTATGGAAACTTTGATGACTGTTAATAAGTAATTAGAAGAATAATGATACTTAAGCAGAAATAACAAAGAAAACTATTATTAAAAATTGGTACCTAGATATAAAATTTTTGTTATACTAGAGTTCAGGAAGTATAAACGAAATATTATCCCAAACAACTGTTTAGTAAACAAGCAAACTTTTTTTAGAGAAGGTGTCGGATATGCGAGTACGAGTACGAGTACGAGTACGAGTACTGAGTGGAATAACGAGTACGAGTACGAGTACGAGTACCAAGGTTCCGAGTACAAGTACGAGTACGAGTACTTGAAAACGGTACTCGAGTTGTACTCGAGTACGAGTACGAGTACCAAGTACTACATCTCTGCCAATTTCTCCCCCAAGAAAACTCATTTTCTTATTGAGGACCACAAAAAGGAAAAAGACCAATACCAATTATATATATATATACACATATATATATACATATATATACACATATATATATATATACATTTACATACATCCATCCATGTATATATACACTCAAACACACATATACACATATATACACTAATGATACAAAAATTATACGCACACACAATGTCACAGGAGCCCAAATATACACATATACATACATATACATATATATATACATATATATACATATATATACACACATATACACACATATACACACAGATACATTCATACATAAATGACTATTGTTTCAACACAACCAAAATATGCACACATAATAAAATAAAAATACACAAATACTATGAAAATACGTAAGATGAATCATCTTCATCTTACAACTAGGAACAGGAGGAAAAAATATGGATTAATAACTGCGACTGACCACAGAGCTGACACTCGTCGTTCTCAATTAATTTCCATTTCTTTAAATTGCTGGTTGTTGGCAGTTGATTATACATCGATCTAATGAGGAACGATAGCCGCAATGGAACACAGCGCCATATATTTTCCCATGATAGAGACCGCTGAACTGTCTCTTCCCACCTGGTCCAGTCGCCTTGTTGTGACCATTGGGCGCTTTTTACTACTCTCTCGCTCTCGATTGCTTGCCACCTGTCCTGAATAATTATTGACTATTTTTCTATTGCTGACGAAAGAAGCTTGATCTTTGCTTCAAACTTTCTGTAAATAACTTTGAGACCAAAGTTGTGCACAGATCAACTTTTTTCGACTCGACCCGATACGTTGACCCGATCCTCCTGAAAAAGTTTCCCGACCCGTACCAAATAAGTTAAAAATATAAAGTTTTTATAATAACACAGAGTATTCTATATTTTTTAGTTATATATAAAATCAATTCAATTCGGGAATTTATTTTTGTACTAAAATAAAAATAAGTGTTTCATTATTCCGAGTAGAAATTTAACCGAATAATTGGAAAAAATCGCACATTCTGACTGGATCGCCGTAATTGAACAGTTCAAAAAATTTGAAAAAAAAACAACACAACAAAATCTGCATAATAAGTTGAACAAACAGTTCTGCAGGACAAGATGTGCACACAATGTATTCGAACGTCACAGCAAGACAAGTGTGCACAGAGAGTATCCAACGTCTGACAATTTTTTGGAAGAAAGAAAAATCACGAAAAACAAGAGCAAATGAGTTTCAAGTTATTTGATCATCACCAGGATGCTTTGGTATCAAGTTTTATTTTTATATTGCACATGATGCTTTCAACAGCCTCAGACGACAATGTTCATCTCAGCTTCTATCTCAGGTTCTGAATTCGAGTCGGGATTCAAGAGTTCGCTACAGCCTAAGTCTTTTGATTCCTGTCTTTCAATCTCTGTAAAATAAGCAGGTAATTATGTAAAAATTCAAAATAACCAGAAATTGATGTTGAAAAGCTGATGCAAATATAACGTCAAAATAAATCGAATGAAATGCCTGTGAATTTTACTTTTCAAAAATCTGGAAAGCTCAACATCATTTGACTGTAAAGCCAACATGCTTGGTAAGAAACCCTGAAACAAAACAAAAAAAACAGATTAATAAAAAACAAACATTAAAAATTGTAAGGAGAGGATTTTCTTTTCAATGAAAATAAAACTTGAAAAATTACCTCGTTGTCTTTCAGTGTACACCTACATCCAGCTATTAACAAGAGAATGCATATTTTTCTATTAACTATCGAGGCAGCTTTGTGTAAGGCTGTTTGATTTCTACAAATATCAATCAAAATGAACATTCAGAAAAATAAATGTCTATGTCAAGATAAGTAGTTTTATGTTTAATTGAACTAACTACGTACCTGACAATTTCAACAGAATCCAATATCACAGGTGATACTGAAAAAATTTATTATTTTGAAAATTTATTGTAATTTTTTCCAAAATGAGACAAAACAAAACAAAAGTTAAACTTTTAAAATAAAACATCCAAAGTGACTAAATGAATGAAACCTTGTTGGATGAGATATTCGACGATGGATGTATGTCCGTGCATAGCTGAATAATGTAAGCCTGTCATGCCGGTGATCGTGTCAGTCACTGAGACGTTTACCAGGTCCTTGAGGGTGACGATCTGACATCACAAAATGATTTATTCATTCGAATATTACTATTATTATTATTCACGTCCAATCGTATGAACGCGCCCAGTCCTAGTAATGCAGAACATATGAGAAAACATACTTAATTCATGAAACTATGATCAATCAGGGGAATGTAACATATCATAATTTAATAAAAAATTATATTATAATACAAAATTGAAATACATTAATATATTATAATATGATTGTAAATAACAACAGAAAAAGCTCAAAAAACATCACTGACCGTGTTCAAATCACCCGACTTGCAAGCGAGAAGAAATACTGACAAAAACCAAAAAATTAATTTTATTTTAAAGCAAATTTATTTATTAAAACTTTAAACAAAAACAATCACGAAATTAAATCACCTGAGCCAGCATAATCTTTTTCTAATTGTATTCTCATCTCTTCAACATCGGTCACTTGCGAACTTCTAACATCTTCTCTACAAAAACATTTTCGGTACATCACACATACATACCTGCTAACACACATACGCATCGCAAACACATGTACAAACATACATATGTTTATATATATACATACATACCTACAGCGCACATATATATCATGAGCGGGGTTATTTTCATTTTAAACCACCCTTTGAGGCACTTAAGAGATTTTCGTAAGCTTGGTCTGTAAAAGCAGGGGTTATAGGGGCGTCATTTGAGGGGGGTCAGGGGCAATTGCCCTCATCGGGGATTTTGTAAACAAAACCAGAAGTGCCTGGGTTTTAAGAAAATTTGTGAAATAATACCTCTGACTGCTCCCCTAAGGTCATCAGTTATTTTTTTAAGCAAAAGTGCAGAGGGTTTCAGAAAATTGTTGGGAAAAGTACCTCGGACTACCCTCCGATCATAAGTGGAAAAGTTAAGCATTTAGTAACATTACATCGGTAATGTTTGGGTCTTGGAAAAACTTTGCTTCCCTAAAGTTCTCTAAGTGTTTCCCCCCAATTTGCTGAAATGACATCCCTGACTCAGTATGGGTAAGTAGTGTTGCCGATATTTTTCAGGTTTGAGACAAGTTATTAATTTATTTTTATAAGATTAGGAGCCGGGGAGGTGAAGGGGGCGGTAGCCCTCAGATTCGGGAAAAATGCTTTAAACTTCAGGCAAAGCGGACTGAAAATTAAGCCCATACAGTTCAGACAATTTAAAAAATTGAAAATTTTTAACAAAAGGTTTTACAATTTGTGAAATTCATCTACGAATTTTTTTAAAATAATCTACGACTAATCTTCCTTCCTCGGTCATCAGCTGTTTTAGAAATAAAAGGTTAGTTAGTATTATTAGGAAATTTGGGCAGTGATTCTTTCCGCCCCCCCATTACGATTAGCTCTCGTAGGCTTATGGTAAGTTTTATAAATGCATAAAAACAAAATCAAGTTAATTATAAATATAAAATTATATTATCTTGTGATTTATTAAATCAAAAAATGTAATATATAACAGAATTACCAAAAATTCAAAAATCGAACCAATGAACATTTTTTTTTATTTCTCCTGACAAATCCAATTACAGGTAGACAAATGAAAAAAATTTTAATTTTAAGTGAAAAATTCAAAATTATTAAAAATAATGAAGAACTTAAAAATTCTAAAAATAGATTAAATATCAAAAAATAAATTCGAAATTTAATAAAAAAAAACAAACTCTTGGAGAGGTGAAGAAGATTGAACATTCGGTAGGGAAGAGTTTTGAAGCTCTTCGTCAGTCGGTGATTCGTTATCGTGGAAGAGAAGAGGATTGCATGGATCGAGAATGAATATGTCGCTAGATGTCACATCTGTCACATAGTGCTGGTGTTCTTTGTGACGTGGGATGCGAAAATATTGATCCGCTGTCATGACTGTAGACAAAGTTGATTGAATATTCGTAATTTTTTTTTAATTTGACTTATGTGTATTAAAAAAATTAATGGAAGCAGAAACATGCAAATAAATATATTAGGCGAAATACAAACTATTCAGTGTTTGCAAAATAAATAAATTGTCAAATAATAATCCTATTTATTTGTAATTTTCGGATCGATTTCAATATATTCACAATTGAAATCGCGTTCAGCTACATTTAAAAATCATTTTGAAATAATTTTCAATGCAAGAAACACGCAATCGCAACTCAAAACTGTGAGTGACTTCCAACCAAAGAAAATTACTACTCACCGTCCAAGAAACACCACTGACTGCTTACACCTGGTATCCTCATCACATTGCTTGGAAACTTTTGAAATTAAAATCAAAAACTTTGTACTGAAACTTGTTAAATTTGTTTTAAATATAAACAATAAAACCCCGTTACAACGAATACTGATGCTGTTTTACCACAATTGATTGAAGGGGTAGTCGCACAGGTACTTTCTCCAAAAATGGTCTAAAACTTCTTTTTATTTATTTTCTATAAAAATGTTTTTCTCAAAAATATTTGGCGGAAATTGCCCCATGCCCCCTAAATGACGCCCATGATCGTTTGGATAACGTATTTTTGAATTAGAATTACATATCACTTCAAACGGAATCAATGTAAACAAGTGAATCATAGAAATTATTTGAAGACATGCTTAGATAATTTTAATCAACATTTTTAATCGAATATTAAATATCACTATTTTAATAACTAATTATTGAACAATTTGTTTCCAATGTTCTCATATTTTTGTGTCAATATTGATCTATCAGATTGAATACAAGAATACTGAATGCCGACATTTTAAAGTTAAACCAGTCAGAAAATTGGCCAAAATTTGATCACAAGATTTAAGGAAAATATATAAAAAAACAAGCAAACAAGGCAAACAACAAAAAACGAACAAGCTGACAACAAAAGAGATTTTTAGTAAAAGCACGTAAAGAAGTTTGACATAACAAACAATGTGCGCCCCAGGGGGGTTTGTTGCAACAGGATTATACTGTATGAAATTAAATAAATTGATGTCGTTATTTCAGTTAAGTCATGAGTAGAAATTATTTCAATTTATTAAAAAAATACAAATTAGAAAAACTTACTCGAGACAGTTTAGAGCAAATTAGTTTTCTTACAACCGAAAGATCACAGTTATTTTCTGCTTCGATAGTCGTTATGAAGATAGCTGCATCGTTGTCATATAAACCATATAAACATACATACAAAGCATACAAATATATGTATATAAAAGGTAGTTTGTGTGTCTGCTGAAGCAATTTGAACAAAATTTTGCATAGAGGTGGTCTTTATTGAGAAAAATGTTTTGAGAATTAAAAAAAATTGTGTATTATTTCACGTTTTATCGCCAAAAACGAGAAAAAAACTTCAAAAACCCGAGTAAAGCCGTTTAACACTGCTAGAAAGTTAAATTCCTTATTATTCACGTTAAAAAGTAACTGAAGTGATTATTTATTTGTCGGTGAACATTTCTTCCAATACTAAATCAAATCAGAAAATTTCCACCTATGAAAAAATAATCGCAGCTGAGAGCAATCGTCCCCGGATTAACTTATTGGCACAAATCTAATGCAAAAACCCGAACTCTCTGAAGTGTTTAGTTTTTGAGTTTATTTTCTTCACCAGCCAGTCTGCCAGCCAAAATGTTGACTAAAATGAATCATTAAGCTCCCTTTTAGAAGCAAGTTCTCAAAAATACGCTAAAAATCGCACATCGCACTTGATGAGTTGTTATAAGCGTCGTAAAAAAATGAAAATTTAATTAATTTTAAGAAGCCAATAAATATTATTTCATTCAATTTTAATAAGCCAATAAATATTTATTTACATTTAAATCGAAAAAGTACTTGAAAGATGTAATTTTAAACTCACAAGCTCTGTTGAGTTTATCTTTGTCATGGTTCAGTGATTCGTAATCACCCATGCTGATTAGTCGAACTTGAATCGGAGAAGAATCTTGATCTGGAAGTTGACTGCTAATAAAAAAATTAAAACAATTTAAATCTTTTATAAAAAATATATTGAGAAAACTTTTATGCAAGGTTTGCCTCAAAACGATCTCTCTTTCATAAAAATGAAAATACTTCAAAAAATAAAAATTATAATGAGAAACGTGTCTAACTGACCACAAGCCTGTGGACGAAGTAGAACCTCTCGACTTTGGTTTATGAAGCATGTTCGCTTGATTTCTTCTTACGATGTCTATGATGGAGGGCACTAAACGACATGGTTCTCCATCCACTTGAACAGGCATCGACTTGTACGTTGTTAGTCGAGCATGCTGACACTGAGTCACCCGTACCCCGCTGTGAGCTCCTATTTGCAGACTTGCCTGCCATATATTTATTGATGGATAGTTAACTAATATTTACTTGAATAAAATAAATTTTTTTACAAAAAGTTATCATGTCTTGTAAGTACTTTACTTGAATAAATTAAAATATTTACATATTAGGTATATATTTTTAAACGTGACTAAACAGAAACATACCAAAGTACAAATATTTTTTTATTTAAAAAAATAATTATAGAAAAAAGATCTTTTTCAAGACAAACATGTCCAAATGAAGATCAACGGCTTACGTTTAATGACAACAACCTTGAGTCATGCAAATAATTACATTTTATGGTCTTAACACATCATCGACAAAACTAATACGATCATCATCAACACCAGCACCACCATCATCATTATAACAATTACCATCATACTACTAGCACCACATCACCACTAGCACCGTTGTCAGCACTAATTCCAAAATCTTAACAGTTTGTTTTAGACAAACTAGACAAATAATTTCTTACAATATAAATATGCAAATATTCAATAATTATGAAAATGAATACAAGGACTAAAATGTGGAGGACTAAAATGTGGGGGACTAAAATGTGGAGGAATAAAATGTGGAGGACTAAAATGTGGACACAAAAATCGCACTAACGAGAGATGCAGCCGTAAAGCCAACAACTTCTAGAAAGCCATCATCCGGTCTTTGAGGGCGAAAATTTCCTGACGTTGAATTTCCCCATGGATTCGTACCTGCTGCGTACCTTTTGGTGGTTTTTAAGAAACTATTTTCAACATTACAAAGATTAAAGCTGTACAACGTTCAATACATAATTTTTTTCCTGTTCTCTCACTTATAGGACCAGCACGAGGAGTAAAAAACAAACAAATCAATCATTAAATTCACTTTTAGATATACAATAGCCTTTCTTACAAAGAATCTTCATATTTAAAATTCTTTCTCCTATTTAAGACCCCCCCCCCATTTTAAAAACCCGATTTCTGTGTCGTTAATAGGGAGCGCCACTGTACCCGATAAAGTAGGGCAGATTCAAACAGACCGCTCTATAAACATACTTCGACGGCTAACTTTTACCATACCAGAGAATTCATTAAAAATCATGAAGAACAAAAAAAACTGAATAAATAAAAATTTCCACTGCATTGCAGCTAATAATGGTTGACTAACTTTGGAATATTCAGAAACAGAAGACAATGAAACTTAGATTGTCTGACCACGGAGTCAAAATTTTGACCATCACACTGAATAAAAAATGAGAGAGCATTAATTTAATCGACGACAATTTTTCTGAATTTTAAAATTTAAAAAATCGCAGCAAATTCAAATGTGCCATAAAATACAACTTAAAACACCTCAACACTTATATATTCTGTGAGATCTTTCCAACTTCTTTTGAGAATGTCGATTCCTCCTACCTAATGATAGAAATATTTATCAAATAATTGAAAAATATAATTAATAAATACTTTGCAAAAATGAACACACACAAACATAAGTACTTGCTGCAACACTGTGCATGCCAGCAACAATGTGCACGCCAGCAACAATGTGCATGCCAGCAAACCTATCAAAATCGAGTTTACATTTCAGTACTTATACTTTTAGATCCAAAAGAATGGAACTACTTGCCAATCTTTTTTGAAGATGGTTGCTAGCTCCATCAGTTAAAGTGATGGCTTTGGGAAAGGCGGTGCTGTTGTTAATAGTCCCAATTGGCTCAAAATCAGGGGGGGGGGTGTTCTAGTTTGCTAAAGGGTTTCTGCGCTTCGTTCATCCACACATACATACCTACGCTCACACATTGCATTAAATTAAACAGATTCAAAATAAAAATTAATAAAAAAGTCACATCTATAATTTGACATTTTATACAATGAAATTACAAACTTAAAAATGTTACACATTTAATACCACTAACCCCAGCATAAAACATTTTGTTCCTGAATCTGCTATTGAACCTTTCAGGCTTAGCTTCTGTTGCAAACAGAAATTTTGTTTTAAAAGTTCAACTGTAGAAAAAAAAGCAAACAAACAAAAAATTACGGAGAAAATATTAAAAAATGTCATCGTTGAGGAAAAAAATACATATCACAGAAGAACTTTATGTAGGTCAGTGACATTAAAAGTAAATGATCGGCATATAATATATGTCATTTATTCAACTTAAAATTTAATACCATCGCGACATAACACCGCCTACAACCCTCGGGAGATTTTAAAACAAATTTTAAAAGCATTACGAAATAAGCCCGAACATCACCACCACCATCGTCGTCGTCGTCGTCCTCATCCTCATCATCATCACCATCACAATTCTCATCACCATCACCATTCTCATCACCATCACCATCATCATCATCTTCATCATCATCAGCAGCAGCAGCGCAATCAAACTGTGCACATGAACGAAATTTTAAGAAATATTTTCAAACCTCTCGACTCATGGAACTCCAAGGTGACATTCGCATCTGCTCCAATGCTGAAATAATTATTCATCACATTCAGGGGCAGGGTTTGAACCGAAGTTGAAGAGAACTCTTCCACCGAAGAAACGCCAACACACCCGCCACTTCCACCGCTGTTAGTTGCACCACAGCCGGTCGTATTGTCATCATAACCGGGAAGAGATTCTACGTCAAGGTTCCATCTATACAATCAGATAAACAAGAAAAAAGGAATTGAAAATATTCTCTAAAATACCTGCTTTTATTAGAAAAACAGACATGTTGAAATCTAAAAATTACCCCTTTATCTTGAATTTCAATATGATGGAAAGCCGCAGAAAGTATTCTATAAATAATTTCAGAAATTGAAGAAAAAATAAAATAATTTTTCACATTTTTGTGCTTATTCGAGAAAATATTTTGGCAATCTCCCAGTGGCACTTAAGAGTAGTGTTCGTTATAAACACATTTCTCTGGCAAAGTGCTTCTACAAGGCATTTAAACTCAACATGTTCAAGGAGGTGACCATACAAAACATGGAAATTCCATCGAGACAACCTTCCTATCATTATATATATATATATATACATATACATATACATATACATGTGCGTGTGTGCGCGTGTGCGTGTGTGATATAAACATACACGAATAAAAAATGCATTAATTCCTTTATTTGATTTTTTAATTAAATTCGTTTAGAGTTTTCTTTGATAAGCCACAAAGAGCCAAGTTCTTTGATGCTCACCATCACAATTAAAGTCGCATCAAATCGGCATCATTATCACCACCACCGTCATCATTACCATCCTTGCCATCAGCACCACCAACGCTATCATTATCACCACCACCGCTATCATCTTCACCACCACCATCACATCTTCCATCATCGGCAGCAAGATATCTCTTTTGATGCGTTAAACCAGATAATTCCCATCCTACCGAGAAGAAATTTCTCAAGAAAATTGAATGAATGACGTGCAGATCATTTCTATTTACATGAAACTTTCACGGTTTTAATGAGACGTCAGCTTCAAAGGAATATCGATTGCATCCAACCAAGTGGTACCACGTGACCAACGTTTTGAACAAAACAGGTTCAAACGAAAATTAGAAAAATATATATCTTAAATTATTTTGTTTATATTCCAGAGAAACAAAAATCATAATCCTTGAGCAATGTGGCAGATTTTCTTGGTAAGTTTTGTCAGAAAAACAAATGCTACTAAAATGGCAGAGATTTGAAAACTGTGATAAACAAGAATATATCTCTAAATTCAAATAAAATTTCAAATAAATAAAAAATCCTTACCTGTCTACTTGAACGACAAAAGATTCTTCGATGCTGTTCAATATTTTACTGACGGGTTCATCCGTGTACCCCTGTGACGAAAATTGTTACTCGGTGTTACGATAGGAAGCGTCATGTTGTCACGCAGAAATATTTCATGCAGAGAACTTTCATAATTAGGAATGCAATCTTTTCACCAATTATATTGCCATATATGACATTTCTTTTGAACTGCGATAATTAATTTAATTTTTTTCTTTTAATCAACTTCTCAAATCGAACGTGAAGAAGCATAAAAAAATATCATAAAAAATATATTTTCCCTCGATATTAAACAAGTAAAGGAAAAAAACAAGTTTTTTTAACCCAAATTTTAATTTCAAATACACTCAATTTAGAAATACAAAAGATGTACTATTTAAGTTTATTTTAATTGAATCATGTATTGTCATCCAATATAAAGCTATGCTAAAAGTTTCAGCTTCCTAGCTAGTCAAAAAGCTGGTTAAATTTGACTTGCAAGGTTTGCGTACAGAGAAAGCCACACACACACACACACACACACACACACACACACACACACACACACACACACACACACACACACACACACACACACACACACACACACACACACACACACACACACACACAAACACACACACAAACAGATTGTAACCTAAATAAAAGTTTGTAATAAAAGTAAAACAGCCCATAATAATTTGAAAATAAAAAAGAACAAAATCTCACCCCGCCCCAATTCAAGGTTCTCGCCATGTCGTTGCCTGTTCCCAGTGGCAGGATGGCGACAGGGGGCGCAGGATTCATAGAGAGATGATCGATTGCAGATAAAATCCATCCGACAGTTCCATCACCGCCACATGCGAGAATTCGTAAGTGGTTCACTTTGTGGTACAACTCTAACCTGTTGTGTAAATTGTTTTCACCTCTGAGATTTCCATTGAATAAATTGAGTTTAGATGTTTAAAGATCATTTCAAACAAGTAAAATTTTTCATAATAGCCATCGAGCGATTCTTACAATAAATTGCACATGATTTTATCACATCTACAATAACCTGCACATGATTGTATGTCATCCACAATAACCTGCACATGATTGTATATCATACACAATAACCTGCACATGATTTTATCGCATCCACAATAACCTGCACATAAATTTATCTCATCCACAATCTCGGAATGGGAATGCTTAGAAAGAAAACTTTTTCTTCTGGATTGCGTTTGTATTTTGAAGGTGAAGAAATAGGAGACTTTCTTCATGAAATATTCACGAAGCTTATAAATGAAAATTCTTTCTCTTTAAAGTGAAATATTTTTTTCTTTTTATTTTTGTACAGGCACGGCAAGGCAATCATTCAATTTTCTACAGCTGACATTATGTGACAGAGTGACGAACATGAGTATTTTAAATTATTTAAAAATAATCTAATTAATTAAATTTTAATTTAATATTTTTAAATTTAAATTTCCAAACAATTAAATGACGACAATATAACACCAAAACAACTAAGATACGTCGACGTGTTTTTAAGAAAATTCAAGTTGTTATGTTAGAATGTTAAGTCAAGTGACAACTGGATGTGAGTTATGAACACATGGGGAACTTTGCATGGCGTAGCATTGAAGATTTGAACAGTTTTTATCCATGAGATGATGATGATTATGACGACGATGATGGTTTCGATAAAAGAGTTGAAGACTGTAATACGTCATGATTAATTTAATATGACTACAGTAACAATTATCATATATCATAAAAAAGCAAAAAACAGAATGGATGGACCGGGAAATATGTTAGCTAGACTTGAAAAATGTAGAAAAGAAATCTTAGGAAACAGGTAATTTAAAGAAGAAACAGGTGGAGATTTTGACAGTTTTTGATTGAAGCATGAACGTGAAGATAAATTACAAGCAGGAAGATGAATTACAAGGAGGAGGTAAATTATAAATATAAGATGAATTATAACAACGATAAAATGCATTGGCCAAACAATCGTTCGATCCCCGATAATTTATTTTCTGAAGTTTTTTCTCATTCATTAATGAGTCTAACAAGTAAGTTAGTTGGAAAGTTGGAAGACCTTATTGAACTAATCTTTTTTATTTGCACGCGTCACGCGACTTGTCAAGAAATAAATTTGAACTCACCGGATGAACTGCAGTAGAAATAGTTGAAATATATAGATAAATAACATGGCAAAAAACGCACCGCTTCATCGGATACATAAGCAACTTTTATGATATTTTTATTTTATTTGTGTTTTATTGTTAATTTTTTACACACCTTTACTTAACTTGACTTCTCTGTCTGTCTGTCTGTCGTCAAATTTTGCAATCGATTTTAAACTAACTTCCCGATAAGCTAGAGAATTAAAAATGTAAAAATACATCCGAACTGATTAACAATGTATTCTATCCAATTTTCGGATCGATTGGACAAAATTTAATTAAAGAATCATTTGTGATATTTTCGTCAAACTATTTATTGTCTATGCTGGTATGCTCGTTGTTTATGTAACACTAGCAGTGCCCGTAGCGGCTTCGCTCGCATGAAATTAGAGAGTTTGAACCGTGCATCCATAGTAGAGATCATTTTTATAGGTCTCGGCTCGGCCCGTCGACAAATTAGCCTAGCCCGTTTTAAAAACCCAAACTCCTGGCCCGGCGCAGCCCGTCTGAATTAGGCCCGGCCCATTTTTACAGGCCTAGAAGTTCTATATACTTGATGAAAAACTTCGGCCTGTCCCACCTTGACCGCAGGTTTGACCCTAAAATCACTAAAATATCTATATACTTGGTGAAAAACCTCGGCTCGTCCCATTTTGATTTAAGGTTTGGCCTGGCCCGTGTGAAGACTCTAAAATAACGGCTTGGCCCGGCCGATGATAAACTGGACTTAGCTACTTTTAACCGGCACAAAACTTCAAAATACTAATTTTTACATTTGTAGCACTTACAGTTTTTGAGTTAGCAGTTATTTTAAAATCAAATAACCCTTATTTCCACCCCACATTTGAGGTCCTGGAAACCAAATTTTCAAAAAATGCTTAAACACGTATTTCATTATTTTTGGAGTAGAAACTAAATACTAATTTTTACTTCTGTAGCATTAACAGTTTTTGAGTAGCAGCTACTTTAAAAACCAAATAACCCAAAAAATGATGAAACACGTATATCTTTTTTTTTTTGAGTAGATACTAAGTATTAATTTTTACATCTGTGGCAATTACAGTTGTTGAGTAGCAGTTACTTTAAAAACCAAATAACCCAATTTTCCAACCCACATTTGAGGTCCGGGAAACCGAATTTGTAAAAAATGGTGAAACACGTATATCTTTATTTTTAGAAAAGAAACTAAATAATAATTTTTACATCTGTGGTATTTACTGTTTTCGAGTAGCAGTTACTATAAAAGACTATTAGCCCTATTTTCCACCCCACATTTGAAGTCCTGGAAACCAAATTTTCAAAAAATGCTAAAACACGTATTTCATTATTTTTGGAGTAGAAACTAAATACTAATTTTTACTCCTGTAGCATTAACAGTTTTTGAGTAGAAGCTACTTTAAAAACCAAATAACCCAATTTTCCAACCCACATTTGAGGTCCGGGAAACCGAATTTTCAAAAAATGGTGAAACACGTATCTTTTTATTTTTCAAAAAGAATCTATATACCAAATTTCAAAATCTCCTCATTTTTGGTTTTCGAGATATACATTGTTTTAAAAAAAAGTTTGTTTTCCAGTTTTTTCCCCTCAGGAGCAAAATTTTTAAAAATCCTTTCTTAGCGGAATTTTACGCTATAAAAGTAATATAAGTTCCAAATTTCACGTTCCTAGGATGAGGCGTTTGAGCTCGGCGTTGATTAATTATCAGTCAGTCATCAGTCAGTCAGTCAGTCAGTCAGTCAGTCAGTCAGTCAGTCAGTCAGTCAGTCAGTCAGTCAGTCAGTCAGTCAGTCAGTCAGTCAGTCAGTCAGTCAGTCAGTCAGTCAGTCAGGACATGTTCTTTTATATATATAGATATATATTTTTCGAATCGATTGGACAACATCAACGTCCAGAGGATGTCAAATGATTACTTCAATAGTGTAAAAATATAAAAGTGTGTTTTTAAAAAACTTTGTTTTTTGCTTCACTTGTTATAGTTAGTCAATCCCTAATTGTGGCTACAAGTTTAAATAAAATTTTGTGTGGAAGCCCTTTAAAACTTGCGCTATAGATGATATTAAATCAGTTTGTCCCGAAGTTTATAGTGAAGATTTCACTTGGATGTACGTCAGCTGAAAATTTTATAATGGCTAGTGTATATTAGTTTACATGAAATGCCAGTATGCTGGTCAGACGATTCTCAGGCGGTAATCTAGTTCGGAGTTTCACTCCGAGACCAATCAGTGGCATCGGTGTGATAGACTGTCAACCAGCCTTTTGGTTTATTAAAACACTACTATTAAAACACTACTCATTAAAATTCAACGAATTATTTAATCATTAAATAATTGGTAATTATCAAACTTTGGGGTCACTAGATTCCGATTTTAGGCAAAAAAATAAATTATTTAATTAAAAAAATGCAATTTTATTATACAAGAGACCGTTGGCATTTGTCGTTTTATTTGACAGAACCTCAACCAGCAGTGAAGAGTGAATAGATGTTATGCATTCAACTGTGACCAACCCATTCCAATGGCTTAATGCCAGAGTTAGTCAGTTATCTAATCTTGTCTTTTTTGATAAACTATTTCGGAAAATAACGCTGGAGGTTATAAATAAATGACAATGCCAGAATTTGAAATTCAGCGTGACATATCAAAGAAATTCCTAACAAACGTGCTGAAATATCTACAAGTTTCAATGCGACAATTTCCTGAAGTAAATAAATCTGAACGTTTTGTTGTTTCTACACTGCTAAGCCGGTAGGACAAAATTTACTGTTTTTCGTTAGCAGAGCGGCAGCGCGAAGCGTATTTGCAAATCTTCCACAGGCCCCCAGGCCAGCCGGAATATTAGTGAAATTTTGATTATTTTGTCAGATACTACTGGCTTTTCAGTAAAGTGGTTTATGGCAGGGGCGCCCATCACCCCTGGCTGCTGGAAGCAGACTCCCCCTCCCTTCTTTCCGTCCTGAATATAAGTTGAAAATAAAAGGAGATATTAAGCTGGCATACTGTTAAAAATTACCTGCAAATTGACAATATGGCCACATCCAAATACCAATAAAATAATAAGGTTTTTTAATATTTATTTAAAAAATTACATCACTGTGAATACAGAAGAAATTGTCTTTTTTTCTTTGTTTGTTTGATAATTTATTGAGCGCCTTTTCCGCTTTGTTCAAAGGCGCTGTTCTTTTACATGCCCCACGGAGAGAACGATTTTACCCGCTAAGTTTTCCGTTGACATGGGCTACTAGGCAGTGAGTGGGAGTCGAACCGTGAAGCTCCCACATTCAAGGCTAACGCTCTACCAACTCAGCTAACCTAACATTGTCAAGATAGACATGTTGTGTATGTGATTATTGGTGGATGGGATGTGTTGTGTGTACGCTCGCTATTTGTTGTAGTATGAATGTTCACCTGTAGTTGTGAGTTGTGGTATATTAGTGGCTAGCGTGCTGTTTAGGCGGAGAAAAAGTATGTGCAGAGTTTTTAGTGGAGTGAGAGTCGAGCTCGAGAGTGGTTGTCACGTAGTTAGGAGTAAATTGTGGTGAATTGTTGAATTGGCGAATTTTCGTATTGAAGTTAAATTTTCCGTTTTGTTAATTTTTTATTTAATAATAAAGACCTCTTAAGCTGAAGTTGGAGTTTTGTTGTTGAGCGGTTTGCCCAAGTTGACAGAAATAATGTCTCTTAACTGCAAGTTGACATTTTTGGCGACCTCGACGAGACTGGTGAAAAAAAAATTTGTCGACGTGGGCAAATAAGGAAGCTGTAACGTTTGTTTTGAAGTTACGAAGTTTTTTGTTAGAAGTTTTGTCATGACCAGTGATTCAAAAACTGAAAGAACTTGGAGAAAGTCTGGGGTATCAAGATACCGAGCTGCAGTTGTTTGTTAAAGAGCAACAGGCAGAAGAAAGGACAATTGCAGGCACAGCTGCAGGCAGATAAGATGAAAATGGAGGCGGATAGAACCAGAATCGAACTGGAAAGAATGGCAAATGAGCAAAAAAACAAAGGCCGTGAAATAACCAGGCTCGAGTTGGAAATCAAGAAAAACAGCCTCAACCAGACAAGTTCCGTCGGTCTAACTCATGTGGCATCAGGACCCAAGTTACCATGTTTTGAGGATGAGAAAGATGACATGGACGCGTATTTGTCTCGGTTTGAAAGAGTGGCTGAAATTCAATCCTGGAGAAAAGCAGAATGAGCTATATTTTTGTCATCCCTTCTGAAAGGAAAGGCTTTGGAAGTTTATTCTATGTTGCCGTCTGACCAGGCTGGAAATTACGACGTTCTGAAAAAAGCTCTGGTACGACGCTATAAATTAACAGAGGAGGAATTCATAAATTTTTTTTAGAACTGCTAGACCTGAGAAGAATGAGGCTCCCTACTCTTTTTTAGTTCGTTTGCCAAGCTACTTGGAGCGGTGGGTTGAGCTGTCAGAAACCGAAGAGAGCTACGAGGGTTTGTCAATGCTTCTGGTGATGGAGCAAATATGTGAATGGCTGCTCCAAAGAAATGGCCTTGTTATTGAAGGAACGCGCTCGATTGGGTATTGTCGGCGAATTTGATGTTACGTTTTTGGGATTCCGGATTGGGGAAGGCATGTTGAAGCCAAGAGCCGAGACTGTGTCAAGAATTCTGGATGCGCCGAGACCGACAACGAAGAAACAAGTTCGAGCATTTGTTGGCCTGATAAGTTTTTATAGAAATTTTTTGCCTAACTATGCAGCTCTTGCTTCCCCACTCACGGATTTAACAAAAAAGGGTGCTAAAACTGATATCGAGTGGGACGAGCCACAGGAGAAAGCATTTTCTGCCTTGAAGATGTGCATAGCAAATCCACCTGTATTGAAGCTGCCTGATGTTAACAAGACGTTCATTCTACAAACTGATGCTTCAAATGTTGGGATTGGTGCGATAATGCTTCAAGAAGGAAAAGATGGGATCAAACATCCAGTAGCTTTTGCAAGTCGAAAACTTTTACCAAGAGAGATTAATTATTCAACTATCGAGAAAGAATGCTTAGCAATTGTGTGGGCAATTGGGAAATTCCAACAGTATCTTTATGGCTCGGAGTTCATTTTAGAAACTGATCACCAGCCACTACAGTATCTGGGTGCTGCACAGTATCAGAATGGAAGGCTCATGAGGTGGGCACTAGCATTACAACCTTATCGATACGTCTTGAGAGCCATACGAGGTAAAGACAACGTTGGAGCAGATTTCCTGAGTCGACATCCGTGTTAACTTAGCCGATGAAAGCCGAAAATGAATTTCCAGAATTTGAAGAGAGAAAAAAAAACATTTTTTGTCTGGAGGAAGGGACGGAATGTCAAGATAGACATGTTGTGTATGTGATTATTGGTGGATGGGATGTGTTGTGTGTACGCTCGCTATTTGTTGTAGTAAGAATGTTCACCTGTAGTTGTAAGAGTTGTTGTATATTAGTGGCTAGCGTGGTGTTTAGGCGAAGAAAAGTATGCGCGGAGTTTTTAGTGGAGTGAGAGTCGAGCTCAAAATGGTTGTCACGTAGTTAGGAGTGAATTGTTGAATTGGCGAATTTTCGTATTGAAGTTACATTTTTCGTTTTGTTAATTTTTTATTTAATAATAAAGACCTCTTAAGCTGAAGTTGGAGTTTTGTTGTTGAGCGGTTTGCCCAAGTTGACAGAAATAATGTCTCTTAACTGCAAGTCTTTTTCTGATGATATTATCGAGAGTGCTGACAAATAATCATCTGAAATTGATGGTAAAAATCTACTTTTGATGATCTTCAGTTTACTTAAAGCCCTTTCAGCTGAGACATTAGAAACGGCAAGACAAGCAAAGATGCTATACAGACTGTACAAATTTAGAAAGCCAGATAATTCAGAAAGCAATTGTAATGGTTTCATTAATGCATATCGTTGCCACTGCCGTGCCTGGTTCAGCTTTGCATCATTTTCTGTCAGGATAAAATCATTGTTGTTGCCAATGTCGGACTCATCATCAACCTCTTCAATGTAGTTTTTTTCATTATCAGATTGTCCTTGTCGTAGAAGTGGATCATCGCAACCTTTTTGTAGGAGATCATCAATATTAGTGGCAGTGCTATTTTGAGACAGAAGACAGAACGTTGTTTTGAAGTCTAACTGCGACTGCATTGGCATCAGCTCCATAAAGTTGGCAAATCATTTCAATGTCAGAACAGTTTATAGATGTATCACTAAAAAGAGTCTGAGGTGTGAACAACGACAATTGCTGCATGAATGTAAGATTCTGTTGCTTAAATCTGCTACACATCTGCCGATTTGCCTCATCCAGAACCACTATGAATGTATCAACTTTAAAACGAGCAAGTCCATTCAAGCAATCATCACTAGCCATATCTCCAGGCATCTTTTTCTTGGCTCGACGTCGTTCTGAGGAAATTCAATATTTACGCCATGTGTTGATGCAAACAAAACTGATTGATCATAAACTGTTTCCCAGTCATTTCTGAAATTTGAAAACGGTTGAATACAAATTTTTACAAGAACTACAGCTGTTGCCAAAACAATTAATGCTCCTTGTAACAACCTCGATGCTGGGCCAATAACTTTATATACCAGTCTTAGGATCTCCATACTATTAATAACTCTAATGTTTTTCAGTCTCTCGTGCAGACCGTTTGTTATCATCAACATCAATAACATCGCCGAAGTAAGAAACTATTTTAACCGTAATACCAAAGCTCAGGGGGGGAGGAAATTTTTTCCCCTAGCTTTGCGAGGAAGCATTTGCTTTCTAGCTCCCCTCTGAGAGTCCCTGGTTCATGGCACCATAATGAACTTGCTTTTCCAGATTTTGACACTAAAAAAGCCCACCAAGCCATAGCCACTCCTTCAAACAGAGCATTTTTTTATTGCACTGTTGCAGTCAATTTCAGCTGTTAACGTTGCATTCCCTTTTGCCTCAAAGCTATTAAATATGTAAAATTTCCCGTGTGGAAAAAATCGCTTTCTTGCTTTTAATCAATAGTTAAATTTTTTTTTAATAAGAATTTTTGCAGGCTGCTTGTAAACTTCCTGTTACCAGGTTTTGTTATATTAAATTCCTTTCACCGCCGGTCATCCTTGCTTGCTTGAATGTTTGCAAACCTTGAAAGTGAAATTTAACTAACTTCCCGTCATCTAATCGAGCTGAAATTTAAAATATAGGCTAACTCTTCATGACAAAGCATTCTATTAAAACTTGCAAACTTTTTGAAAAATATTTTTAATTAAAAATAATAATTATCTATGTTTAAAAAACAAATTAAATATAATTAAATAAATGTTTGCATATACAAATTCAAAAAAATGTCGATTTAAAAATTGCAATAATTGGAAAGCCGGCAAATCTTGAAGTATAAGGAATTTTGAGAAAAAAAAACTCGTTTGTTACGGCTTATTTGTTTTTCAATCTTTTATTTAAATCCGTTATATTAACTTTGCTGTGTTTGCTTGCTTGAGCCGTGCGTTAGGACCCTCTGACGCATAAAAAATTTTCATCTCGTCATCCATTCAAGCTACAAGTTAGTGGGTTTGTTAATAACAACAAAATGTATTAAATTTTAAGATCGATTCGGCAAAATATATATAAAATAAAATTAAAATTTTGAAAAATTGAAAATTAAATAAACCATCCGTTTTTAATTCAATCAAAAAAGCGATATTTAATTTTTCAAATCAAAAATTTATAGTTAAATTTTGTTTTTTTTTTCAAATATTCTTATATTTTTCATCTTCACATACTTCACATATCAAATATTTAGAAAACTGTGGTCAATGTTTTTTCTATTTTATAGACTTATCATCATCAAAAAAATGATTTGCAAAAAAATTCTGCAAAATTACAATAAATTAAGGATTTGTGAAAAACGAAGTTTTTACGGTTCATTTGTTTGAATTCAAATCGAATAGGACAGGCAGAACGAGACAAATCTTCCCTGAAGCATGAAGCTGGGAATGGTTTTTTACAAGAGCAAATAGCCATAGTGAGTCTTTCCAGAAACAATAACATAGCGGAAATTGTTCGCGCAGCGAAAAGTCAAGTAAAAAACTGGAAAGAGAAATTAAGGGTGCAAAAAACTGAGGGTGACAAAAGCTAGAAAAAACCTTCCCAGTAAAACAAATCCGGGGCAAAAATTGTAGGAACAAACTGACCCAAGAACAAAGAGCTAAGAACCAAAATTTGCAGGAACGAGGAATTGTTGGCAAAAAGTCAAAGGCGAAAACCTAATTTGTTACAAAGACAAAGAGCCGGAAGCAAATTTTCTCAGGAGCAAAATACAGGGGGTGAAAAACCAGAGCAAAAAACCGGGGTAAAATAACTGGGGTAAAAAAAGAAAGCGAATAGACGGAGGCGAAAATCTGGAGACAAATTTCCATTTTCCAGGTGTCACACCTTCGGCTCCATCTTTATCTTCATGTACCTACATCTGGCATTGCATCCACAAGTCTTTTTTGAAATGTATCCAGTACTTAATTGATCCCCAAATGTATCCAGTACTTAATTGATCCCCAAATGTATCCAGTACTTAATTGATCCCCAAATGTATCCAGTACTTAATTGATCCCCAAATGTATCCAGTACTTAATTGATCCCCAAATGTTTTCCGCCCGACACTCCAGGTTGCATTTATTAGATTTTCACTCTGGGGAGAATCAAATCTCAGGCTTCAACGGCTCTTTCAGCATATTTATAACCATTTTGCAATTTCGCTTCAGGACCAATGCTACGATATTTATTCGAGAGGTTTTATGAAAAAATGTTACCTTCTGGAAATACCGTGTGTGTGTGGGTGTAATTCAAAGTATTTAAATTTTTTAAAAATTTAAATTAAACCAAAATTTTTATTCTGATTGGCTCATTAGCGTTCCGAAACTGAAGCCGAATCATTTATTTTGTCTTTACAAAATGTATAAATAACAATGGTTTGCGTTATACTAGTCTTTTTGGTTATAAAAATGGATAAAAAATAATAATGCGGAAGAGAAGATGGAAAAATAATATGGGGTCAAGAATTGCAAGGGAATAAGTTCCATATGGATTGGATAGGTTAATGGGATCGTTGCTTCCCATGTAATCTCTTTCATGCACGACTATTAAACAAGGTCGGAAAGTCCTGTTGTGTTTGTGCGTCGCAGTTCTATTCAATTATAATTATTATTTAGTAGGCGGGTCGTAATGTTAAAAAAAACTTTAATGTCCTATGAAATCACAAAGATGCTTCATCTCTAAGGGAAAAGATTACAATAAGCTAATGAACATGGTTGAATAATTAACTAATGAAGATGATTGAATAATTAATTAATGAACCCGATTGAATAATTATTTAATAAACATGATTGAATAATTAATTGATATACATGAATGAATGATTAATGAACACGATTGAATAATTAATTAATATACATATTTGAATAATTAATTAATAAACACGATTGAATTAACAAACATGATTAAATAATTAATTATTAAACATGTTTGAATAATTAATTATTGAACATGATTGAGTAATTAATTGATGAGCATGATTGAATAATTAATTAATGAGCATATTGAATAATTAATTATTGAACACGATCGAATAATTAATTAATGAACACGATTAAATAATTAATTAACGAACATGATTAAATAATTAATTAATAAACATGAATAAATAAGTATTTAACGAACATGATTGAATAGTAAATTCAATGAAGTAAGAAACGTTGTCACCATAACCATACTTCAGCTAAAATATTTAGTAAACTCTGATGAGCTGAATGAATATTAAAGCAAGAAGAAAAGGTTCTGGAAAAATCTCATTAGCGAATTGGCGGGTAAAATTTCAAAGGACAAGGAAATGGTTGCCATCAAAAAGAGACAGAAAGAAATCAAAAGGATAGGTAAGATGAAGATGAAGGCAATGAGAAACAAAGGGAGAGAGAGAGAGAGAGAGATAGAGCTCTCTCTATATGGATTGAAAAAAAAAGAGAGCCATTGTGAAAAAGAAAGAAAGAGAGAGAGAGAGAGGAGAGAGAGAGAGAGAGAGAGAAAATAAGAGAAAGAGAGACATAAAAACAGTTTCTGGAGTTCAGAAAATAATTATAATCCTTCAACCAGCAATTTTTACATAAAAAACGACTCATAGTCTTCTCAGCTACAAGGGAAGCTCAAACTCCACGTCGAAAAAAATTGTCAAAAATTGTTTTTTTTTTCAAGTGTTATTTGTTCATATTTCCTCATAAACTTGCTCTCTACCATGTTTCTTAATTTCTTAAGCAAAGAATGAACTAACCAACGTTTATTACATTGACGTTCCTCAGAGATGCATAAAAACTAAACTTGAAATTGTTGTGTCGTTAGTATTTAAAACAGCGCTTCAGTAATTTTTACCTTTATTCAATCCAAATTTGAACTGATTAAATAAGACATAAAAATATTATAATCAGTTTTATTATAACTTAATAAAATTATTTTTCTGGCAATTAGGGATTGAGATATTTAAAGAATTTGCGAAGAAGCAATTTACTCACTCGTAATTCTGATAAGCAGTATATCTTTTGATATATAATTTTTTTTAATTATATTTTTCATAAATCGCACAAATACATGCTTCAAACTATTTGTCGGGAGTTTACTATAATTATTATAATGGGATGACTCATATACTTGGAACCAAACCAGTATTGTTTTTTTTACTACCAGTGTGGTTATATTGACATGAGTTCCTGGAAGAAAATTTCCAGACCACTCCGTCTGCTTTCTCTCCAGTGAGACCATCAGTGTCTATTTGAACCACACAGAAGAAGATTAATTGTAAACAAGAATCTACAAAACATCACAGTGGTTAGTTAGTATCAACTTCCATAGGCATAACAAGAAGTTTCAACATTTCACAGTTTCATTACCAGAAAAGAAATGCATAACAGAACATGAAAAGTTAGAAAATTAAAAAAACGTTTTTGCTGAAAAGTAAGAAAATAAAAAAAAACTTGTTGAGATTTAATTGAAGTTCAAGAATTGAATGTCATCATAATCAGTGTTGTCCATGAGTTGGGTTGGGTTGGGTCGAGAATTTTTAACTTGAGGTGGGTTGGGTTGGGTCGACTTGAAAATTTGAGCGTGGCTCTTCTTTTTTAGGACTTGCAAAGATCACTTACAGAGCATTTGCACCACAGAAAAATAAAACATTTTTATTAAAATTGTTGAACGATATTAAATTTGTAGAGACAAAGTTTGAACAAAAGCTTTGTGGCATTTTGAGTTAGCTGGCGACAAACGTGTTTAATAAACATTTCAACTGCATCTGTATTTGGTCTTGTATTCAAAACAAAACTACCATAATAATTGTTTCAGTAAACCTTTATTGCAAACCAGAAAAATTAAAAAAAAAAATTTATGGACTGATCAACAACCATGTACCGATCCTTCTTTCCAGACGGCTGAATCACTAAACGGCTTTTACATAAACTTCCACTTTACAACGACGTTTTGGTAATTAACTGCCATTTGTCTTTTTACTTCATATTATTTATGAACGTAGAAGAGAAGTTATTCAAACGAGAACATCACCCAACTAATTATTTTAACGAAGGCTTATTGCATTGCACGAATTTTCAGCAGTGAATTCACAATTTTCACGTCAGTTATGTTTCAATGCAACGTCAGTCATCGTCAACATCACATGGTTTCACGCATGAACACTGCTGCACATTGTTCTTTAAGATTTTAATATCAGTATGTAGGAAATAACAAAGTACTTCATGTCTCAGATAACAGTTTAGTCCTGTCTGTTTCCTTTGTCCTTTCTCCTTTATCTAGGCTTGGGACTCTTTCGCAGTAAGCCATGCGGAGTTCTACATAACCAGTTTTGCGGCTGGAGACTTAAAAGGTCCCTAACATTCAGCATAATTATTTTTGATGCTGCTAAAATAAGCTAATAATAGCGGCCGCCCCGAAATGCTAGTAATTACTAGTCTTTGTAAATATTTTATATATCATCAACATATAGTTTTTATGTTTATATTCGCGTAACGCTGTTAGGTGGCGTCGCAATCGCAAACGTTTTGTTGAAATGATTTAATACTGAAATGGAATAAACAAAAAAAAACAAGAAAAATAATTTGCCATTAAAAAATAAATTATTTTTACATAAATTTATAAATTATAAAACGTTCATAATTTTCAGTGTTTTTAACCTTTTCAATGAAAGTTAATAATAATTATATAGGCTGATATTTTAAAAAAATATCCGACGTTTTGACGGGTTATCTCAAACGAGAAATTTCAAGCTATTCATAACTAATTAATATAACATGGAAGTTTGAAACTGGTTTGTTTTTAAGAAAAAATGACTCACACAACTTGAGGTTTCGTTTGCGTGAGATCAAAAACCTGACGTGGATTGAGGAGCCAGAAGAATTTGTGCATCAATTTCGTGCCCTGGTTTCCTCCACTTTTGGGATTGATGAAGACGAGGAGTGGTCGAGAATGTGCCGAAGGAATTGGTTTAACGATGAATGATCTGAAATGATCATCTTTGCTGTCTCTTTTCTTTAGGGGAATTTTCTTTTTGCGACATACAGATGATTTAAAGTAACCCTAGAAAGAAAAGTTAAAATTATCGTCAGAAATGAGGGGGATGTCAGAATTTATTTGCACCCTTTCACCACCATTCACCACCAGGAAAGCACAACACAACATCGAACGATTGGAAGTAATTTAATAGCACCAACGTGTTTCATATGATAAACATTGCTTTATTACAATAATGATTAAGCGCGACTCAGTCCAAAGTGAAGCAGACGCCAATATGAAACAATTTTTTTTACTCAACATTTTCCTCATGCATCACATGATAAAAACATGCTATGATAAAACAACTGATTTTTTATATCTTCCCACCACCAGATTCAAGATTCAAGAATGTTCTTTTCATAGACATCGGTATTGTGCTTCGTTAATCCTTATTGGATGACAAATGACAAGCACAGATAAAATGAATCGATAATATTTCTTCTGACATCCGTCAAAAATGACGAATATCGACCAGGAAGCGTTTTAGCCTCAAATAATTGCTAATAGGAAAATCATGGAAATATTTCGACAGGACGATAAATTAGTTTTGCAGCTGTTTTTATTCGATTAAATTTCCTGCTTTCTCCAGGATTTGAAATTTTTTTTATAATTTTTCAAATTTTATGATTGGCTTAAACATAAATTAGAATAAATTGATATTTTTGATTATTAAAAAACATTCTTGTTGCGGAAATGGCAATTTTTTGGTCACAAGTGAAACATGATTCATTAGCAAGCAACAAAATTCAATTTTGAAAAAAAGATTAAAACATCAAACCTCACAGATTAAAATCTACTTGAATTTTCTACGCGAAACAGATTCATTTACTATGTCAATCATAAACTAAAACTGCTCTACTATGTTACATAAAAAGTGATATATAAATTAAAAAAATACTGACAGTTTTTTTAATTGTTTTTAAAATTCAGAAAAAAAAATCAAAAAGCTAAATAATTAATTTAAGTAATAAGAATGTTCTTTGGACGTTCGGAGGGCAAGCAATTGAACATAATACTATCTCAAAATGCTGCTCAGAGTTTGCCGTTTTGAAGATAAGCATGAAAAATGCAAGGAATGTCAAAGATTATTTTGTGTCCTTTCCAATTCACAAGCTGGGTTTTTCAGGAAACTGCTGAGGGTGATGACGAAAACGATGGTGTCAAAATCATTATCATCATCAACAGCAGCAGCAACATCGTCGTTGTCATTGTATCAACGGACGAATACTGTCAGTGATTCAGAATTTTAATGAGTGTTATCAATCAATCAATCAATCAATCAGTCAGTCAGTCAGCCAGCCAGCCAGCCAGCCAGCCAGCCAGCCAGCCAGCCAGCCAGCCAGCCAGCCAGCCAGCCAGCCAGCCAGCCAGCCAGCCAGCCAGCCAGCCAGCCAGCCAGCCAGCCAGCCAGCCAGCCAGCCAGCCAGCCAGCCAGCCAGCCAGCCAGCCAGCCAATCAATCAATCCCTCAATCAATCCCTCAATCAATCAATCAATCAATCAATCAATCAATCAATCAATCAATCAATCAATCAATCAATCAATCAATCAATCAATCAATCAATCAATCAATCAATCAATCAATCAATCAATCAATCAATCAATCAATCAATCAATCAATCAATCAATCAATCAATCAATCAATCAATCAATCAATCAATCAATCAATCAATCAATCAATCAATCAATCAATCAATCAATCAATCAATCAATCAATCAATCAATCAATCAATCAATCAATCAATCAATCAATCAATCAATCAATCAATCAATCAATCAATCAATCAATCAATCAATCAATCAATCAATCAATCAATCAATCAATCAATCAATCAATCAATCAATCAATCAATCAATCAATCAATCAATCAATCAATCAATCAATCAATCAATCAATCAATCAATCAATCAATCAATCAATCAATCAATCAATCAATCAATCAATCAATCAATCAATCAATCAATCAATCAATCAATCAATCAATCAATCAATCAATCAATCAATCAATCAATCAATCAATCAATCAATCAATCAATCAATCAATCAATCAATCAATCAATCAAACAGAAGAAGATAAATTTGATTTTGAATTCAAAATCTATATCAATAAGCGCTAAACTCTAAAACGGCTGCACCAATTGCTATAAAATTTTGACAGAACATAATACTCATTGAGAAGAAGGTTTTTATCTATTAAAAAAATGGCTCATTATTTCACATTTTATGAGCTAAAAACCACCTAGACTTTTATTTATTGCGTAACCATCAACGCATTTTCTACTTAACATCAAAAATACAACTCATGCTTCTGATTAACGTCATTTGGCACAGAAATCGTTACAGCTCAATGCATATTTATTTTCAAAGTGAAAAGACAAGTTTATTTGTATTTCTGCTTCCGTTCACTGATAGCCAACATAAATTCCTATGGGAGAGTTTCATTGGTAATTTGAATTGAAATGCACACCGCAGAATTTCAACTGGCAGAAAAAACAACAAAATTTTTAAATGCAAGAAAAATCTAATTTCGTGCTTTTTTAAATTTCTTATTAACTTCAGCGCGGGTCTTGATTGCTTGATTGCTTGCTTGAAAGTTTGCAAACCTTGCAAGGGAAATTTAACTAACTTCCCATCATCCAATCAAACTGAAATTTGAAGTATAGGCTCAATCCTCTTGACAATGCATTTTATCAAAGTTTGAATATTTTTAGAAATTATTTTTTCAATTACAAATATTAATTAATAATGTTTTAAAACAAAAACAATTGAATAAAATAAAATTAATGTTTGCGTATATCAATTTAAAAATATTTTGTTGAAAATTTTGCAATAATTGAAAAGCTAACGAATCTTTTAATATAAGAAACTTATGAAAAAACCTTGTTTTTAACGACTTGCTTGTTTAAAAATGTGAAAGTTTTACAATTAAGTATCGAGATTATTTTTAAAAAATAACGAAATACATGTTTTAATAATTTTTGAAAAATTCGTTTCCAGGACTTCAAATGTGGAGTTAATTGTATTTTAGAATAATTGCTACTCAAAAACTGTAAGTGATTGAGATTTAAAAATTAGTACTTGATCGAGAAATAAAGATATATGTGTTTCACTACTTTTTGATAATTTCGCTTTCTGGACCTCAAATGTGGGGTAGAAAAAATTAATTGCTTAGAAACACAAAACCGAAATATGTCAAAATGTTGAAATTCAGTATATCTATATTTCTAAAAATAGAAAAATACGTGTTTCAATATTTTTTGACCTCAAACGTAGAGTTGAAAACAGAGTTATATTTTTTTAGAATAACTTTCACTCAAAACTGAAAAAACAACAGATATAGAAATCAGTACTTAGATAATAATTAGAAAATAAAATTACACATGTTTTACCATTTTTTTTTGCTTTGGCTTTCGGGATTACAAATGCAGAATGGAAAAAAGAATTATTTACTTGAAAACGCAATAACTGGAAATGTAAAAACAATAACATTCCGTATTTAGGTTTTTCTTAAAAAAATAATAATTTTCATTATTTTTCGAAAAATTAGTTTCCGAGCTTTGAGGTTTTATCCAGTTCACCATGGACCCGGCCAGGCCTCGATTTTTCTGCTTATGAAAGAAGCCAGTTCGGGCCTGCAATTTTTGTGATTAAATAACAAGCCAAGCCTGCAATTTTGTGCATATAAAATGAGCCGGACTGGGTCTCAAAAAACCGTGTAGGGCACTGTGGATTAGAGTAATGCACGGGTCGGGCCAGGCCGTGATTTTGGAGTTTTCAGACGGGCTGGGCCGGACCTGAAGTCAAGCCGGGCCAGGCCGAAATTTGTTGCCAGGTATATAGAAATTTTAGGCCTGTAAAAACAGACTGGGCTGAGTCAAGGATGTCTTGATATAACCACTGGATCCACAACCTATCCTAGGTCGCTGCATGATTTGGATATAGTAGGCCTATAGTTTCGTGCCCGTAGCTATCGTGCACGTAGTTATCGTGCACGATAGCTGTGCTTATAAACTTAGAACATGCTGACACTCTTTCCACTACTTTCCAGTCTTTCTATTCTCCACAGTGCGTCGTTTATTCAAGTTGTTTTGTCGTGTTCGTTTTTCGGATTACATTTGGGTTTATTTAGCCTTTTCTAGTTACATTATTATCAAAATTAATATTTTTATAGAACTTAATCGTAAAATTTGTTTTATTATTAAACAAATATGTTTAATAAATGTTCAGCAAATAGATGCAAAAGTGGATATGCATCGAATGCTGCAAATGATGAGAAAAAACAATGTTTCCTTTCATGCCTATCCATTGAAAAATCCGGATTTATGTGCTAAATGGAATCAAGCCAATCCTCGAAAGGATTTTATACGAAATAAACACTCAAAAATATGCTCCTTACATTGTGATTCATCGGATTTTGTCAGTTTTCAGTGATCTGTATATGTACAAGTTGAGCAGACACCAGGGTGATAAAAATGCAGAAAGACAGAGAAGAAAGTTGAAAAATGATGCAGTGCCATCAAAATTTGAAAATGCTCCATTGTATTTATCAGTTCCAGCTCAACAACAACAAATAGCAACCAAATCAACAGCAGATAGTCGTCGTCAATTAGACATTGACAAGTTTGAAAAAGCAGAACAAGATTTTGTTAATAATGATAACACTGAATTATATATGTGAACTAGATGAAATATTTCAAAGATTATTAAAGGAAAGTACACTTCCCTCAGGATTTGAATTTAAACTGATAAACAACTCGATGCTGATTTATAAAATAAATATTGAAAGAGATTTTCTAACCATTGTTTCTTCAGTGCTAATAAATGAAAATCTAAAAAATACAATTCGACACAAAACAATGCAACTCCCTAAGTCATTTAATTAACTATTCAAAGAATTGATGATTTTATTGACGATATACATCTGGAAATTGACAGCAATGTTCATGGATTTTCTGATAGCATAATTCCTAAATTAGACAAACTGAACTGGCCTCAACTGTAAAGAAATATTGTTGGATGATGAATCGTTTCATTCAGACATTGACAATTTAAATATTTTTCATTACTTTGATGAAATTAATAGAGGAGGACTTTTAAAGCCTTCAGAATATGTCTTTTTGGTATGTTTAAACTGTTGGAAGGTGTTTGATTCCATAAAAAAAGCAGCAGAAGTGATGCAAATGTTTTTAGCATCAGATAATCAAAGAAAATTTTTTGTAAATATTTTGATGTATATGTAGAAGATGAAGCATTGTTAGTTGAAGACAACTTCTGTTCATCAAATCAAAATGTCAAAGAAATTATCTGTGGAAGATTTTTTAATTGCATATCCAGAAATTTTGTTAGAAATATTAACGATGGTATCAATAATAAAACGAATTTAAATAAAAAACGTAAACTTAATAAAATAAAAAACACTCCTTAATTTTACTTTTTATTTGTTATGATTTTTTTCAATAAATTCTGCTTCATGTTGATGTGATGTTAGGGTTTAGAGAAAATTAAAATATCCTATAATAAGATAAGACATTAAGTGCTTTGTGTCAGCGTTCGTCAGCGCGAGCTTGGGCCTACTAAGTAAATCTAGCAGGTATTGGTTGTGGATCCAGTAGTTATACCGAGACATCCATGGCTGGGCCCGTATTCATGACGATGGCTTAAGTCGTCTCCTACGACGGCGTAACTCAGTGGGGGGCGAAAAAAGCTAATTCATGACACTCGACTAGCGCTGTTCTCGAGATTAAAGTTAGATTAATTTTACGCCTGCTAGCTAGCAGGTTTAACGGGTGTCTTAGTGAAAATAAACACTAATTTCCCGAGCTCTCACATCGTTTCGCTCATAAATATCTATGGTTTCGCTATTGGAGTAATAACTCAAAGCTAAAATTCTAGAACTAAAGAACTTATAATGTTTATTAATTTATTGCTAACTTTGTCATTACAAATGTTGGCTCGTTGTTAATGTTGTAATTACTTTTGAAGACATGAAAATAGGTGGTGGAGTTGGATTTTTTATTGATGAGTGGATCAAGTATTCAACAGTTGATGCTTCACTCTGGAACACCAGTGTTATTTCATTCGAGCTTCTTCTAATCTCAATGGATTGTCAAAAAACTGGAAATTTCTTAGTGGGTGTTATTTATCGTCCCCCGGACACAAATTTACACAGTTTTAACATAGAATTCAGCAATTTGTTAAATTATCTTGTCACAAGAAATATGAATATTTTTTTAATGGGCGACTTCAATATTGATTTTCTCAGTAGAGAACAGAGCTCGTCTATGGCTGATTTTTTCAATTTACTGGCTTCTTACAGCCTTCTTCCGGCATTTACGGCGCCTACCAGGATAAGTTTTAAAACTGCCTCTGCAATTGACAACATGTTTACAAACTACCCCTTACAACATTCTATTGCTAGGATTGTAATTGATGATATCTCTGATCATCTTCCGATTTTTCTGTCAACTGATCTCGCACCTCGCACCAATACTGAAAGATATCAGGTTTCATTTAGAAGGCTGACCAGCCTGAGACAGAAAGAGATGTTTCAACAGATGTTGGGTGAGATAGACTGGTCTGGGGTGATTGGGATGGCCGATGGTGGTGATGCGTCGTCTGATTGCTCATTATTCATTAATAAGTATCTCGAAATATATAACACGTGTTTTCCACTGGTTAAATACACTCGTGGTCCTGCTAGATTTGATAAGGATTTGAATGACGCCCAATCTAATGAAGTGCTGCAAAAAGAAAAATGCCTTATATTAAAAATACCTCAAGAGCCCGACAGTGGCCAATAAAGAGAAATTCACTGTGTACCGTAATCGCTTCAAATCAATGAAAATTGCGACAATCAAAGAATTCTATTCAAAAAAATTCAATTTATGTCAAAACAATGCTAAAGAAACAAGGAAAATCATTGGGAGCCTAATGGGCAAGCGATCTTCTGTGGGGCAGTGCAGGACTTTTGATGCGTGTGACGGGAGTTATTTGACCTCTCCTACAGAAATTGTTGACTCGTTTAATAACCATTCCTCCAGCATTGGCACAGATCTCGCAAAAATATATTAATTTCTAATGCAACATTTGATGAATATCTTGGCAATCCCGTGGTCCATTCTTTCGATGCTGTACCTACAACACCGGGCGAGATCATTGAAATATCGACACGATTAAAAATCTCACACAGCAGTGGAATCGACGGAATTGACCCGTGTATTGCAAGATGATCTGTTCCACGGATAGCCCATCTTCTTTCCTGCATAATAAACTGCTCTTTTTCTTCAGTGGTTTTTCCTGATCAGTTAAAGTCGGCAAAAGTAATTCCCTTTCACAAATCTGGCAAACAGATACCATTTCCAATTATAAGCCAATAACTATTTTATATTGCTTCTCAAAGTTTTTTGAAAAAGCTATGCACTCCAGGCTCTATGGATTTCTTGCCAGATTCTCCATCATTACCAGGAGTCAGTTCGGCTTTAGAAAAAATCACTCTACCTACATGCCGCTCGTTCTGTTACACTCGAGGATTGCGGAGGCTATGGATCGAGGAGACTACATCATCGGCGTGTTTCTGGACCTGGCCAAGGCTTTTGATACAGTGAATCACAAAGTCTTGCTAAAAAAACTTGAACACTATGGGGTCCGAGGGATTCCATTAATGTGGTCTGGAGATTATTTGAGCGGTAGAACTCAACAGGTCCACTACAACGAAGTTACTTCATCAACGCGGCGGGTAACTTGTGGCGTGCCTCAGTGGTCGGTGCTAGGCCCTCTCTTATTTCTTATCTACATTAATGATTTGTGCACTGTTTCGCGTCGTCTCGGATTTGTCTTGTTCACCGATGATACCAACCTTTTTGCTTCTGCTGAAAACCTAAAAGATTTATATGATGTTACTAATCATGAACTACTTTCCGTTTATAAATGGTTTTGTGCTAATAAACTTTCTTTAAATATAAGTAAAACCAACTATATTCTATTCCACCATAGAAATAAATTAATTTGTTCTGATTATCAACTTCTTATTGACGATAAACCTATTGCGCGAGTTTCCTCGTGTAAATTTCTTGGAATGTTGCTTGTTGAGCACCTCTCACTGATTAACCATATTAGTTACGTCACCTCTGAAGTTGCAAAAAATTGTGGAATTCTATGATGTTGTATTACGCTCTCGTTTACCATTACTTGTCCTATTGTAATATTGTTTGGGCTTCAAATTATCCTACACGTCTAAAGTCTCTCCACATCTTACAGAAAAGAATCATCCGAATATTATTTAACTTGCCCTTTGCATCATCTTGTAAAATGAAAATGATCGAGAATAATCTACTGAATGTATTCAAGTATTCCGATAACAATTTCCTCATTGAAAAGCATTTCGCTATTTAAAAAATCGTTGAAATCTTACATATTACAGCTAGATTCATAATTTCAATATCTATATACTTATGTTAACTTCGATACAATGATGTTAACTTATATATATATACTTATGTTTACTCCTATACACTTAATTTAGAGTTAAATGATGATTTATTGGATCAAATCTTCAAGTTCAACAGTTAAAATTTGGGACAAGAAGAAGCTCAGAAAAGACTCTAACTATGAGAATCCTGTGTTTATGTAAAATATATTTATAGCTTTTGAATTTTTTTTATTTAAAAATCATGGCATATAAGCAAGTGCATTTTAAATTATGTCTACTGCATCTAAAATTTTTTGTGCTGAATTGTATTCAGTTAGGAAATGGATTATTTTATTAGGACAAATTTTGAAAATTGTTTCTTATTATAATATTTTGTCAACCGTTTGGAAGTGTATGATAAAATATTTGCAATAAACATGTTTCAAATGAAACAACTGTGTCTTGATTTACTTTTACTGGTTCTGATTTGTATTAGAGTTACTGTTATGTAACTTGTTTGAACACAGTGGATTATTTGATTTAGGTAAAAGAATAATTATTACAAATCTGATGTAGGTGAAAACAATATTAGTTATAGTTATTGAACAAATATCTTGTTAGCAGGGAGCTGTGCTATGAAAATCCTTTGGGAAAAGAATAATTTTTATGAATAATTTTAGCTTTTTTGATTAATTTTTGGGAAATTATACTATAATTATTTTTTGATTAATTTTTTATATACATGTATATTATAGAGCTTAAAATAATATTAGAATCTCCTGTTTAAGACAATTAGATTTGTTGGTTATAATTTTTTTTAACTTTTGTTAATTTCAATAAATTGATGACAAGAGTATACTTGTTGTAAATTGCTTAACATATGATAACAAGAGTATACTTGGATTATTATTATATTACAAACAGATTTCAACGTAGGTTTTAAAATAAAATCCAGCGAAATTTTGTAGGGCTGCCAGTCTGAAACTAGCAACGCAGAGCGTAGGGCTTTAGTCGCGCGTAACGTAAGCGCGCGTCATGAATACGGACCCTGAGTCCAAATTAAGCCCTGTACACATCGACAAACGTCAAACGTGAGTTGACACGTCCTGATCAAATCTAACACGTCCGGTACAATCGGAGTTTGTAGATGTGATATAGCCGTTAGTCTTAATGTAAAATACACGCGACTTCAACGTGCTTGTCGCGTCAGGTTTGTGCTTAACTATATCACACCGACCGATTTGATCTGATTTCTTTTGTTTGGTGCTGTCGGGTTGGGTTTTTTTGTCGCTGTGTACAGGGGTTTAGACGGGCCTGCCATGCCTGGAATTTTGGCTTATGAAACAGGCCGGGCCACAAAAAAATCGGCCCATACAGTACTCTACTATTGATGCATGGTTCAAATTCTCTAATTTCAAGCGAGCAAAACCGCGACGGGCACTGCTAATGCAATGGTAAATATGCAGGTATGCTATTGAACATGCATATGCAATAATAAATATTTTCGTGTATGATGATGTACGCTATAATACACAAATATGAAATAATAAATATGCATGTAAAGTAATTATTTAAAATACAATCAACTTTCAAGGAAACAAAAAATTAATTTTAAGTTTTTTTCCTAATGAGCTGACCTACCTCAATCTAAAAATCGTTAAAAGTTTTAATAAAAATTTCTTCATAAAAATATTTGGTAATATTTGACATTCTATTTGATCGAAACTCATACATTAAATTTGATTGTATGTTTGTAGCTGACAAAATCTTGGGAGGGCCAATTTACCAACCCCCTTCTCCGCCCTTCCAAAACGTTTTAATACATTTTCAAATCTTGGAAGACAAATTAATTCATTTTGCGTCATTTAATCGATCTGAAACCTGGAGTTTAGACCTGCTCCTGCTGACAATGAATTCTATTAATCTGTGTGGTTCTATGACTCTCAAATTGTGTTTTATTTTTTTGCGAGGGCAAGTCAAAGGAGAAAAATTATTTTTTTTCCCGAATTCCAGTGGATGTTTTTATTTAACTTTTTTTTTAATAAAAACTTTAACTTAATGGCTTCATATTTTTTGGAGGACCAATTAATATAGGATTTATAAAAAGCTTCGATTTTGCGGTTTTTTTTATTTAAAAATGAATTAGCCACTTAATCTTGTAGATATATGACACTTAAAATTTTTCTGTTATCGTTTTGAGAAATATAAAATAAATAAAAACTGCAACTGTAAATATTTAAACATTTAAACACTAACATTTTGTGTTGTCGCACATTGGGTGGACGGATGGCTGTTAGTACGAGCCTAGTGTTCGTACGAGTTTAGTATAGCTAGCTACGAGTGGTCAATTTATTTAGTTGTTCTATCTTAAAGACACCAGTTGCTTATAAACGAAGTTATTTTTATTTCAATTTCAGAAGTTAATTATTACCAAAAAAATTTTATACAATTAGAAACCTTTCTTGGAAGTTTGATGATCCAAGATGGCGGAATGATACAATTGGCATGCTCTCCCAAAGTACATTTTTCCTCAATGCAACTCATAGGAAAACAGGTCACCTTGTTATGGTAAGCCACTTTACACCACGAGCAGGTAATGGCTATAATCTCCTTGAGTTAAATAAGCAAATATTTGTGTTTATTAAACTGATTAGCAAATTAAATATGCCCATTGATGCATGTTATCTCTTCTCTTTACATGCAGTAACATCACCCGGTGAAATAAGAAAGTATAAGCACAACAATAATTACTGCAATAACAATAATAGTAATAATAAAATCTATAATAACAAAATAAATAACTTAAAATTATAATAACAATAATGATATTTAGATATTCCGGAGATTTGCATCACGGAAAAGAGTTTACGGATGTGTGGCGGACACGCACGGCAGCTCACAAATGAGCGATAATTCGATTATGAGAAATTATGAATTCTCTCTTACCTTGCTCTGGAAGGAAAACCTTTGCTGGAAAGACTGTAAATAAGACAAATTGAATTATTGTAATTACCGGAAAGAAAGTAAAAAGAGAACAATAAAACGGATCCACCCATCCACACCACCACCACCACCACAATCCCCTCCCTACTACCATACGTTCCGAAATTGTCTTTTTTGCGTGTATACATTCCTGATTTTACAGAAATATTCTTTTCATGGAACACCACATGGTCAGATCAACAATAAAAGAGGTTTTTGTGGAATATATTTTTCCTAAAATCTTCAAAAATAGTTTCTTTTTCTTCTTCTTTCATTCACAGTAAAACTTATTTACATTTCATAGGAAAAAATAACCAAAAAAGCTCATATTAACTATTTTAGCTGTTTTCATTTCAATTTTAAATAGTTTGTAAATACAAAATTATTACTAGAATAACATTCAATGCAGCAAGAGTAACAATCAGTTTGCTCTATTTCTTTCTCTCTCTCTCTCTCTCTCTCTCTCTCTCTCTCTCTCTCTTTCTCTCTCTCTCTTTCTCTCTCTCTTTCACACAAAGACACTCAAACGACCAGCATTATAATAATTTAAAAATATATAGAATAAATAAAAAAATTACACCACCACCACAGCAATAAAACAACTCTTATCAACGTCGACTTTATCTCCTGCCAACAGATTCGAATAGACGACATCAGCAGAAAGCACAAATGCAATTTCGGTCGCCTGCTACAACCCATTTAAACTTTGCAACGAATATAACAAACATGACACACGACAGACATTTCATTATTATTTCTCCATCGGTTTCATCGCAACACACGCGAATATTTTTCTTCATTAAAAAATAAGTTTACTTAAAAACAGGAAGATTTTAATTAATTATTTTAAATAATCAAAACTTTGTTAATTAACTAATTTTCTAACTAATTGACTTTTAATTGAATCTAATCAATCTAAAACAAACTTAAAAATAAATAAAAATTCCATATTTAGTTCAGCCTGTATGGATGTAATTTGCAATGTGCTTGTAATGTTTAGGAACACAGCTGTTCTGTGATTGTTGTTCTGTGATTGTTGTTCTGTGATTGTTGTTCTGTGATTGTTGTTCTGTGATTGTTGTTCTGTGATTGTTGTTCTGTGATTGTTGTTCTGTGATTGTTGTTCTGTGATTGTTGTTCTGTGATTGTTGTTCTGTGATTGTTGTTCTGTGATTGTTGTTCTGTGATTGTTGTTCTGTGATTGTTGTTCTGTGATTGTTGTTCTGTGATTGTTGTTCTGTGATTGTTGTTCTGTGATTGTTGTTCTGTGATTGTTGTTCTGTGATTGTTGTTCTGTGATTGTTGTTCTGTGATTGTTGTTCTGTGATTGTTGTTCTGTGATTGTTGTTCTGTGATTGTTGTTCTGTGATTGTTGTTCTGTGATTGTTGTTCTGTGATTGTTGTTCTGTGATTGTTGTTCTGTGATTGTTGTTCTGTGATTGTTGTTCTGTGATTGTTGTTCTGTGATTGTTGTTCTGTGATTGTTGTTCTGTGATTGTTGTTCTGTGATTGTTGTTCTGTGATTGTTGTTCTGTGATTGTTGTTCTGTGATTGTTGTTCTGTGATTGTTGTTCTGTGATTGTTGTTCTGTGATTGTTGTTCTGTGATTGTTGTTCTGTGATTGTTGTTCTGTGATTGTTGTTCTGTGATTGTTGTTCTGTGATTGTTGTTCTGTGATTGTTGTTCTGTGATTGTTGTTCTGTGATTGTTGTTCTGTGATTGTTGTTCTGTGATTGTTGTTCTGTGATTGTTGTTCTGTGATTGTTGTTCTGTGATTGTTGTTCTGTGATTGTTGTTCTGTGATTGTTGTTCTGTGATTGTTGTTCTGTGATTGTTGTTCTGTGATTGTTGTTCTGTGATTGTTGTTCTGTGATTGTTGTTCTGTGATTGTTGTTCTGTGATTGGTTGTTTCTTTCCAACAAAGTTCGGTATTTCTTTTTATTTCAAATTATCAAGCATAAAATGTGGCGTTGATCATTTACAACTAATTAAAAAGATAATTATGCTGTTAAAGACTACGTACAAACTAAACCTAGCAAAGGACATGTTCCAATTCAAAAGGACGAATTTCAGGAATGACCTGGTTGTGAGATTTAACCTGACCCATGATCTTATTTTTTTGATTGCCCTCAGGAAATGCCAAGACAAGACGAAATGTCAGCAGAGGTAATCCATCGTGATGAATCTGTTTCGCTCAATCACTTCATGGATGAAAGCGAGGAAAATATTACTAAATGCTCGGAGAAGCTTGTCCCATCGGAGAAAAAAAAATTCGAAGGACTTGTTATGTTGAGACCTTCATCGTATATAGCTGACAGAGTGGCTTGAAATAGTGTACGCCAAATGTTATAGTCCGCCTTGAGTTATCAAGAATCCAACCCAATCCCAATCATCCTGAAATTGTAGCAATTCAACATCATTTTCAAACGAATTCAAACATTCAGATCGAATTACAACGTTTGCAAAAGAATTGTAATTTTCAACAACTACTATTTATTTTTATCTCTTAAAACAATTAGCGTGAAAGACTTTGAGCCATTTAAAGTCGACTTCGAATTGACCAATAAAGTTTTACTGCCGTAAAAACTAAACTTAACTTTTTATCTTATAAATAAATAACGAGAAGATCATGTGACGCAAAAAACTGATTATGTTTAACATTTACCACCCGATGAGTTTTTACGATATACTTTCTCGTGGTAGCCCACCATCAAACCAGACCATGAGCAGCAGTCTCGTAGTCCTGGTGAGTCTCGACAGAGAACAAGGTTTGTGCGAAAGCAAATATAAACGCATGCATTTTGTCAAGATTAATGAAGGAGCTATTCTTTCATGAGTATTTGAGTATATATGTTTTTAAATAATTAATGACATCATTTTGGCTGGCATTAGTTATTGATTTCAAGTATCAATCTTTGCTAAATGAGCGTTCAAAGACGTTCCCAGTTCTTAAGTTGTATCTATACTCATAATTTCATAAATTAATTTTGTACAAGCATAAGAAATGCATAGCAACTATTACTAAAATCAACCGAGTTTATTCACCTCCACACACTTCAACCAAAGGCCACTAACAGACACCGTACAAACGCACTCGCTGTTCACTGGAGTGAAAAACTAGAAACAAATATTTGCTGCCGTCGTACGTAGTTGTTCAACTGCCAGAAGATGTAGAGCTGATTGTAAGTGATGAAGGAAGAAAAAGAAAATGAAATCTGTTGTTTTTGTTACCTTTCCGCATTTGCAGCATTTTCCTTCCTGCCTGCGTCTGTGCACCCAATGATGTCTTGTTATGGTGTTCTGAAACAATCATTTCAAATTAGCATACATCTTTTTTTAGATTTTCGTTGCAAATAATAGAAGAACGAGAAAAATGTTAATGTGTTGAATGATTATTTATCATCAGAGAAATAGTAAAAGTTCAATTAAACAGTTCATCTTTATAAGAAAGAACATAAATTTAATATTAATGATCTCGTTGAAACTTCCTAACTTATAGGCGACTTGACACAAAACAGTTCTTCATTCCTAATTATATTATATTTTAGCCAACGCGTTTCGGAGCACCATTTTCGAGGTTCAATACATTTTTAAACAAAATCCACGAACAACTGAAAATTACAAGATGCCCACAAAACATGTCTCCACATAACAACACACTATCTATTTAAAACTAAGGCCAACACGTTTAGCCTTAGTGTTAAATAAAATGATTGACAATGTAAAATTTGGAGTTGGAGTTATTCGAAGTAGATTCAGTAAATTTGAACAAAGTTTCATTAAGGTTGTGGCAGTTAAATATGCGGTGCTGTTTAATAGGGAGTGTTTAAGAAAGGAATTTTTATTCCGATATATACAATATATAATCAATATATAGTATATATATATATATATATATATATATATATATATATATATATATATATATATATATATATATATATATATATATATATATATATATATATATATATATATATATATATATATATATATATATATATATATATATATATATATATATATATATATATATATATATATATATATATATATATATATACTATTTTTTGTTTTCTATACAAATCCAAACCACTGGACCAATTTCAACAAAATTTGGCGTAAAATTAGTTATAAAAAAATATATAGTAATTTAAATAATGTTTTTTATTTTTTTATGGCCAAAAAACAACCCAGGCCAGTAGTGCCTATGTACAAACATAATTTCGTTAAAAATTTAGATTTAACTTGCGTAACAAAGTTTGAAAAAACTTTAAAATATTTTTTAATAAGTCTCATATATATATATATATATATATATATATATATATATATATATATATATATATATATATATATATATATATATATATATATATATATATATATATATATATATATATATATATTGTTTTAGTGCAAATTAACTCATTTAATTGTGAATGCACATCATTTAAAAGAAAATGCATTGTGCACTTTAACATTTATGAACATTTTAATGACTTAACATTAAAACGTTGAATATCATTAAGTGCAAATGTAGCACAATGTTTGTGAAAAATTGCCTACAAAAGATTAAAATGGTTTTTATCTATTGAGAATTTGTTTAACAAAAAACTAAACAAAATAAAACTTTAATCATTATACATGTAATAATTTAAATGTAGACTCATAATATCATAACATCATAATATCATAACATCATAATATCATAACATCATAATATCATAACATCATAATATCATAATATCATAATATCATAACATCATAACATCATAATATCATAATATCATAATATCATAATATCATAATATCATAACATCATAACATCATAATATCATAACATCATAACATCATAATATCATAACACCATAACATCATAATATCATAACATCATAACACCATAACATCATGACATCATAACGTCCTAACATCATGAGATCGTTACATTATAACATCATAACATCTACCTCTCTATAATTTCTGTGACTTCCTTCACAATATGTTGGCTTGCAACGGAACAGCATCTGAAAATACAGACAATTACTGATAGTATAAATTTCATCTTTTTCTCTAATTATATTTGACCAAATGTACCGAAACTAAAATTATTATTTCAAAACTTCAGTTCTATCTGTAATTATAAGATAATCTAAGAAGTGAAAGATAATGATCATATCATCTTCCTTGACAGAATAAAAATTGTATTTAAAATAAATTTAATTTTTTTTTATAAATTCAAATTAAGACTCTTATGGAGAAATATGGTGTTTAACCGTGTGAATGAATTGCACATGTGTGCATGAATTGTACATGTGTGAATGAATTGTGCATGAGTAAATGAATTGTACATGTGTGAATGAATTGTACACGTGTGAATGAATTGTACATGAGTGAATGAATTGTACATGTGTGAATGAACTGTGCATGTGTGAATGAATTGTGCATGTGTGAATGAATTGTACATGTGTGCATGAATTGTACATGTGTGAATGAATTGTACATGTGTGAATGAATTGTGCATGCGTGAATGAATTGTACATGTGTGCATGAATTGTACATGTGTGAATGAATTGTACATGTGTGAATGAATTGTACATGTGTGAATGAATTGTGCATGTGTGAATGAATTGTATGTGTGTGAATGAATTGTACATGTGTGAATGAATTGTACATGTGTGAATGAGTTGTACATGTGTGAATGAATTGTACATGTGTGATTGAGTTGTACATGTGTGCATGAATTGTACATATGTGAATGAATTGTACATGTGTGAATGAATTGTACATGTGTGAATGAATTGTACATGAGTGAATGAATTGTACATGTGTGCATGAATTGTACATGTGTGAATGAATTGTGCATGCGTGAATGAATTGTACATGTGTGAATGAATTGTACATGTGTGAATGAATTGTACGTGTGTGAATGAATTGTGCATGTGTGAATGAATTGTACGTGTGTGAATGAATTATGGATGTGTGAATGAATTGTACGTGTGTGCATGAATTGTGCATGTGTGAATGAATTGTGCATGTGTGAATGAATTGTACATGTGTGAATGAATTGTGCATGTGTGAATGAATTGAACATGTGTGAATGAATTGTACACGTGTGAATGAATTGTACATGAGTGACTGAATTGTGCATGTGTGAATGAATTGTACATTTGCAAATTTATTGTACATGGCTGGATTAATTGTACATGGGTGAATTACTTTGTACGTGACTGAATTGAGTGTACGTGCGTGAATTAATTGTACGTGCATAATAATTATATAACTCATATAATTTTTATACTATAAAAGTTCATTTTCTACCAGAAACAACTATAAATCTTTCTTTTTTTATAAAAAATTGCGCATCAAAGTTGTTTTGAAAAACAAAAAAGATTAAACTACGCAATCTTCTCTATTTTTCTTGCTTCGAATATACAGATCTACGTTAGATTTATAAAAATAAAAACTAAAAAAACACAGAATCATAAACAGATCCGTCATCGTCATTGCCACTACGTTTGGAGGACTGAAAATCTCTGATGCGTAAAAGCTTACAACATGGAAGCTTGCGTTTTCTTGTTTAGTATTTTTTTATCCTTTTTCGTCACTCTTGCATACAAAAATAAACAAACGTGAACTGACTTTTAAATAAAAAAATATATACGTTATTAATAATATTAATTTTTATTCAAAAAACGTATTTCAAAAACCGGAAAATTCCATTCAAGAAATAGAAAAGAGTTGCGGCAGTCTGGCTGAAAAGTCAATATGTCTCCATTGAAGAACATTTCAATTATTACATTTTTAAACAAAAAAGTAGGTTCAAGTAAAGTTGTAATAAAAATTTGAGTTTTCAGCAACTAAGTTAAAAAGAACAAAGAAATGACGCAACGCATGGGAGATTGCTGACCAATAAATAATTATGTGCTTTTAAAAACATAGAAAATTACTTCTTTAAAACACCATTTAGTTTAACTAATCTGAAAAACGGAAACTTAATAGTACTTAATACAAAGCATATCATTAATTCACTAATAAAACCAAAAATAATGTAAAACATAAGTATAAACTGGACAATTCGATATAAAGTTATACTAAAAATTGTTCAATATATAATTATCAAGAAATCTTCAACAAAGAATTATTTATAAATCTTCAAAAAGTAATTATTAAGGAATTTACAATGTATAAAATATTTTCAGGATATGACTAATATAATAATAAGTGGTCTTCAATATGAAATTGTTACGAAATCTAAAATGCATAATTAAAAATTTGTAATATGAAAGCATATCAACGTTTTTATTAACAAATTAAATAGAAAATCTAAAACACAAAATATTCTGGAATTTTTGATAAAAACTATTAAAGAATCTTTAATATAAAATTAATACATGGAAGTTCCAAGAAAAGAACAGCCAATTACAAGAAGTCTATTGACAAAGAAGTCCAGCAGTAGATATAACACAACAAAGCATAACAGGATTGGAAATTTATGAAGGAGAGAAGATTGGATTACACTGCGGAGAGACAAAATGAGAAAGAGACAAAAATAAGAGTAATAATAACATAATAACATCAACGTTCAATGTTAGATAAGAAATTTTTTATTTAAATTTTTCTTGTCTACAACTTCATTATTATAATCACCGTCATTATAATCGTCATCATCACTAGCTTCACTAGCACCATCAGCAGCCGCAGTATCATTCAGAGCATCATCATCATCTCATCATCCACTTCTGTAAACCCTTTTTGAGTGCATAATACTAACAATGTGCTGTACCTGCGAGTTTTTCAATTTATTAAATTTGAAAAAAAAACTAACCGAAAAAGAATTGTTAAAAAATATTTTTAGAAATAAAAATTAAAACATTCAAAACAGCCATGTTTTAAATATTATTTAGCTGCTTTCAAAACGAAATTAAACGAGAAAACAAAAATATATAACACCTTCGGGATATATATATATATATATATATATATATATATATATATATATATATAACATTCAAAAAAAATTTAAAAGAACTGAACAAAAAATAAATCTGCCTCCTGACAAAATTCATCCCAGAATTCTTTGGGAAACTAGGCCCATAATCTCTGGTTATCTGAGTCGGATTTTTAAATGTTCTTCGTATGCGGGACAGGTGAATGAGTCATGTTGTTCCAATACACAAGAAAAGGAGCAAAATAAAGATTGACAATTACAGGTAAGTCGTATTTACATCTGTTTGTAGCAAAGTTCTGGAATCTATTATCAAAGATCATACAATGAATTAATCTTTACAAAATGATCTATTTAACCAGAACCAATTTGGATTCATTCCTTTAAGATCAAATGTGTTACAAATGTTGTCCTCGATGTGTTGACAGAAGCTATGAATTTAGGAAAAAGGGCTGATGTTGCCTATACAGACCTGCAAAAAGCATTTGATAAGCTATCTCATAGTAGACTCCTATTCAAATTACAAAAATATGGTCTAACTGTTACAATAGTAAAATGAGTGGAACTGCAAAAAGATATTGACAAAATATTTTGTTGGTTCAATGATTGAGGAATGAAAATCAATATAAAAAAAGCTTTGTTTTAAAAATGAGAAAAAATCAATTACAATCTGGCTGACACAGAGGGTGCAATTCATATACTTCCAAGGGTAGAAGGGTAGATACTTCCATGCTTTTGAGATCAATATTTAAAGCATGTAAATATTTGTGTGTGTGATAATATATGCAATAAAAGATTTAGGTGTTATTTTAAATTCTAAATTGCATAATAAACAAAACCAGTGTAATGCTAGGACTGATAGCAAGGAACTTCAAACACTTGTCAAACAAAACCTTTGTGGGTTTATATAATTCCTTGGTTAGGTCTCAGCTGGCGTGGAACCCTATAGGTGAAGTTTGATAGATGCACTATATATATATATATATATATATATATATATATATATATATATATATATATATATATATATATATATATATATATATATATATATATATATATATATATATATGTTTGTGTGTGTGTGCTTGTGCGTGCGTGTGTATGTGTGTATTGTGTATGTCTGTGTGTGTACTGGGAAAAAAACATGAATTATTACATTGGCAGAGAGAGATTAGGTGGATGCAATAACGGATATTTTCTAAATGACATGATATTATTATGTAATGAACAGGTTTTATACGTAATTAAGCATGGCCGTTAAATTATTCCGTCCGTGAATTTGTCTTAGTTTCCGTCCGTTAAATTTTACGGAGAGAGTTTTTGGTTACGAGTTTTAAAAGATCGACAATTTTTGCCATTAATTTTGGCTGAAATTAGTAAAACGCTTTACATGTAGTATTATTGATATAAGATGTTTTAATTTTAACATTTCTAAATCTTTTTTTTTATGCTTTGAGTTATAAAAGATTAATTTATATTTATAACTTCTCAATTTACAATTAAAGTGCATTAGTTCTCTAGAGCTTGATCAGTCGCCGGTGGTTCTTATTCAACGCTTTCTTAGCAAATCAAGTTGCTGTTTTACTCATTTGTTATTAAATCTTGTTTCATCGATCTTTGTAGACTCAAAGAACTACTTTTATTTCTGAAAATTTTTATTTTTTAAGTCCTTTATGTTAACTTTACTTTTCTGTCTGTCTGTTTGATTGATTGAACACAAACTCATTTCCCGTCATCCCTTCGATCTGAAACTTGATCCATAGACACGTTAGGACCAAAAAATAATTTTGAGATTTTCACGCTAAAAAAACAAATATTTTGAACGCTCTGCTAACAAATCTATGCGTTTGTCAGTGACGTTAATTAACTCAATCAAATGTAAATGTAGGTAATATAAATATACAAAGTGTTATTGTTCATTTCGTTGAAAGACAACAAAATTTGATGTCAACTTTCAACCATTTCACGTATTCCTCTCGATCTGAAGTTTTTTTACGTCGATTTGATAGTTCATCATATATATATTAGGATTTTTTATTTATAACTAGCGGGGGCACCCGGCGTTGCCCGGGGATTTTAGAGGTTTTTCTAATGTTTGTCTCTCTCGCTCCCGTTTCCTTCTCCACTTTCCCGTTCCCGTCGCGTTCCCGGTCGCTTTTCCACGTATATCTATATCTATATATATATATATATATATAAAAATGAATGTTTGTATGTTAATGGCCTTTATGCATTGCTACACCATTCATCCGATCGTAATGAAATTTTCACACAACCTTGAGAGTCAAGGGGAATCAAATATAAAAAAAAAATTGAAATCCGTCACAAAATGAGCGGAGCGGAGCGGGTGAGCGAGCGGGAACTACAAATATATATATATATATATATATATATAACGGACAGCGAGCGGGAACGGAAAAGCAAGCGTGAGCGGGAATGGGAGAGCAAACGTGAGCGGGAACGGGACAGCGACCGGGAACGGGAAAACGACCGGGAGCGGGAAAGCGACCGAGAGCGGGAAAGTGACCGGGAGCGGGAAAGTGACCGGGAGCGGGAAAGCGACCGCGAGCGGGAAAGCGACCGGGAGCGGGAAAGCGACCGGGAGCGGGAAAGCGACCGGGAGCGGGAAAGCGACCGGGAGCGGGAAAGCGACCGGGAGCGGGAAAGCGACCGGCAGCGGGAAAGCGACCGGCAGCGGGAAAGCGACCGGCAGCGGGAAAACGACCGAAAACGGGAAAGCGAACAGGAGTGGGAAAGCAGGTGGGAAAGGAAACGGGAGAGAAAGAGACAAACATTAGAAAAACCTCTAAAAAACCCGGGCAACGCCGGGTATCTCCGCTAGTATATATATAAAAATGACTGTTTGTATGTATATATGTATATATTCATGTCCTTTATGCATTGCTACACCATTCATCCGATCGTAATGAAATTTTCACACAACCTTGAGAGTCAAGGGGAATCAAATATAGAGAATTTTTTTTTGAAATCCATCACAAAATGAGCGGAGCGGAGCGGGTGAGCGAGCGGGAACTATATATATATATGTTTGTGCGTATGTATGTGTGCATGTATGTATGTGTATGTGCATGTATGTGTGTCTGTGTGTGTGTTTATGTATGTACTAGCGGAGATACCCGGCGTTGCCCGGGTTTTTAGAGGTTTTTCTAATGTTTGTCTCTTTCTCTCCCGTTTCCTTTCCCACCTGCTTTCCCACTCCTGTTCGTTTTCCCGTTTTCGGTCGTTTTCCCGCTGCCGGTCGCTTTCCCGCTCCCGGTCGTTTTCCCGTTCCCGGTCGCTGTCCCGTTCCCGCTCACGTTTGCTCTCCCATTCCCGCTCACGCTTGCTTTTCCGTTCCCGCTCGCTGTCCGTTCCGGGTCGCTTTCCCGTTTCTATAATAGACAAATTAACCCACAAACATTTATATATATATATAGTCTTAGCAAATCTATTTTACGTTTTATAGGCTAACAGAAGTTATGAAAGAATGTAAAAGAGAAAATGAGCGTGAACGGGAACGGGAACGGGAGAGCAACCGTGACCGGGAATGGGAGAGCAAGCATGACCGGGAACGGGAGAGCAAGCGTGAGCGGGAACGGGAAAGCAACCGGGAACGGGAAAGCGACCGGGAACGGGAAAGCGACCGAGAACGGGAAAGCGACCGGGAACGGGAAAGCGACCGGGAACGGGAAAGCAACCGGGAACGGGAAAGCGACCGGGAACGCGGAAAGCGACCGGGAACGCGGAAAGCGACTGGAATCGGGAGAGCAAGCTTGGAAGGAAACGCGAGCAAGAGAGAAAATCGATAACAAAACGTCTGAGCTGGAAAACGACCGAGAGCGGAAAAGCGACCGGGAACGCGACGAAAACGGGAAAGTGGAGAAGGAAACGGGAGCGAGAGAGACAAACATTAGAAAAACCTCTAAAAACCCCGGGCAACGCCGGGTAACCCCGCTAGTATATATATATATATATATATATATATATATATATATATATATATATATATATATATATATATATATATATATATATATATATATATATATATATATATATATATATATATATATATATATATATATATATATAGTTCCCGCTCCGCTCCGCTCATTTTGTGTCGGATTTCAAATTTTTTTTCTCTATATTTAATTCCCCTTGACTCTCAAGGTTGTGTGAAAATTTCGGATGAATAACATATATATATATATACATACATACATACATACATACATACATACATACATACATACATACATACATACATACAAACATTCATTTATATATAGATAGATAGAATATTGTTTGTATACCAATTTTATTGAAATTATTGATTATCAGATTTTCTTTTCAATATTGCAAATATCAATTTTATACTAAAAATATTCTTTTCATTTATATAGTATTTAGAATACTGTATATCACATTTAAATACATTACAGACTTATATCTTCATAAAAAATATTTGAATTAAATTGTTTCTTTCTGCAAACGAAGTTTTTACGGTGCACTTGTTTTCCAGAATGAAATATTGTAATTCTCTTTACTATGGTTTGCCTTAATATATCTCACCACTTTTATCTTAAGTTTTCAATTGTTCCGTATTTCTCAATTCCGATATTTTTCATAGTTTTTCTTATTTTGACCAAATTACACTGACTTCCTCTGAAATGCACAATAATTTTTAAAATAAAATGTATTATGTTTAAAACTAATAATTCAAGTTGATAAAGTCTCTGCACCTAAATCATGGAGTTCTAGATATATCTAGGATAACCATGACCTAAACATTATAACCCGAAGTCTTCCTTCCTCTAATCGTATCTTACTCAATCCTATAAAACATTCTTATTTTATTTTGGTTTAATTATCTTTATGGAGCCGTCTCGCTTCTTCACTCACAATTTTTGGAGTCACTCTCTGTTTTCCGTTGAAACCTAAAGAAACATCTTTTTCGTTGCTTCGTGGTAAAACAGCTTTCAGTTTCAATAAATGCAGTAAAGGTTTTTTTTTAAAGAAATGGACAAGCCGTGGTCGATCGGATTGAAATTCAAATCAAAGACTTATTTTTTTTTCTTTTAAACGTTTCATTTAAAAGTTATATTAAACAAGTAAAGGAAAAACGAGTTTTTCAACACAAACTTTGATTTCAAATACACTCGATTTAGAAATACGAAAGATGTTCAAATTAATATTTTTTAATTGAATCAATTATTGTCATCCAATAAAAAGCTATGCTGAAGGTTTCAGCTTCCTAGCTAGTAAAAAAGCTGGTTAAATTTTACTTGCAAGATTTTCGTACAGAGAAAAACACACACACAAATAGAGATTGTAACCTAAATAAAAGTTTGTAAAAATGTAACAAACCAAAACCAAATACTGTTTATAGAATTAATTTCTAAGAACATATATAATTATTATCCAAAGTGCAGGAAGAATTATAAACCTCACAAACTGGCCAGAAAGTCTACTACTAATGTAAAATACCACCTAAAATTGGCAACATATGTTGAATCTATTTAATTTTTAGATTCACAAAATGTTAAAATATTTTTTCTTATCTAGGTAAGTTATTTAAATTAAACTTTAGTAATAAAATTCCAGTTATTATATGAGTTGTTCAAAACAAATTTTCAGGATGAAAATTTTAAGCAGAAATCTCATCGATTTATTTCAAAACCGAATTAGCTTTAATTTCCCGGACACATCAGACAAGCAAACGTACAAATGTTAAAACCAGCACGATACGGTACCATACATTGACGGTTCAAGGGGCGGGAGGCGGCGGAGCGATACCATAGCCTATGAGGATCATCCGAGGCTGGTTTAAATTGCTAGCTGCAGGGGAGGTCGATTTGCCGGTCCTTGTCCAACTTATTGCACCTCACTAGTTGGCGGGCTGGAGTGAGTCGAGCCTTGTGCCCACGAAAGCCTTGTGCTTTCGGTGGCCTCCCTTCCTCAAAGCCAACATAAACACGTCACCAAACAGTCAAACATACATACCGTCTAAATTGTCTAATTGACAAATACAGACATTAATAAAACCACACACACACATACCATACATTGCAACGCAACGCATTACAACACAATGTATACAATAAAACACGATGAGCTTGAGCCTACATCTGAAGCTTTTCCTAGAGATTGGCGGTGCAATGGTCTTTGACATGAAAGTAATTTAATTTTTATCTTAATTTTTTATAACTTCGACTTAGATTTGACCAGTAGTTTTTGTGGTATTCATATTTTAATCATTAACTAATTTTTCCCTAGAGATAGCCCATCAAAAATGAAGGATTTTTTAGAATATCATATATCTTTTTGCTTTTGCAGCGCATCCTGACCGCGTTACTCAAAGTTATAATCTACATACATACACATATACATACATACAAACAGACATACATACATACATACATACATACATACATACATACATACATACATACATACATACATACATACATACATACATACATACATACATACATACATACATACATACATACATACATACATACATACATACATACATACATACATACATACATACATACATACATACATACATACATACATACATACATATTTACATTGGAAATTATGTATTTAGATTATTAATTATTTATTATTATAAATATTACTCTAATTTTTAGTAATAATATTTTAGTAGTAATTAAATATTATATTATGACCACTATTATAACTATCACTTTCCTGTTTATTTTTATTATTCTCAGCCTTATGAAAGCTTATTATCATCACCATCGTTACCATCAATATCATGTTTGTTTATTATAGTATCATTTGAGACGGAATTGTCAATACAAGTATGGGATATAATGATATAATGCGTGAATGATATAACAAGGAGTGATTTAACAGAGACTTCATATCATGCAATTTGGAGTACGCAACAGAAGAATAAAAGCAAGTGCTCTAACAATCCTGGGGCAAAGATTTCAACAGATGTTAGATAAGGAAAAGTTTTTTTGCGATGTTTTGCCCTATTTCTACAAAAATGAATAATGCTAGGAAATATTGAAAACTTTATGAAATTAAATTATGCTTTTAACAATTAGATCAAAAGACTGTTTTTAGATCGTTTAAAAAATAATTTATAGTCTTCTACACAAAGTTTTTTTTTCAATAAAAAATCAATAAATAAAAACAGTAAAGTTCTTTTTGTAGTTCATAATTGGATTGTATTTACATTTTCTATCCTTTTTTGTCCTGGCTTGAGACTGGCTTACATTAAGCGACGAGGAGTGCTATTAGATTACTTTTATATCTACGAAATCCAGTAATAGGAAGTAGTAAGAAAGAAATAACACGTTGTATTAAATTTTATTGCACGACCACATGGAAAACGAGATACCTGGAACCTGGATCATAAAAACATCAAATACATTTACCTGGTCAAGTCTTGATATGCATGGACAATGAGCAACAATTTTACAGGAAACGCATTTTTTTCTCCTCCCGGATTTCTGAATTACAAAAAATTATATTATCACAAGAAAGCTTAAAATTATTAGAGTATAAAATAAAAAAACATGATAAATTACATAGTTGAAAAAAATTACGTAAGAACAATTATTTTTATTTTTAAAGAGGAGTTACAAAATGATGACTGAAGCTGAAAGACACTTGTGGTTACTGCAAAAAATGAAGTATCGGATTGATATCAAGTTGCTTTATTACTTGAAAGCGTTAATCGATGGGTCGTCAATTGCGTATTTTGACAGTGCATTCCACACAGCTAAAATGTAGTTCGTGTAGAAATTAGAAATTGTGATGTTTTCCACGCCCTCTGACGAGTTGGCGTTCAAGTTTGATGTGTGTCCAGTACAGGGAGTGTGTCATATGACTATCGGATTGTCGTTGTGGAATAAAAATAGTTTACTTCCTTGAGGTTGCGTAAATCTTGAACAGCCCAGCCAGATCACCTCTTGGAGACAGGGCATCATTTGTATTTTGGAAGAAAAAAGTATATAAGGTTTAAATTTTTTTTGGAAAAAGTAAATCATTAGCTTTTTTGGAGAACAAATAAGCCTTAGTAGAATACATTTTATAATGTTTATTTGAAAAAATTGCCTCTCTTTTATTCAAACGTTTTGACCTTTTTATTTTAAGGGGTTTGCCCACATGGTTTTGCTGAAATGATGCTCCTGCTTGAAAATCTTGAGGTTTGTGAGTCAAAGCAGTCGAAGATTCTGATCATGGAGATGATTTTGTTGGTGAAGGTTTTTTGTGTGTGTTGATCGTTCATCTTCCTCGAGGATATCAGACAAAAAAGCAACTAAGCTTGAACGGCAAATTTGAAATGGCAGCAGTTGCAGATAAGTATGCGCCACAGCATGGCAATCGTCACTGATTTTTCATTAATAAACACAGTTTGCTTGAGATGAGAACGCCGAAATCACGCATGACAGTACTGACTTCAAAAGGGCACCGCATGCTGTTGATATACGTTGATATACGCCACGGAGTATTCGTGGGATTGATTGGTTGTACATGGGCTGGACACTGAAGTGCATGAGGCAAGTGTGTGACCACTCCACGGCACGGTCAATGTCATCTTGAAGAGATGAGATATTAGACTAGGATTTGATTATGCCGATCGTTTGCTGTCGTCGGCATACAGTTTGATGTGATGTGTAGTAATTTCTGACACGTTTTTGATGTACGAGAAGAAAAAGCAGTGAGTTGGAGACTGAGCTTTCTACATACATGATTATCAGGAATATTTTCATAATACAATTTTTAATAATGTTGGTAAAAAACAGACTATCAACATTTTCTTTAACTTTTCTAAAGCTGTTGATAGTATTAACCACTTTTTAATATAGAAATGACACTGCTATTTACAATAATATTTATACTATTTGGAGTCTTATAGAAAATTTTTAAATTACTCAGAGGTCACAAAAATAATTGAGGGCAACGACATTCATATTTTATAACTCTTAGGGTTAAAAAAAATATTTCTGTCAATGTAACCAAATTTAAGATTTATGCAGTACTTTAATTACATAAAATTTATTATCTGAAGCTATATGCGTTTTATAATTCTGTTAATAGTCAATTTTAGCAATAGACTTTCTAAAAAAAAATCATTTGGCGTGACCAATTTGGCGCAAAGGATGTTTTATAAAAATGTTTTATAATAAAATAAAGCTTTAATAAAATTTTAATAAATGATCTTGTATTAAAAAATTAATTATTGAATTTTCAATAAAGATGAAATAATTCTATTTCAAAAACTCAAAAAAAAAATTTTTTAGTAAAAATATTTAAAAAATATATCTCAGAAGTTTAATAACTATTCAATAACTGGCTTCATTAAAAATAGTCTGCCAACAAGCTTTTCAGCAGATTTCCTTTTTATTTAGCCTACCACTAGATATTATTTACATTTTAGAGATTAAAATAAGTTTTAAATCTTTTATTTTAACTTCGTCGTGCTTGCATGATCCATGCGTTGGTATCATTTAACGCTTACAAAAACATACTTCCCGTCACCCAATCAAGCTGAAATTTGGTGTATTAAATTATTACCGATGACATTGCATATTTTTAAATTTTCAAATTGAGTGGACAAATTAAAATAAAAGAAAACTTAAATTAATTAAAATTTTAAAAGAATTCAAATTTTGGTCAAAGAAATAAAACTATCAGTTTTAAATTTAATAACATTTTAAATCAAAGATTTTTAATAAAAAGTTAGTTTTTTCATAGTGATTCAAATTTTTATTCTTTATCATCCTCACACACTTCACATGTCAAGTATTCTGAAAACTATGGTCAAAGATTTTTTCATTTTATTGACTAAAGTTATAAGAAAAGAACTTGCAAAAAATTCAAAGCTGCCTAATAAAAAAATTAGAATTTCGGAAAAACCAAGTTTTAACGGTCTACTTGTTTAAATCTTTTATTTTAACTCGCAGAGTATTTGAACGCCGTTAGATCTTGTGACGGTTAAAAAACATACTTCCCGTCATTCAATTTAACTCAAGTTTAGTGTATTGGATTGCTGTTGATGACTATGCATTTCAAGAAATTTTCCGTTTGATTAGGAAAAATGTAATTGAACTTTTAAAAATTTAAAGTTTTCCTATGTCACAAAGGAAAAAAAGGGTTATAACACAAATACATTTTGTACGAGTTAATTTATTTTAGTTTCAAATATATTATTTATAATAATTTATAGAACTTATATCATTTTTAATTATTACAGCAAAATTACTACACAGCAAAAATTATATGACTGCCACACCCTGAGTGTATTATAAACGTTCATCAGCCCTATATTTAAAAAACAATGAATAAACGTCCTAAAATATAATATAACTTATAACCCTAAAAATAATATCTAAAACGTGTATTAAACACTTAGAAACGGTTATAAAAAATGCAAGTTATTATTTTACTATATTTTAAATAAATAAAGTAATTTTTGTTACTAAATTTAATGACCTTAGTTGTACTTGTTAGTTTATAAGTACACAGTACACATATTATAGTTGTATTTATAAACTAACAAATAATCTTTTAATTCACTGATTATTTGTTAGTAACGCAGATGCAATAAACCACGTTCTTAAACAGATCCAACATAAAACCGAACTTTTCTATCGCTGGAGTAAAAGAAAATGCCAAAACGCCCTGTGCCAAAACAGTCGCGTCAGATCGTTTGCATCAGAACATCACTTACGCACTGCACCACTCAGTATACTTTCTCTTCAGTGGGGCCACTGGGGCCGTCAACGCCCAACTGAGGGAGCAGGTGCTCAACGCATCCCCTGAGTTGAAAGCGCTGGTGGCGCCGGCAAAACGCGAACCACCGACCTTTCATGGTTTTTTTTAATCTAATATAAATCATTTATATGATATAAAAGCTGTATAAAAATACTATTAGCGGAAATGGAAAATGAATAATTGAGTCGTGGAAATGTGGTTTTTAACTTAAAACAAAATTGTAATAAAAACTGGTTTCATTTGTCTCATTTAACCTGAAAATTATTCAGGTAGTACAAAAATGTAATTCTCACCATACAAAATATAAGTGCAATATGCAGAAGCACAGAAATGTATTAGTGTTGTACCTACGTATTGTACAATAAGTCTGCAAAGGTGTAACAAAATATATAATGAAATGCAGATTACAGATGGAATGTGAAAAGCATCTTCGATGGAATATCCACAGTGTGTTATATAATGTGCAAAACGTTTTCTTGAAAAGTGAATTTTTCTCAACACCTATGCAACATTTCACTGAGTCTCGATTATTAAAAAGGCTACATTGAAAGTTTGTATTTTGATAGATATTATGTAATGGACAAATAAACAATTGCAAATTAAATAATAGAGTTTCAAATAAAATTAAATATGTCTAATAATGCAGATTTTGTACATAAAACTAGAGTAAATAACGACAATATAATAATAAGTGTGACTAAGATTATATATTTATAATTCAAATTTATTTGCATATAAAACAGCGCATTTAGAAATGAAATCATACAGTTACAAATAAAATAACATATTTAGAAATAAACTAAAAAACAAATTTGAAATACCTATGAATTAAAAAAAACTAAAAATGAAAACCTACAAGACAATCTGATTCTCCAAGGTAACACGAATCTCCTGATGCGTTGGTGTCCACCCAAATGTGTTCTGCATTGCAAGCTGATTCCTGGTTGATTTCATTCCATGAATTAAAAAAATTTAATATGAAAAACCATGGAGCTTAAAAACACATTTTTAAGAGTATACAGCAATTGTACATACTACAAAAACACTTGTAAGACGGAGTGTACAATTGTATAGATGCACAAGTGTAATATGGAGTATACAAAAATATGTATACACGTGTGAAAGAATACACACAAAATATTTTTTTGTAAAGTAAGTGTATACTGTACATACACATGTGTAAGATGGAGTGTACACTTGTATAGATATGCAAGTGTAATATGGAGTACACAATAATATATTTAAGTATAGCGCTGTGTGCAGCATAAGTATGCGTTCACATATGAAAAAATTTACATGTGTATATTCACAGTTACACTAAAAAAAATACTTACACTCCAATCAACAGTTGATCGTGGTTCTCTCTTTTTAAAAGCAAACTCAGCATGTCTGGGATGAAGATAGTTACTACTATGCTGGGAGGCAATTGCTTTCCTGATTGAATCAATGACGTCATCATATATTAATCATTTTATAAATAAAAATCTCATTACATTATTTACCTTAACTACATTAGCATAAATAAAATCTCATTACATTATTTACCTTAACTACATTAGCATACCAACTAAATCTACAAACCAATTAAAAATTTGTTTTTATTATGAATTAATCCCCCACAACCACATATTATAGTAACTGAATTAAATTATACAATAATACATTTAGCTTTTTGAATGTTCAACAATAAAGAGTACAGTGAATAAAATTTGTATATGGTTGCCTATATACCTATAACCTACCTCAAATATACAGACGTGGGCTATTATATATTATATAACCTACCTGAAATATACATATCAAACCGATGCATGTTTGACAAATTCCAAATACATATATGATAATAATTTTATTTCTTAACTCATACTTTGTTTTACTGCAATAACCTCAATTACTGCTGTTTTCTCATTGGCTCTGCTAAAAATAATTCAACATTTTTAATAACTATGTTCATTGCTATTCCAACTCTTAAGATCCACTTTCTGAAAATAGACTTACAATATAGAAATGAAGCTCACAATCATTTGAACTATAAAACTTTTCAAATAGTTCGAAAAGAAAAACCGACTTTAATCAAGGAAACTAGGATCTTTTGCATCAGGATAACTACATATTAAATAAAATATTTAACTTCAGATTTTTTCTGAAAACCAGCCCAAATATTGCAAAATTTTTTTTTAAAACTTAAAAGGTGGCGGACGAATGTTTGTCCTTATAAGCCTCATTTGTTATCCGTCAACATTTCCATCAGACTAAAATTGATCCACAGACTAATATTACAAATTTTTCTTTAACTTAAAAGGGAAAACAAAATACCCAGGTATTACATTTCATTATTAACAAAATGCATCTATAAGATTAAGATTTACAAAGACACTACTATAAACGACATCGTTACATTACAAAGTAACTTTACAGCAAACAGTAAAATTTACAATTTTAGATTATTTTTTAAAAAACGACCAGCATTAATGCATCCGGATTTACGGTTTATAAGCTCATGAAAATATCGGTTCTAGTGGCGTGCATAAGATAACAAACCGGAAGATCATGTGGCTGGAATTGGTCACTGACCAATGGTCAGAGAGAAACTGAAATTTGGTGACGGAGGAACACGATAAAACAAATTTCAGTCGCTTTTAGACGCGCCACTGTCAGTTTCGACTGTGAAAAATAAAAATTCGCAATGTTACGAAATCGGAAAATGGACAGATAGATTATTGAAACAACTATACCACAGATAGATTATTGAAACAACTATACCAGAGATAGATTATTGAAATAACTATACCACAGATAGATTATTGAGACAACTATACCACAGATAGATTACTGAAATAACTATACCACAGATAGATTATTGAGACAACTATACCACAGATAGATTATTGAGACAACTATACCACAGATAGATTATTGAAATAACTATACCACAGATAGATTATTGAGACAACTATACCACAGATAGATTATTGAGACAACTATACCACAGAAAGATTATTGAAACAACTATACCACAGATAGATTATTGAAACAACTATACCACAGATAGATTATTGAAATAACTACACCACAGAAAGATTATTGAGACAATTATACCACAGATAGATTATTGAAACCACTGTACTCCAAATACATTATTGAGACAATTATACCACAGATAGATTATTGAAACCACTGTACTCCAAATACATTATTGAGACAATTATACCACAGATAAGTCGTAAAGATACTCACGTGTACGTTTAACGACAAAGCTCAATCACTTTCAAAAATGAACAAAACTCAGTGCCAGGAAGCAACTCCTTGCAACTTAATAAACATCCCAACTGCAGCGAAACTGCCGCATCGTTTTAAGCCCATTTATGAAAGAAGACAGAAACGCAAAAGGAGCAATAACAAATCACTCGAAAGCACAAACAAAAGTGCCAAAAAAAATTTTTTCTTAAAAAATTGAAAAAGAAATCCAAGAAAAAGAGATGATGAACATGAAGAGGAAGGAAACGTGTTGAAAATTATAGCTTAGTATAAATGAGGCAGATGCTTGGCACTGCAGTTGATTGATTTTACGGTCCCCTTGTTACAGTAACACATGCACTGTCATACAAGTAATATATTCTGCTCATTATGAGATTGTACACAGAGACCATATCTTTGCACAGATGTCGAAGAGAAGTCTCTCAGTTGAAAGTTTCAGACGTAGCATAAAACTACGAGAATCTTGCACAAACTATTTGCTGTTCTATTACCAGATTCGTCTAAGTTAACCACATTGGACAGAAGCTTCACGCTTGGAACTTGGCGGTTTTGGTAGGATTCGAACTACAGACATCTAACATGATAATGCAATCATTTTATTAGTGATTCTTTTGAACCCTGTATTTAAAACTATTTCCCTACCAATACGTATACTATCACTATAAGTAAAGAAACAACAATGACTAATAATAATAATAATAATACTATTATTACTATTAGTGTTATCATCATCATCATCAACACCATCATGTCCATCAGCATTACTGCTCTTCTTGTTGTCATAATTATTATAAACAAAACTAAAACTTTCAGAAATATTAAAAATCTCAATGCGGTTCAGCTTGAGCATGTAAATTATAGCGAACATGAGAATTATAACGAACACGTTCAATATAATCAACATATGCATTATAATGAACTGGTGTCTTATAATGAACATGTGCATTATAATGAATATGTGAATTATAATAAACATGTGCATTATAATGAATATGTGCATTATAATGAATATGTGCATTATAATGAATATGTGAATTATAATGAACATGTGCATTATAATGAATATGTGAATTATAATGAACATGTGCATTATAATGAATATGTGAATTATAATGACCATGTGCATTATAATGAATATGTGCATTATAATGAATATGTGAATTATAATGAATATGTGAATTATAATGAACATGTGCATTATAATGAATATGTGCATTATAATGAATATGTGAATTATAATGAACATACTCATCATCAGTATATAGATGCCCTTAAAAAGACTGTCAGGTAACAAATGGGCTGCACGGTACAAGGTCCTGGACCTAGAGATATTTTCAAAGGCCGTGTAATTCATTTAGCACGTTAGATACATTTTGATAAATAGCTTTACGCAAATTATCCGCTCATTATAAATAGTTATATATATATATATATATATATATATATATATATATATATATATATATATATATATATATATATATATATATATATATATATATATATATATATTTATTTATTTATATATATATATAAAGCTTTAGATATAAATTATTTATTATAAATAAATTGCTATATATAAATATAATACTAAAAATAGTTTCTAACTTCCATCTTTCATGACTCAACAACAATGAAAACTGGACTGAATAAACAAACAAACATGCAGATGGGTCTCCAATTGAGAACGCCCATCCCTAATGTAAACATAAACACAGGGAAAATATAGAACAATGATTGTGGTATAAATCAGACTCAACTAAGCAAAACAGCCGGTGAACTCCAACAGAACTTTATAACAAAATTGCCATATAAAGGTAAAGGAATTAATTGTTATTAAGAATGTTTAAAGTTTTTGTTATAATAAAAACGCTTTGAATCATATAGTTTCCGCTTTATCGTTAATGGAAATGGTGAAAATTGTCTTTAAAATCTACAAGAACGCAAGGCAAATAAATATAATTTGTACTTGCGATATTAAAGTGTGTAAACAAAAATGCATACATAAATAATTTTATATATATACTAGCAGTGCCCGTAGCGGCTTCGCTCGCATGAAATTAGAGAGTTTGAACCGTGCATCCATAGTAGAGATCATTTTTTTAGGTCTCGGCTCGGCCCTTCGACAAATTAGCCCAGCCCGTTTTAAAAACCCAAACTCCTGGCCCGGCACAGCCCGTCTGAATTAGGCCCGGCCCATTTTTACAGGCCTAGAAGTTCTATATACTTGATGAAAAACTTCGGCCCGTCCCACCTTGACCTCAGGTTTGGCCCGGCCAAACTGAAGACCCTAAAATCACTAAAATATCTATATACTTAGTGAAAAGCCTCGGCCCGTCCCACTTTGATTTAAGGTTTGGCCTGGCCCGTGTGAAGACTCTAAAATAACGGCTTGGCCCGGCCGATGATAAACTGGACTTAGCTACTTTTAACCGGCACAAAACTTCAAAATACTAATTTTTACATTTGTAGCACTTACAGTTTGTGAGTAGCAGTTATTTTGAAATCAAATAACCCTTATTTCCACCCCACATTTGAGGTCCTGGAAACCAAATTTTCAAAAAATGCTAAAACACGTATTTCATTATTTTTGGAGTAGAAACTAAATACTAATTTTTACTTCTGTAGCATTAACAGTTTTTGAGTAGCAGCTACTTTAAAAACCAAATAACCCAAAAAATGATGAAACACGTATATCTTTTTTTTTGAGTAGATACTAAGTATTAATTTTTACATCTGTGGCAATTACAGTTGTTGAGTAGCAGTTACTTTAAAAACCGAATAACCCTATTTTCCACCCCACATTTGAAGTCCTGGAAACCAAATTTTCAATAAATTGTGAAACCCGTATATCATTATTTTTAGAGTAGAAACTAAATACTAATTTTTACTTTTGTAACATTAACAATTTTTGAGTAGAAGCTACTTTAAAAACCAAATAACCCAATTTTCCAACCCACATTTGAGGTCCGGGAAACCAAATTTGTGAAAAATGGTGAAGCACGTATATCTTTATTTTTAGAAAAGAAACTAAATAATAATTTTTACATCTGTGGTATTTACTGTTTTTGAGTAGCAGTTACTATAAAAGACAATTAGCCCTATTTTCCACCCCACATTTGAAGTCCTGGAAACCAAATTTTCAAAAAATGCTAAAATACGTGTTTCATTATTTTTGGAGTAGAAACTAAATACTAATTTTTACTCCTGTAGCAGTAACAGTTTTTGAGTAGAAGCTACTTTAAAAACCAAATAACCCAATTTTCCAACCCACATTTGAGGTCCGGGAAACCGAATTTTCAAAAAATGGTGAAACACGTATCTTTTTATTTTTCAAAAAGAATCTATATACCAAATTTCAGAACAAATTTTTAGAAAAATTTTTTAGAAAAAAGTTTGTTTTCCAGTTTTTTCCCCTCAGGAGCAAAATTTTCAAAAATCCTTTCTTAGCGGATGTTTACGCTATAAAAGCAATATAAGTTCCAAATTTCACGTTCCTAGGATGAGGCGTTTGAGCTCGGCGTTGATTATCAGTCAGTCATCTGTCAGTCAGGACATGTTCTTTTATATATATAGATATATATATATATATATATATATATATATATATATATATATATATATTGTTACGATATTGACAATCATATACGGGTTCTTCTGGAAAGGTTTTATAATTTATTGAAAGTAATACAAATCAGGACTATTTCTGTACCTTTTTTTAGTCTGTTTTTTACTGCTATTTTTCCTTATAAAGTTCAATAATTGGAAATTATAAGACTACGCCATTCTTCTGGCTGTCCCGAACAGCTTCATTACCTGCAAAATACTTGGCAAGTCGATCAACATCAATTAATTTCAATTCAGTACGTGGGCCCTTTTGAATCCGGAAGATGACATCATTGATCTTTGTAATAATCCGTTAACACGCCGGGACCACCATGCTCTTCCGAAAGTTCTTCAACGGATCCGACAACTTCCCTAGAATCTGTCAGAGTCCAGCAACACTCAGCTGAACCAGCCCACCTTGGGTGCGCCCTGCCACAAAACTGGATCTATTCTCCTTTCTTTGTTTTGTTCGTGTCCCACCTGATTTGTGCAGTCCGACCGGCCGTCATCTGTCACATGTTCTGAGACACAGCTGGTGGACTCCGGTTCAAACTGGATTTCACGACAGCAACCCACAATGTTTTCTTCACCAGCAACACAGAACCGTGTCCACCACTGCCTCAGCCGTCTCTGTGATCAGACTTTCAATAGCCTAGCCATCCAAACAACACTCGGGCATACAACTACCAGAAGATTTCCCGTTTTTATTCAATGGTTTGCTGTTTACTGGTACCATCGCTGTTCCAGCTGCTGCCATTCCATTTTCAGGGAGACTTGACCAATAAGAATTAATCTGTTTCTCGTCTTTTTTCGTGATGCTTTGTTTTCTTCTCTCGTCTTTTTTCGTGATGCTTTGTTTTCTTCTCTCGTTTTTTACGCTGTTTTGTTTCTTTTTTCATTTCCGCCATCCAATCCTTCAAAAAATTTAGTAGTTCTTCCTTTGTATCAAACTCGTATTTTTCTGGGTCAAACCAATTGTCTACCAATGCCGTCTTGAGGCGGTCCACGAGGCCCCTTTAGTGTCCCGCCTTAACCATTTCTTTTCAGAATCCATTTCTGACACCAATGTTACGATATTGACAATCGTGTACAGGTTTTTCTGGAAAATCTTGTAATCTGGCGACTAAAAATGTTTTGCAAAAGATTTTTTGATGATTGTAAGTCTTAAATATGAAAAAAATATGAAAAAATATTTTGCAAAACATATTTAGCCACAGACACACAAAATTATAAAGGATTTTTATAAAACGCAGTTTTTTTTCTTACAATTTTCCTGTTATATCCTTTGTATTAACATCGCCGGGTTAGCTTGCTTGCTTGAGTCATTCATTGGAACCCTAAGCTATTAAAAAAAAACAAACTTCCCGTTATCCAATCAAGTTGAAATTTGGTTGGTTTATTTCTTGCTGCGGACTTTATATTTCATTGAATTTTCATATTTATTGGACAAAATATAATTTAATTACAGAGTAAACTCAATAAAACCTTTAAAAATCTTTTAGAAAATAAAAATTTAACGTATAAAACGCAACCAACAGTTTTTGGTTTCTTTAAAGAAAGCGATATTAAAGTTTTTATTTTATATATTGATTCGAAACTAGTTTATTTGTTTCTGCTGAAGTTACATTATATTTAATATTCAGATCGATTAAACAACATTTTAGTGTAAATAAATAGAATAAAATCAATTAAAACTTGAAATTTTTTTTACAAGTTACAAATTTTATGTAGAAAAGCGAATTGGAAAGGGAAAGGAGAAGGAAGCGGGAGAGCAAGCGGCGAAAGAAACGGGAGCGAGAAAGAAAACCTTCTAAAACCCCGGATAATCCCGCTAGTATATATATATATATATATATATATATATATATATATATATATATATATATATATATATATATATATATATATATATATATATATATATATATATATATATATATATATATATATATATATATATATATATATATATATATATATATATATATATATATATATATATATATTTGTTCGTGTATACAAACGACAGGAATACAGTTGAACGGATGAGCAAGTCACCATCATTCATTCATTCTCTCATCCATCACTCAAGGCTAAATTTCTTTACCTCTTGACCGTTCAATATAAAATAAAACATTACAATTTATTGTTTCTGCTTTTAGTAAAACTTGCTTTTTAAATTGCTCTCTTTTTAAGTTTTATGCGATTAAGAAACTTTTATTTCGCAGCGACAAAAAAATGTACATTTAAACGTTTCTGATGATCATCATCTTCATACATATAATACCAAAATTTTTAAATATGTCATGGTGACCAGCTGTTTGAATCAGCATACATAATTTAAATTAAGAAGATCTTCGTGACAAGAGATGAAACAACAAAATTTCTTAAAAAATCACTGCGACTTTTGTAACACGCGAGAGTCTTCTGTCAACAAATCAAACAAAATTAAATCTTACTTATTGCTTTCGTAAGAGCATGAATGGTGCACAAGTATGGCCTTGTAGTCGGATGAACCTTCAGTTGGTAAGTTGACATCAACAGATGTAGACCTGTACTGCTTGTACGGATCACCATCGACACCAAGCTGTTCACACGATAGTCTTCTTTCATCCGCTGAAATCGCCGAAGTTCCTTGAAGGTCAATGGTGTAGTGAGTATCTAGAGAACTCGACCTCGGCTTGAACAAGGGAACTTGCAGAGTCACTGCCTCTTTCCAGTTCGAACTCGTCTGCTCCATTATATCACAACTGCTACTCAAACTAAAATTTGAACAAGTGGAAGCTCTCTCAGAGTCAGCACTTCCTTGATCACATTGATGAACAAGTTGTCCGTCATATTCCAAATGTGGACTTACATTAATTCTAAAAACTGAGCTACTGGAACTCCTTTGATCTTCTTCTCCACCCGCTTCCAGCTCATGTTTGCCACCTGTTAATGATTGCGCAGGTGTGCCAAAGTCAGAAACACTTACAAATATTGGTGGCGATCTTTCTGGCAATGTTGTCTTTTGTAGGAAAAGCGGATCTAAGCTAGGTGAACTTTTATCACTGCTATCATCAGAAAAATCAGAACCAGAACTTCTCCGACCCTCATTCGACGTTGTTGATTCTGCCTCGCAGATTTGGCTACTGACGACAACGTTATCAGCGCTTGCCAGAGAGGTCATGTAGAAGCAATGCAGGCATTTAGGTTGTGACTCTGAACTCTTTGGACACACATTCTGAGGAGCCGCTGAAGCTAAAGTCAGATTTGACGTGGACTGAGAAGTTGAATTTGTGGGACTCGTGAAAACATCTCTGTCATAATCATTATAGCTGGATCTCCTTTCATTCGTGGGCACATTCAAAAACATCTCCTTTGTGCCTATTTGGTTTAGTGTTTTCATCATGCCATCGAAACTTAAACTCCTACTTTTTGATACACTGACGGGAATTTCAAGAGTCGTGACACTTGAAGACAACTCCCTCGATTCATCGGATGTATTACAACTGGAGATATGTGAGTTCTCACTGATGCTTGAATCATCTGCCGCTTTGGTCGGAGAGTCCTGGTCCACTGATGGAAAAACAGACTGTGAATCGAGCTTTGATTTATCAGAAAAACAAGGCGACTTGCTTTTTCTGAAAAACTTGTTCATTTTCTTCTTCAGGCAAATCATCAATCTCAATATCTTGTGACATCAAATAACACAACGGAAATTCTCTAAATTATATTTAACTCCAGCTTTTTTCCAGCAAGTTGCTTCATCTCTTTTCAAAAATTACAAAAGTTAACGTTTAAAAATATGTACAACTAAACGGTCAGATGTAGATGTATTTGTTTATAAGAGACAATATTTACAGTATTCAAATTTTAGAAAAAAAATTATGCAAATAATCAACATTTATTTTTAAGACTATAAAGAATGAACATGAGCAAAATTTTAGATTCTATCCTTATCTTCACTCCACAGTCTCAATAATTACCCACAGAAAAGCGGATGGAACTTATATATACACGTATATAGACAAGTGAATTCTTTTTCCGCATGTATATATGCATTTGAAGTATTATTGCATGCGAGGAGGTGAGTGCATTTAAGAACACATGCATGCGTGGTGAGGTACAAACCATCATCTGAACATTTTTTCCTCTTCTTATGCACGTGCCTGACAAAGTAAAGCCACGCACGTCCCGTCCTGTCTTTACGATTTGAAAAATTGCTTTTTAATTAAGAGAAATTAATATGAGGGCGTTGTTTAATGAATTGCGCTTAATTACGTCAGATATAATCATAATTATAATTTCTCATCCCAGACAACAACATAATTCAAATGGTTAGTCGTTAGTCCAAGACATCGAGTAAATATTGAAGATAAACAGACAGATGTCTTTAATGTAATCGTGTTTTTAATTTCAGATTTGTTCAATATAATGGAAATCCTACAAGCAAATACACTCGTCAAACAAGTTGGTTAAAAAAGCTACGTGTCTTCCTGAGATATGAAATTTAAAATTATTATTATTTTCTTAATGATGGCCACAAAACTTTTCAATTACTGTCTCATTACAAACGGATTTAAAATCCTGAAACTTTATAAAAATGGACGAAGAATCGTGAAATTTAATAAATAATTAAACAAAATCTGCAAAAAATTATTATAATTAATTAATTTTAATTAACAGAAATGGAAATATAAGAAAGCTAGAAAGATATGCCTGGAAGAAAATAAAGATTATTGGAAAAAATAATTTATTGAAAAAATCAAGCTTGCAGGAAGTAATAAGTTGAAATTTACATTAGCTTATGAGCCGGTAATATTTATTGTTTTTGCAGCATAGGTGCAACCTAATGGTTCCTAACAATCTCAATCAGTTAAAGTTGAAAATAAATCAAACTTATTCAAAAATTTCTTAACTGATGTCTACACATAAAATCAATAAGCTCTTTTCTAGCTAAAAACTAATTTTTCAATTTAAACAGAAAACTTAAAATAGCAGAAGGTCAACAGGTCGATATGATTTATTCTATTTTAATATAATATATTGTATTTAAATAAAATATATTTTATTTAAATATAATATACTAGCAGTGCCCGTAGCGGCTTCGCTCGCATGAAATTAGAGAGTTTGAACCGTGCATCCATAGTAGAGATCAATTTTTTAGGTCTCGGCTCGGCCCGTCGACAACTTAGCCCAGCCCGTTTTAAAAACCCAAACTCCTGGCCCGGCACAGCCCGTCTGAATTAGGCCCGGCCCATTCTTACAGGCTTAGAAGTTCTATATACTTGATGAAAAACTTCGGCCCGTCCCACCTTGACTTCAGGTTTGGCCCGGCCCAACTGAACACCCTAAAATCACTAAAATATCTATATACTTGGTGAAAAACCTCGGCCCGTTCCACTTTGATTTAAGGTTTGGCCTGGCCCGTGTGAAGACTCTAAAATAACGGCTTGGCCCGACCGGTGATAAACTGAACTTAGCTACTTTTAACCGGCACAAAACTTCAAAATACTAATTTTTACATTTGTAGCACTTACAGTTTTTGAGTAGCAGTCATTTTGAAATCAAATAACCCTTTTTTCCACCCCACATTTGATGTCCTGGAAACCAAATTTTTTAAAAAATGTTGAAACACTTATATCATAATTTTTTGAGTAAATACTAAATACTAATTTTGACATCTGTAGCATTCACAGTTTTTGAGTAGCAGTTACTTTAAAAACCAAAGAAAACCTTTTTCCACCCCACATTTGAGGTCCTGAAAACCAAAATTTCAAAAAATGGTGAAACACATATATCCTTATTTTTAGAGTAGAAACTAAATACTAATTTTTACTTTTGTAGCATTAACAGTTTTTGAGTAGAAGCTACTTAAAAAACCAAATAACCCAATTTTCCAACCCACATTTGAGGTCCAGGAAACCAAATTTGTAAAAAATGGTAAAACACGTATATCTTTATTTTTAGAAAAGAAACTAAATAATAATTTGTACATCTGTGGTATTTACTGTTTTTGAGTAGCAGTTACTATAAAAGACAATTAGCCCTATTTTCCACCCCACATTTGAAGTCCTGGAAACCAAATTTTCAAAAAATGCTAAAACACGTATTTCATTATTTTTGGAATAGAAACTAAATACTAATTTTTACTCCTGTAGCATTAACAGTTTTTGAGTAGAAGCTACTTTAAAAACCAAATAACCCAATTTTCCAACCCACATTTGAGGTCCGGGAAACCGAATTTTCAAAAAATGGTGAAACACGTATCTTTTTATTTTTCAAAAAGAATCTATATACCAAATTTCAAAAAAAAATTTTAGAAAAAATTTTTAGAAAAAAGTTTGTTTTCCAGTTTTTTCCCCTCAGGAGCAAAATTTTCAAAAATCCTTTCTTAGCGGATGTTTACGCTATAAAAGTAATATAAGTTCCAAATTTCACGTTCCTAGGATGAGGCGTTTGAGCTCGGCGTTGATTATCAGTCAGGACATGTTCTTTTATATATATTTAAATATAATATATTATATTTAAATAGAATATATTTTATTCAAATAGAATATATTCTATTTAGAGCGCTGTGGGAAGCAGTCGAATTTTTTTCCAATTAATGAAGGAATCATAGCGTTTCGAACCAACTTTTCCAAAACTACCACCACCATCTCTTTGAATTTTTCATATGAGTGCAAATCATAAAAAAATAGATATTGAATGCTAATCTGATTCGAGCTTCAGACCACCGGAACAAAAAACGAAAGTCTAACTGAGGTTTCACCATGCTACCTGGTGGTATGAACCAGCTAAGATTTTAAGATTTTTCTTGATATTATGATAAATTAAAATAAACAGAACAAAAAGTGAATTTCGTCTGAATCAGATAGCCAGGTACATCTGGTGCATGAATAAATGTTACAGAAAATAAACACTCGTGCTGTTAATTGATGTAAAAAAAATTTGCACAGTTTTTAGTCAGACTGCAATGCACTCTTTTCTACTCTGTGGTTAACTGCATTGAACTTGAGTTTGCAGAGAACAGATAATGTTGCATAAAAAAAACAAATATAATTGAGGAACAACTTTAAAAAAGAGCACAATCCTCGACATGGTTGTGTACACTGATTCCTATATTCACAATTCATCCATCTCGTGTTGATTGATTGCAAAACTCCTCCAAAAAGAAAATTAGTTTTTAAACGCGAAGGCGTAGACACAAAAATATGAGCATAATTTTTTCACATGAATGCAAGTTTTGCTAATGGGGTTAATCACTTGCGGATCTAGCCAACTTTTGAGGGGGGGCCAAGTTGGAGGCAAAATACACAATGTTAGTACAGCTCCCAGAGCAGTAAAGGTTCTATAATTAAGGGACCTGGGGCGTCATTTGGTAGGGCTGGTGGCCCCTTAAAAATTGTTCAAAAAATATTTTTGGAAAAATATCTACAAAACTTTTTAAAAAATTCAGAAAAGTACTTACAATTCCTCTCCTTGGTTATCAGCATTTTTGGAGGAAAAAGTGTTTGAAGACATTTTTGAAAAAGTACCTACGAATATCCCCCCTTTCCCTACACCGTTCAGCTATTTTGAAAAGAAGGATTTAGCATTAAGAAGATTCAATTTTAAATTATATGGGTTTATTTAACAGTTTGCGACCACAACTTTTGAAAATGAAAGGGTGAATGAATTTTCATATCTTCTGTAAATAGAGGATGGAAACAATTAAGAACGATGTGGCCATCATCTCTGTGTCATCTGAGTGGAATATTCGGAATTGCGGCAAATTTAGAGGTCTCAACAATTGATGCAAAAGCTTGTCTATCTGCAACACTTGCTATGTTTTTTGTGTGAGTTAACTTAGAGATCTACGTGTGTTGTAATTTGTTGCATAAATTCTAGTGCTAAAGCTGCATTTGTGACATGAACACTAAACTGATCAAGAAGATCCAGTGCACCATTCTAGCCAGTAAGGTCTGATAAATCCGTTAGCGAACAGGTTAGAAGTTTAAAGTTTACCGATTTTAGCACGCAAAGGACACATCAAAGAGTACACAAAATGCGTACCAAGCTCCAGTTTTATCAAAATATTTGAAACAGCGAGCCACTTGTGTTGCAGAAGATTTACCGAGTTGAGGGCTCTATATACTTTTGAACACCTGATGTTTTATCCTGCTTTGCTTATTGCAAGCCTGTCCCAAGCCTGGATAAAGGAGGAGGGACAGTTAAACAGATCAAATTTTGATCCACGACAGTACTTATGTGCTTCCTACATACAGCCATTTCAGTGTAAAAAAACCTGGTCTAAAGGACTATAAACTATTATAAAAAAAAGAAAATAGATGAATTTCTATCCACTAAGCTTACTTGACATTAGGGAAGTCAATTCGGGGGACAGGGAGAGGGCATTGCTGGAATGTGGAACTTAATGTAGACAAAAAAATTCCAGGACTCTCCCACTAAAAAATTCCTAGTTACGGCCCATCTCCGACTTCCGACTACCCTCCCTGTCATCATCAACTTTTTTTATAAGAAACTTAGAAGTTTTTAGAAAATTTTTGTGAAAAGTTGCTCCAAATATCCTTCCCAGTCATTAGCTTTTTGTGACAGAAAAAGTTTAGCATTGTGATAAAAAATTGAACATGTTGCCCTCCAAGTTTTTGCTGAAATAACGTTCTAGCTTAACATTATTTAAATACCTATCTGTTGGCTTTCACGATCCGTTGTTACATTTTGTTTTATTTTTTTACATTTCGCACCTATTTTATAGGGGGCTTTGGATCTAGACGCAAAAGAAATGCGTGATTATTAACTTTCTAAAAATTTACATACGCATGAAAAATTTTAGAAAATTTTTATTTTGAAAGTGTGTCCTGGCTTGCTTTTTCACAGGCTTTTTAATTTTTCACTTTGGTTCCAACAAGGGGGGGGGCCAAAGTCTATTGACAAAATGTGAGGGGGGGCCATGGCCGGACTGCCCCTCTCTAGATCCGCTAGTGGGGTTAATAACGTTCACCGCATTCCTATTTTGGACGCATCGTGAAGGTCGGTCTAGTTTCCACGGATATTGCGTTGTTTGTGTTTAAATTGGCAGCAATTTGTACATCTGTCTTATACTGGCTACTGGGAAACTTATACACATCTCCAAAAAGCCCAAAACAAATTCGATCGCTCACTTGTTCCACTAAAAGAGAGAAGAATGTCTTGAAAATAGGCAGATATGGCATTTCAAAAACCGTCCAAAACAAATTCCATTACGAATGTAAAGACGACTTCATGGAAAGACACAGATTTACAACCAGTATGGTGGGGCTGTGTGAACAACCGATCGAATTAGGTCGTGCTTCTGCAGAATTACAAAACTCTGCCTCGCTTTCTTACTACGACTGCGAGCCAGTGCCAAGACGAAATAAAGGAAGAGAGAAAATGAAGCAGGATCAAATTATGACCTGCGACCGCAATACTTTAGTACTAAAACGTCTAGTGTAAACTTTAAAGGACTATTAACTATAACAAAATACAATAATGAAGTAACTGTTTTTTTTATAATAGTTTAAAGTCATATACACCAGGTGTTTTAAAACTGAAATGGCTGTTTGTAGGAATCACTTAAGTACTTCCTGTCGTGGATCATAGATTGATTCCTTCAACGCACCCTCCTCCTTTATCCAAGTTTGGGACTGGCTCGCAATTAGCGAAGTGAAGTTTAAATGAAGTAGCTGTATGTAGAAGACTTTAAATTGTTAAAAAAATACTTCAAACAAAAGCTGTTCGGCTGAAAGGCTTGTTTTAGAAAACGCCATCACTTAAATGTATGAAGCTCCGTAGATGTTTTGATTGATTATTTTATAAAAAAAAATTGGAAAGAGAAAAATATACATTTGTTGCGAATGCATCGAATAAAGAAGTCTAGCGAATAAAACAAAAGTGGTACACCTGGCGAATGTAATAATATAATCATTTCCATCTATCGAGCTATATTAAATTTAAGCAACCATCCATTGTAAATTTAATTTTTATAAAAAGTTTTAATAAGCTCGCTTGAACTAAGGAAACATCGAAAAATTATTAAAAAAAAATAAATAAAATAACAATAGCGATGGTGGTGAAGTTAGAGAAAAATTTAAATTACGTAATTAAATTTTGTAATTTAATGACTAACACCCCGGTTATTGCTGGAAACCTGATTCCAAGTAATCAAAAAGGAAAGCATAAATATTTTTAATGCATTAACTGTTTGAGATGTATCGCAGTCTTCAGCTTGTAAAAGCTTGCTCGTAACATCGGTGCACTAAATAAAAAATTGTCGGACTTTTTCTTTTACTTTCTCTTAATTGGTCGCCCATTGAACACTTGGAGCGCAGCCTCCTATGTAACAAGTTGGTTGAGAAACTATAACTCGGCAAATGAAAAAAACAAACTCGAAGGAATATAGTAAAAATCAAGTAGCTATTTGGAAATATTTTCAATAATTTAATTACTTCGTAATAATATGTATGAATATATGAAATTTCAGAATTCTAGCTTATGTAAATAATTGTGTATCTTTTCCAATTAGTAAACAAAATGAAAGTGAATATGAACGATAAATTGTTTTTTTTTCTGATAGTTTAATATTCATCAGCTAGTGTGCTACTCTGCCAAATAATATTTCAATGGAAATATTACTATTTTAAAAAATGTTAGCAAATATTCACTGCAAATGCGATCCCCAGGTAAAATTTTGGGAAAGTATCACGGTTTCAGCCCTGCGGAAGGGGGTGGTAGTTTCAATAAAAAGTTTTGCACTCTTTCAAATTAGGAGTAGGCACATCCTATGTTTTAAAATCCTAGCTACGGGCCTGTTAGAAGAAGCCCGTCAAAAACGACAGATTTTGTAATCTTTCATATTAACTTCACCGTGTAGAACAGAAAAACATTGACTACAGTTTTCTAGATATTTGATATGTGAAGCATGTAAGGATGAAAATAATAAGAAACTTTCGAATCAATAAGGAAAAAACAAAGTTTTTAGTATAAATATTTATTTGAAAATTTAAACTTTGCTATTTAAAATGAGATTTTTTGGCAAAAATAAAACTGATGCAGGGCCGTGTTTAGGGCTCCCAAACCCCACAATTGGGGATCCAGGAGCCAAGCCATTTATGTAAAAAAATCAGTTTCTTTTTTAAGACAACAGAGAAAGATGCACGCATACATGCAACATTCTTTGCTTATCTAAAGTCGATGGCACAACAGAAAAAGAATTCTTAGAGTCATTTTTGAAGCCTGTAGTGAAATGCGACTTGACAACCTTAGATAATTATCTAAGGTTGTCGTGGCACGGCATATGATAATTAATTCTATATTTTTTGCCTCTGCAGGCAGATAGACAACCATAACAATTTAGTTTCCTGGTTTTTGTGAAGTCTCAATCTGATACCAAATAGAAGGATTGTATCAATTGTACTAGGCCGGTGCAATACCACCAGAAAAAACGTGACAGATTAGGAAAAAATATTGCCATTACATCAACTGAGGCAAACTCATTTTCTCCATCGTGATTTGGCCTTATAACTCGCTTGAATCACTAAGTGTCGCAGAAGTTCTAAATCTTTGACAGCAACCATTGACACATTAAATTTGTTTTGCTCGAGAAGCGATCTCGCTCTCTGAATATTTGGCAAAAAAAGGTAAACACATTATGCAGCTGTACAAGAATTGTTGAATGACATCGATAAAAATGACAGGAATTGGAGCGTTTTGTAATTACTTTGCAGAACGAAGCATATCATCTGAGAACAGCATAATACTCTTTTACATAAAAAGCAACAAATTATCTAGATTTTGGCTATGTTTTCCATTGAAAATAAGTTTGCCCAATCGATATAATGCAATAATATAATCAACAACTTTGATGAGAAAGTTCTGCTAAAAACTGTTTTGATAAATGAAAATATGAGAGTCGATACATTTTTCTAGTAATATTTTAGGCCCAATTGGCACTGCTTAGGGGCGGCCCAGCATCTTATAAAAACAGGCCCTGAACTGATGGTTTATACCTTTGAAGAACATTTGAAATTTTTTTCTAAATTCAAAATTTTAATTAATGTTATTTTATACCTTAGTTAAAATTTGTCCAATTAGTCTGAAAATGTAATAGATAACATTGTTGTCAATATTGACAACAATTCAATATACACCACATTTTAACTTGATTTAAATCGTAAGGAAATTGCTGTGACGTGTGTAATTTGGAAAAAAATCACTAAAACAATTCCCAAGTAATCGATTTTGATTTTCATATTTTTATTTTTTCTAAATCACAAAATGAAACACTACGATAACCAAAATTTGATTTAGTTTTTTTGTCGGCTTCTATTTGTTCACAGGCGGCTTGGCACAGTGCCAACCGAATAAGACGGACCTCACTGTAGCTCCACGTCACTCAACTTAGCACAGAATAGCACCTCTTCATCAAATATAATAAACTTTTCGTTACTTAAATTGCACAGCTTACAAATTACTATTACTGTAAAACTGAAACAAAACTAAAATTAGGTGATAACTACTGCATGAATAATAATACTGAGTAACAAAATAAACTTTATTATCATTAAAAATTGCTTTCTATAATGGACCGCCTATGGAGTTAACGAGTTGTCAATTTGCATAATATCAGCAGGAAGCCCCGTATGTTACTCTAACCGTATGCTGCTCGGATCCTAAAATTATCCTTTTTTAAGCCCCCACAGCATATGTGTTCGATTGAAAATGACGACGTATGCTGGGTCGTTAGGGTCCTCTTAACAATTTCTACCCAACGAAGTTTTTATTTTCGTAAAAACAGGGTTTGGAAAAACTAGACTTTAAATTATTTTTATTAGACAAAGTTTTTAAGTTTCTCTTTTTTATGGAACATTCTATCACTGACATGAAGTCTCTCCATAATGCAAATAAAGTTGAATTAAATTTCATAGAACGCGTGCTGATATTCTGAACTACCCGGACATAAATGTACAACATGAGTCCCCGATATCTCTGTTACTTTAAGACTTTATTTCGACCCGATCAGCCACTCTTCTAAGAGTTTGATCCAAACCAACTCACATCAAATAAAAAGAAACAGGCGGCTACAATGACACAGATTAGTATTTTTACAATAAAACTCGTATTGTTACATTTAAATATAATATTTATATGCACTTAAAACAATTTATAGATTGATTACTATTGGGCAGATTAGACTGGATGGGTGGGTTGAGGTTGAAGATAGTCAGCATGTGTGAAAGTTATTATGGTGGAATCGGGTTGTTTTTTTTTAGAACTTGAATTGAGTTGTTGGGAACCCGATAAATATTTATATAAAATATTTTTTTTATTATACGATTTATTTAATTTCATCTGTTTGTTGTATGTTTAATGGTTTGTATTTTCAAATCAAATTTTAGATCACAAGCTTTTATCCAATTGAGCTGAAACTTGGAATAGAAATTTATTCTCGGTTACATAGTTTACTAAATACGAGTCACAATAGAAATTTAATTAACAATAAAATCTGTATATGAGTGATATAATACAACGTCATTTACGTACAAAAAACATGTGTAGAAAAATTAATTGAAATGTACTTTAAAAATTTTTATCTGTTAAAATTTGTTTAATTGATATGATTTCGTAATTTTCTGGAAAAATGTATAAGAAATCCTTTCATATGTCTCTTTTATTAAAAGTTTTGGTTCTTAAAGATCGATTGCAAAAATCGAATACTAAGAAGTTGAAAATAATACTCTTAACTTTTTTTTTTAAAACACGCTTTTATTTAAAAAGAATAAAATAAATTTTAAACATAAAAACGTTGGACGAAATTGTTGCAACCGTATGGGCGCGTTGTGAATCCTTTAACGCACTTTGCTCCTATTGGTCCAGACTCACGCCATCTTAACGCTAACTCCAATACTTGCCTCCTACTTAGAGAAGGAGCTACAGGATTCACGATCGCGTTCAATTTAACAACGCACTCAATGAGTGCAAAGAAAAGCGTCCCACGCTCTTATTTTTACAATTTATTTTAACTTTATCACTGCATTTAAATAAAAGCGTGATTTTTAAATTCTTTTTTAATAGTATTTTTTTTCTCATTGAGAAAGAATTATACATCTGTATGTTTTAGAGAGCTTATTGTTCTCGTTCTATTAGAATGCTGCGTGTGCATACTTCTATCGGTATTTTGTGTTTGTGCGTGCGGATTTATGAATGCGTGTTATGAAAAACAGTAAAAAAGTTATAAGTTACGAGCTAAGGTTTACACCTAGCAAAAAAACTAAAAAAAACTCGAATGCTTACAAAATTTCCCCCATCAAAAACGAAAAAGTAGAAAATAATTTTTACAGCGTAAAAAATACATTTATTAAAAAACAACGTTTTTCTTGCACCCTAAAAAATATAAAATAAAATTCTTATAATTCATGTAAAAAAGTTATAAATAATAATGCGCCCGCAACGTTTTTCGTTGTATATGAATTATAGGAATATTATTTTATACTTTTTAGGGCGTAAGATTAACGTTGCTTTTTTTAATGTATTTTTATAATGTAAAGATTTTATTCATGTAAATACATGTTGATAAATAAATTGTTGTACACATTTCTTGAAAAAAAAACATAAGATTCTCAGCTTTTTTGCAGCAAGACAAGCGGCAATCCGAAAATATGAGCCCAGCAACACTGAAGAGTATGTTTAATAAAAAGTAAACTACCCAGGCACTTACTAGTAATAATGAAGTTTACTGCGTGGGGGAAGCACAAGGAGCCACTAGGAACAAGCCAATATGATCTGAGTGACGGTTTATTAACACAATATAGGTGTGATTAGGTTGGTTGGAGATAGAATTTAATTAAGACTTTTGTAAAAAAAATGTGCTTGGAAAGTAGTCGCTGGAGATGGGACAAATATGGAAAACCTACTATAATGTTAATTTTTGTACGTTGCGCGGTTAAAATGAAAATATGTATAACGCAAATAAATTTCTTTACAAGTATTTTAATGATTTTAAATAAAAGTCAGTAAAAATAAAATTGTACAATGCATATTTCCTATTTGCTAACGTCTGGTGCCCTTCGGTTCCCAAAATCTTTATACACTTTTCTTCCAAAAAACTTGATAATCGGGAGGGGTTGGGGTGGGGGTGGTCATAGCTGCTGTTCTAAATGATTCCTAAAAATGTAATAGCTGTTTTTTATTAAATTTTTTTGAAAATCCGTGAGGCATGTTCCATTTTATAAGCTCTTTTAATAATAGAAACCTAAAATGAACGTCCCACACTTTTTTATTTTGTCAAACATTTTCTAGATATAATCAGATAACACACAAAATATATTTATATTTTTGGTGCATTTTGAACTAAAACTGTGTTTTTAAAATGTGTTTTTATATATTTTAATTTTTATAGTCAAACAATAAGCCATCCTCGATTTCCTAAATTATTGATTTATGACGCTTATGTGTTAAGTTGGGAAATATGAGCAACAGAAAACAGACAAACGATATTATTAACGAAGAATATTATGAAATAAAATTATAGAATTTATTACCGACATAAATATTACAAATATTACCAAAAAGCGACTAATAACACTCCCAATTATAGAAAAACTAAACCGAGAAATAAGATAAAACAACTGAGAAATGGATTCCCAAAGGCCACCGCCATGACACTTTTAAATGAGATTTTCAGTCCTTCTGGAAATTGTTGTTACTCGAATAGGACAAACTGTTATTTGAATGATTTATTACAAGAAAATTGCAATTGGAAGACATTTATTTAAAATCCTATACGTTTAGAAACTAAGAACCACTGAAATAAATATTACTTAAGCGATAAATAATGACAATATTAATATGATGAAAAATAATTAAAAGCATATAATGATAATGGTGATGGCGATGATATATATGACCATGATGATGATAATAATAACGATGTTGATGACGATGACAATGATGACAACATAATTGACAGCTGTGCAAAAAACCTCTGGCGAAATAGATTGCTATGTAGCCGTCAGAGCCGTCACTTTTTAATTAATACAAAATTATGGAAAAATAGAATAAAAGCAAATTCTAATTTATTTCAATTCAACAGCATTGTCAAATTTCACTGACCATACAAACAATTGCAAAATATCGATGTTTAAAATATTTAAAATCAAGAAAAACTACTTAAAATTCAAGTAGTGAATGAATGTTGCAATTATTGAGATAAGTATGATCTATAATGCAGAATTATTGAAGATCAAGAAATGTCAGAAGATAGATGAAATAAATCACGTAAAAAGTCCACAACTGCGGCACGTATTGAAGATGGAGTGTTTCAACCATGGAAACTGCTGGAGAAGCAAGAAATAAAAATGACATTAAATAAAAAAAAACATTCAACCAATTTTTGCGACCATTCAAATTGATCTGTGTATGTCTCTGTACAAATGTGTCCACAGAAGTGTTTGTTTGTATGTAGGTGGCAGTAAAACATGTATATGTCACACAAAAAAATAAATACATTCAGCCAAATAAAACATCTTTACACAAAGAAGAGGCTGCCACCAGTAATGTGCGGTAATGTGCACTATTAAAAAAAGTAGAACACATCACAGATGAGTGTAGCGATGATATCGCAGACACGCCCGGCATTTTACCGCAGGACAGATGACGTTTTCCGTCTCAGCAGAATGATCGTCGCTCGTATTGAAGAAAATGAAGTCATTGTCGGTGAAACACATGCGAATAACTGCAGGTTGTCAAGCAACAAACATCTCTTAGAACTTGCTTACATGAATATCTACGAGTCTGAGCTTGTTAGCTTGTCGTTTGAACGATCAACAATTTCTGGTGGTCCTTTGATGAAAACTGTCGAGTTGGAAATGACAGGTCGTGAAATGTCATAAAACACATAATGAATGCAGAACACGTTAATAAAAAATTGTTTTATGTACACAAATTTTTTTCACGAAAACATAAAACTACGATATAACCTAGCTGAAGAATTATGCTGTTTCTTGAAGTCGACCCGTAGGGACGGAACGACAGCGCGGATAAGCCAACGAGCTGTATATAAATGATAAATGCATAGAAAAAACACTTTCGTCGCCATATCACAACATCATAAAGTTGTCAGAATCGTTCAAAACAAGCTCAAGCAATAAAAATTATTTATGAATAGCAAGGGAAAGATCAACTGCTGACCGTGCTTCTAAAAATAGCACACAGCACACCAACCCATCAGCCGAGATGGCATGCTCGTTCTCGTCACACAAACAGCCCCGGCAAGTTCCAAGCAAGCAAACAAACGGTCGAATGGAAGAAAAAGAAAAATGAGCATAATGGACATGTCATATAACTTCAGAGCAAAAATGTTTATTTACAGAGTGATACTAAAAGTAAGAAAAACAACACATTGGAAATGATAGTGATGCTGAACCTGGTAACTGGACGGTGTCCATCATCAGTCGCGTCTACCCTTCCCCCAAAGGTTATAGGCGTTGGTTCCCTTTTAAATTTGTCTAATTTCAAATACTGAGCCAATGTTGTGAGCTTCTATATTTAATACTCACCTAATGCAATTAATTGTTAAAAAGTGACAATTCTTCCGTGTTCAGTTTAGAGTAGCAGTAGTGGCAGTTTCGGTGAACACATAACAAATCTGTCTATAATATCTTTTGTTTGCAAAGTCTCCATAATGTCACTTTCATTTGCTAGAACTGTTAGAGATGAAAACCAATCATCTTTCAATGTATATCGAGGTCGATTTTTGATGATTTTCACACGAATCATCACGTTTTTCGCACTGCAGCCTTTCATTACTATATATATATATATATATATATATATATATATATATATATTGTCAAAATGTTCATTAAGCAAGGAAAAGTAAAAAACTCTAACAAACCTCAAACGATTGTTGAATAATATATGGCTTTAAAATTTTTTTAAAGTTTGACAATATTTAACGTGGCATTAATCTTTAGACGTCTAAGCCACGAATCGCCTGATCCAACTTTTACTCACTCGTGAGCCCATTTCTACATAACAACCAGAGGCAGCCATTTAAAAGCGCCTACCCACGCCCCTTGCAGATGGTGGTGTCGCCGACGGGATTCGAAATGCCGACTCTCAGGTCCACAGGCGAATGCCTTACGCTATACCACTAGCGCCCGCCCAAAACATCTGCAGCAACGCAAAAAGTAACAACTGATTTAAAGGAGCAGTATACGACAGAGTTTAAGAAAAGATGAGATAAAATGAAAAGTAAGCTTTCAACAAAAAATGACAAATCCGAAATTGCATTCGCAGACAGTTACGAAAATGTATTTAAGAATTTAAAAAATGAGATTCAAGGATATAGTTTAGTTTGCTATTGGGCACTTGAAATTAATCAATATCGTGTCAATAAATAGGATAGTCAAAAATGGTTTTTGGACTCTTTCATAGAACATAAATAAGACAATTTTGAAATTAAAAATTAAAATTAAAATTTTTGAGACGATTTTCAAATTTTTATAGAATGCAGTCATGATGAGCGGATCGTGTACCAGCTTGATTTGATGACGTGGAGTTTGTTAATTTTCACTTCTAAAATTTGTCCACAAACAAACAAGCAATCAAACAAGGCCGGCGGTGAAGTCAATTTAAGGGAGCATTGTTACTTCTACCTTCAAACACCACTGGCTGTTTATTATTTATGCAATAGGTAGGTACAAAGAAATATTCGTTAACTAAATTTTCTTATAAATTAATTACTGTTTTACTATTCTAAAATTTCTATAAACAAATAAACTATATTTTCAGCACGTTCCAACTATGGATCCGCCAACTGCAGCACATGCACACATGCACATCTCTACAAAATTAAATCTAAGCGGAGCGAGCGACACAGAACTGGACACGAATTACGTAAGGAAATTTAGCGAATCGAGTTTAGAAATGTAATAAATAAGGAAATCGTATTTTTACACGCCTTTATTTAACTTCATCTGTTTGTCGTATGTTTAATGGTTTGTATTTTTAAATCAAATTTTGATCAGAAGCTTTTATCCAATTGAACTGAAACTTGCAATAAAAATGTATTATTGGTAACAATGCAATATTTTACTAAATTCGAGTCACAAAAATGTTTAATAAAAATTTAACTAAGATATAAAATCTCTAATATGGGTGACATATCATATCAGATATTTTATATCTTACGTCATTTACGTACAAAAATTATTTATAAAAAATTAAATAAAATGTAAATTAAAAAATTATATGTAACTGTTAAAATTTGCTTAATTAGTTTAATTTTGTAATTATCTAAAAAAAATGAATAAAAAATCTGTATTTTTACATATTTTTCATTTACTAAACGTTTTGGTTCTTAAAAAACGATATAAAAAATAAATCAAAAATTTAAAAGTTTAAAATATTAAAAAAATTTTTTTAAACACGTTTTTATTTTAATGCACTAAAAAGTATAAAATATATTTTAAACATAAAAGCGTGGGACGCAATTGTTGCGATCGTATAACATTCGTTCGGTCTGGCCAAAAAATAACACCATTCAGTTTATTAAAAAAAAAAAAAAATTGATTTTTCAAATAAAAGATTTTTAATATTAACTGTGTTTTTTTCATATTGATTTGAAAGTTTCTTATATTTTCCATCCTCACTTACATCAAGTATTGAGAAAACTATGGTTAATGTTTTTTTTTTTTTTTTATATACTTTTATAATTTCCCAGCCTCACTCACTTATTCATTTGTGTCTATTATTATGATTTTTGTTGTTGTTTTGTCTGTATCAACTTTATGTTAAGGGTGATCCATGAGTGGAATATTTATTTTTCTGAACACTCATTTATGGACTTATTTCACTTTTTTTCATATTACTCAAATGTCGATATGTAAACATTATAATTTTTTCATTACCTTTGGATATTTGCTTAATGGACTTTTCAGTTTGATCCCGTCATTTCCTATTATGTTATGTTATGGTAACCCATGTAATAAGTATGGATATTGAAGCTGTCACACACACAAAAGTTCAAAAGTTCGACCGAATTTTTGACAAAAACCCTAAAGCAAAATGTTTGAAAAACATCAAACAATTTTCCAAAAAAATCTTTTATCACCACACAACAATTGATATTTGTTATGTTTGCATATAATATGATTATAATACACAGAAAATCAAATAAAAACACGACTGCATTACAACAACAAATGTGTATGGAAGACAATTTATAAAACAACAGTTTCAGCATGTTTTCGATACTTTAAGTTTGAAGAAGAAAGTTCCATCAAGTTTGAAGACAATAATTTCCTGAAGATTAACAAAAATAATTGTTTTTCTAATCACTGATATATAGTCAAAAACACTTTGAAAATTAGTGTATCTGTTAGGCTAACAAATAAAAAAAGGCTTTAAATTAAATTTTTAGTGCAAAATATAGTGAGCCTGTTAAAAATTTCATAACAATTGTTATGTTTGTTTAACGTCTTTCCATTTCTATTATAGTTTATTTATACGATGTGTTTGTGTGATATGGGCCTTGTATTCTCTTTTTTATTAGAAGGCGGATTCGGAGGCACTGCAATAACTTTCTCCGTTTGAGCATTATGCGCGATTTCTTCCAATTTCCTCGTCCGAGAAACTGTCATCTATTTTCCAGCTTTGCACTGATCTAACCAGGCTGCATTGAAATTTTTATGGAAAAATTCAAACATTAAATGTTCTGAAGTTTGGCTATAACCACAAACTGCCCGATAAGTCCATGTTTTAACACGTAATTGCAGGACCGTTTGATCATATAACTGTTTAGAACGTTTATTAGAAGTCGTTTGATCATTTCTCTATTGTTATTTCATTTATACTTAGCTATGTGACATCAGTTCACAAACAACGACCCTATACAAAACAACAATCATGTATAAAAAGCAGACCTAGAAATTCATTGACAAAACAATTGTAACCGACGTATTAAGAGCCACCTGCAAGCCCAAACCATAAAATAAACATTAAAAATATTTCTGAACGATTTGACGGAGTCGTACGGAAAACTTAACAGAAAATCTGTCGCATAGATCGACTAGGAGGAGCAAGTGACGATGTGTTAATGCGCTGTTGACGTGGTCTGGAAAGAGTCGTTAAGTTCTGCAGATGTTAGAAATTATTTTGATTTTATTGTATTTAGTTTAATTTTTATCATCAAAGGTCACTATTTTTGCTAACAAAACAAATTGATATTAATATCCTGTCATGTTTATGCAAATTACATGCAACTGAGTTTTTAGAAATAAGCGAGTTTACAATTATTCTCAATTAACAAATCAACAACGCGATTTTATTTTCTACCAAAGCAAAAACAATAATTTATATTTCTATTCGCATGTCGGATTTAAAAAAATTGACATTGCTTATGTTGGTTTTGCACTGTAATAAAACATAATTTTTCATAATTCTTAATCAGTTAGATTGCTTCCGTATTTCAATTATCAGCTTTATGTTTAATTCAATTTTGACTAACTCTATTAACTTTTGGAAAACAAAAAAAACGTTTTTGTGAATTTTTATAGTACAACCCACAAACGCTTCAGATAACTCCTGGGTAGTGGCAGTAGACTTACGTCTTCTGACTGTATTGAAACTTTCCTCTCAGATCTACAACGGAAACTGGAGATATGAAGAAAGCACTTTAATAATTTCATTGAGACTGGTTATTGAAACCGCTACCATTAACATTCCCAGACCTTGAATGAGATTTAAGAAGATATTTTCAAGCGAAAACATGAACAGGTTGTTGGTTGGATCTTATGCAGTAGCACCGGAGATGCGGAAGATCAGCAGAAAGGCATAATGATCGTTTTTCATGAAAAATGTTTTAATGAGAGAGACATTACTTATATTTAAGACCAGGGGTCTCAAACTCAATTTGACCGCGGGCCGCATGACTAAGAATCTGGACGAGGCTGGGCCGCATCAAGTTAATAACAAAACAAGTGAACAACATAAAATAAAATTTTTAAACCAAATGCTTTTATGTTATCAAAGCTCAACTTTTAAAATCACTTTTTATATTTATATATTTTTAAACAAACTTGTTTTGTATAGCTAATTATTGAATGAAAAAATAGTAACAGAATTTATAAGTTAATGAAAGCATTTATAAAAGTACAAATGTTCAGTCTCTTGAATTTTTATGCTTTTTTATTTATCAAAAGTGCAAACTGGCAGCTCTTTTCTATACTTAATGCTCTTTGCTGGAGTAGACCTGGCTCCGTTTCCCCTTACACAGCTCAGGCATATTTGGCTTAAGAAAGGAAGCGGTCGAGACCCTCAGTACAGCCTGGAGATGCTCGTCGGTATGTTTAGATCTGTTTTTTTGCAGTATATAGTCTTTAACACCATTAGTTTAGATCTGTATTTAGACTTATTAAAGTTCATGGTAGAGAACAGCTTTTCGCACATGTATCTGCTTCCAAAAAAGGCACATGGTCTGGCTGAACATTCTGGAAAGCTCATGGGGCAACTCTCTCATAAATTGTGAAAATTTTTCTGTTCTTCCATTTATTTCCCTAAACTTAGCTTTCAAATGAGAGTTGCATTGCAGGTCGATGAGTTCCATCTGCAAGACAGGAAGGGCATCATGGACATCGAAAAAGAAGGGGTCAGTAAAAATTTCAAAAGTGGCTCTGTGAGTCTTAATATCTGAAAATCTGAGATCAAATTCTTCTTGTAGCATTAATATAGTCTTCACCATTGAATGGCGTGTCCACATCTACGAGTGATTGGCATGCTGGAAAATGACAGAGGTTTTTTTGAGAGAGCTGAGCTTTCCATAAAATAATTTTTGTGGAAAATGCTCTCACATGCCCATTCCACTCCTACATCATAATATTGTACTTTGGCTTTCTTCTCCGGCTTGCACATGAACATTTCTCTCTTTCACAACGCCTTTTCCAAGACAAGTCTTGCTCGAAGGCGAGAAAGGGTACTTGCAGAGGCAGCCATTTATAGGCGCCTACCCTTTTAGCAATTCGAGTGAACTCCTTGCTTAAGGGAGTTACGCTGGTGACGCCGGCGAGGTTCGAACTGCCGACCTAACGATCGACAGGCGAACGCTCTACCGCTCTGCCACCAGCGAACATGGAAATAATACAGATGAACACACACATACATTATCAACAATGCAATATTCCTAATTTTCTTCGAGGGGCAAACACTTTTCCCAGTGGGAAAAAACCTTATTTTTATTTTATTTGTTATCGCCACGGCGGGCTGCATTTCCATTGAAATTTAATATCAAGTGGCGGGCCGCATGTTTGAGACCCCTGTTTAAGACGGTTGCTCAAATCCTGTTGGAAAAAATAGAGCCACTCATACTTCTCCAGTCTGTGCATCCCTGAGGCTCAACTTTCTGGACAATTTCATCTTCGTTCAGCCTCTTCTGGTAAGCCTCTTGTTCCTTCATGCAGAACGTTTGGACCGAAGACATTTTCAGTCGCCTGGTTATCTACATTGAATAACTTCCCTGATGAACTCATTGACCCTGCAAATGCACACAGACTGACAGTTTCAGTGTTCTCATCTGATTCGTTTGCTTCTGTTCCGTCAACTGCATTGTTGATGCAGCATTTTTTTTTAAATCGTAGTACAATTTCGAAAATACGTAACAAAAGCTTATCAATATTTCATCAAATAATTTGTAAAATTTTTGATTTACTCTTAAATAAGCGTCTGTTGTTATAATTTTTTAATTTGTCGGCTTAGATGAGTAGATACATACGGTATTTTACTTCTATAAATAAAAAAGCACCCACGTTTCATAATCATCCATCGGCCATTTTTTGTAAAGTTAATTGTTTTTAGAAAAATGTTTGAAAATAAGAAAAATAAGATACCACTACACCTCCCGTTTATGTAGCACCGATCTCGCACGTCATTTCATCGTTTGGGGTGCGTCAGGGTCAGTACGCCGACGACACTCAATTATATATTGATCTGAAAGATGAACGCATGCTGACCGCCTTGAACGCTTATGGGCCCGGCTTGACTATTTTGAATTATTAAGAGATTGGAAGTCATCTACGGCAAGGAAGAGTTTCACAATCTCCTGCTTCAAAAGAGCAGAGGGGCTCCACCACAACACTGCCCAGGGGTCTCCACCAGAGTAAATCCGGCCCTGCAATTGAGCAAAATTATTGTGCAAATACGAGTGATAAACTTTATTTCAAGGCCAAGTTTGAGGTCAATACTTAAACTCCAAGACCAAGACCATGATTAAGACGTTTACCTCCAAAATCAATTTCAAGACTAAGATTTTCTCTTCTTTTTTTGGAACAAAAAAACTGAACATTTATTAGCAAAGGGACGTAGTCACAAGATAAACAAAACATAAAAGAAATGAAAAAAAGAAAATTCAAATCAAATACAGCGAGCGTTCATCGCGATTGCAAGTGACAGTAAATAACATTAAGTTCCAAGGTCAGACCCAAGGGAATTATTTCCCACTATAAGGGGCTACCTACGTATGATTTTGTGATAAGTGAAATTTATACGAAGTTTTGAACTTTGATTAGGACGATGCAGACTTAACATGGCATGGTATTTTAGAATAAACACGAGGTCCAAGGCATTTCAAAGACAACAGTTTCAAGGTAGTTCGAGCTTGTTCAGAACGAAATCGGTCCTTATGGCGAAGAAAGTAATCGTGAATGTCAGACGATCGTACCATGTAATTTAAAAACGTAGGTGCTAACAAACCATTATCAAGTCTATACATAAAGGTGGCGACCTGAAAGAGATTAAGTTGAAAAACATTTAAAATATTGTTTTCAGTAAATAACAATTGAGTATGAGACATTGGATGCAAGTGTAGTGTAGTCTTCAAAACTACGATCAAATTTTTTCAAGAATCGGAAAAAATAGAACAAGAATGTTTCAAAAGCTCATCCTGCGTTTGTTTTGATATCTTAATATTTATAAATTATTGAAAAGTGTTTTTGTTTTGTTTATTTTTTAAATCTTAAAATGTCTTGAAGTTTAACAAAACATCTAGTCCAAGATTGAGTTTAAGACCAAGACTATATTTTTTTAGTCCCCGAGGACTACAAGCCTGCTTTAGATATGGTTGGTATTTATTTACCAAAGCCTGTTTTAGTCATGATCAGTTAAATGTTGATTTTTTTTCGAGGACACTATTCTTGCAAAGTCAAAATCAAAGTTTTAACGATTACATCAAAGACTTCTGATTGCATAATGTTTTTACAAAAAATGTAGTTTAAAAAGGATATTTACTTCGTTGTTGATAATAAAACTTTTTTCAAGTTATTATTTTTGTTTTTTTTTAAATTTTATGCCAGTCGTCCGAAGTATTTGATGTTGGTATAATTCTAATAAGTTTCACAGAAGCGTTTAATCAAAATTTTTTGTTGCTTGCTAATCTGGTCCTGACTGTTCCAATACAAATGTTTCAATTAATTAAATAACTAACTATAAATTAACTTTAATTAATTAAATAAATAGCTTCATTTATTATAAATTTCACTTTTGAAAACCAGTTTTAAAAACCTTTTCAATCCCAGGTCAATTTTTTACAACAATAAATTTAATATCAAGCATCGGCAAGTTGTAAAAGTAAAAAAAAATGACGACAGATTCACTTCTCCAGTAATGCGATGGAAATAAATGGACCAGAAATTGAACACTATTCATGAATGTCAGAAGAAAATAAATTAAAAGTTTTGGCACGAGAGAGAGAGAGAGAGAGGGGGGGAAGAGAAAGAAAGAAAGAGAGATAAAGAAAAAGAGAACGAGAACGAGAGACAAAGAGAGATAAGGAGAGAGAAAGAGAAAGAGAGAAAGAAAGAAAGAGAACGAGAACGAGAAAAAGAGAAAGAAGAAAGAGAGAGAGAAGAAAACAGCCACAACGAGTTTTAAAGACATGAATTTGAGAGCTAATGGCTATAAATAGCATTAACTTCAAAGAAGCAGAGGACAATTATGAAAATAAAAAACAACATTTATCAAAATTGGCAAAGTAATTATCAACTTGTAAACTTAAAACTACAATGACTTCCGTAAAGCATTGATTGGCCTTCATTTAATACTATTTATAGGATTTGTCATACAAAATTATCTTGGGATATTTTATAAATACATCATAATACTACATCGTATTTATTTGTTTTATTTACTTAAATTCATAACTCATTTAACAGGATTTTATGTTTATAATTTGGTAAACAGCGATAGTGATTCAGGTAATATAATTTATATAACTGATGACAAATGAATTTTTTCAGACTGTGAATATACCGGAAATTTCTACCCATAATTTATTATCCGGTAGAAAGAGCTAATTCAGGTCATTTCCACTAGATTAATGAAATTTTAATGAAATTTAGCGAGCATTGTGCTGAAAAGACTGGTTGAACAAAAACGAGTGGTTAACATATCTGCCTGCTATTAGAATGGTGGGATCAGCTTACCGTCAATTCAACAGTAGCAATTGATCGACAAGCTTGTATGTTGATAGATGCCAGGCAGGCTTGTATGTTGATAGATGCCAGGCAGGCTTGTATGTTGATAGATGCCAGGCAAGCTTGTATGTTGATAGATGCTAAAGCAGTCCTGCAAAAAATTCCCGAGTTTGACGACACCATGAATATAGATGGTGCCGATATTAGTGATATTACCTATATAGTGCATAAACCTTTGCGACTGAAAGTACTTCTTATCTGATATCTAAAGTTGATATGGAAAAAATTTCTATTGGTAAACCAAACTCGGTTTTAATTTGACCATGTATGTCCGATATCCGGTGAAATTTGCTAACCGGTACATTCCTACTTCAAACACAATCCAACGGTTTTTAGTTAGCATAAAAATCAGCTCTGATGGTTCTTGAGTTTTTCAGTGTTTACATCTGAGTTCCACTTGGTACAAACTCTATTTTCTTCAAATCAGCAATTTCAAACAGACCAATCTGTTCACCGCTATATTCCAAACGTTTTGCCACATTTCAGAAAAAGCCGAATTATATTATCTAACTTATCGGAAACGCATCATCATGTTGTGTTTTACCAGGAAAAAAATCAGAAAAGTAACAGCGATCTGTAACAGAAATTCAAGAAATTCTAGAGCAAATCATCAATGGTAAATTGTGGGGTTATCAGCTTGAAGTGAGAAACGATTCTTATAAGACATGTGAATGTGTCTCCAGAAATACATAATGGCATCACCAGTATATTGTAATAAGCTACGTTTTTTAATAAATTCTAGATTTAAAAAAAAAACAATTATATCGTTAACATGATTACAAACAACGTCAGCATTTATCAACTTTTTTTAAAATTCTAATCATTTGATCACTACTATTCAATTCTATCACAATTTTAAAACTCAACCATGAAAATTTTATACTTCAGAAGCAATAAGATACAACTCACACGCACACTACTTAGACTGTTTCAATGGTACTAAACATATCAAACAGAAAATTCCTATCAAACGAAAGATCTCTTACTCCATCCATCCAGAATAAATTATCAACGTTTTATCGGAAACGTCATTTTCATCATCGTCATCAACATTATCGTCGTCATCATTGACATCATAATCATCATCATTGTAGACGACGACGACAAAGCCACCGCATCACGTCTTGGCAAAGAATCAACATCTTCGCTACTGCATCAATCGTTATAACATTTGAAACAATGTAAGCAATTTTAAATTCATTTTTATACAATTATAGTATTAAATTATGAAATTAATTCACAGTTACAGAAGCGAAAGAATTACATATTATATATATACATTCGCGAACTGCAAACGATAATCAGACAACTGCGCACACGACAATTGTGCACAGCGACAAACCGCGTGTGAAGACAAATCCTCATAGTCATATTATTTTTTCTATAAAAATATATTAAGTTTTATTTCTTATTCTGCATAGGCTAACAACATGAAAGTATTTCAGGTTTTATTGGCACATTTGAACTTTATTAGGCTGCAAATTGTGTGCCATTTGTGCAACAACAAAAAAACTAAACAAACAATAAAGGGCGGTACTTGGACATTTTTACGAGCGGGAAAACGCTTTTAAATGTTCAAACAACTGAGGTTGGTGGTGACATTAACAAGTACAATGTTGTTGAAAATTTTTAAAACTGAGCGTCTACTTTGACCAAATCTTAATTCAAGCTGCGGAGATATGAAGATTGGTATTTGACAAATACCAATACATTATTGACAATACTTTTTTTTTATTGTGGATGGTATTATTAATACTTTTACTTAAAAGTATTGACTGGGTATTGTCAATACATTTAAATTAAAAATTAGTCAATACCCAATACCAATTTCTTTATCTTATTTCATTTTTCCCGTTTATTTCGTGTGATGTGTTTTCGATAAGTTTGTTTTGTAGCGTTGTAACGTCTCAGGTCAGTAAACAACATTTGGTGATCGGTTAGAAGCTCCAAATACATTATTTTGTTCTGTTAATAAAGCGGAAAATTTTTTTTATCATTGCTTGATTTCTCCCCTGGTTTCAGTTTGTCGAAGAAATCAATTTTGTGTCATAACAAATCATGCCAGACATGCAGATGACAATAAAAAAAGCACCTTGAAGAACAGTTTAACAAAAGCTTAACCTACAAAATAAGTTGAAAACTGTACTGCCCTACAATGGCAAAAGGAAGCAAGTCATCAAAACGTGATTTTGTAATAAACGTAAAACAAATCTAGGTTTTACCAGTAGTGCTGGGACATGATTCCTTTTGTCATGGGTTATACGCAGAAATCATGCAGAGTAAAACTAATTTGTTTATACCATAATGTAGGTCTTGCTTTCTACTTTTGAACAGACAATTCTATGCCCAAAATGGACTTACTTCCTTTTGCCATGGCAGGGCAGTGTAGAGACTGTATGTACTACAGCCGACTGTTAAACACATAATATTTTTGGGGTTACTGTCTATTAGGTGGAGTAGAATTTTAATACATTTGAACGTAAAGTTTGTTGTTTAGCATTAGGAAAACTAAATGTAGTCTTACTTATGAAGTACTTGCCAAAGAACTGGAAGGAATGTATTAAGAGTTTACTTTCAAGAGAATTTTCTTCACTCTGAAGTGAAAAAAACGTGTGACTTTGCAAAAACATTTAGATTTCTTTTTTATTTTGCACTTTACTCTAGTCTTATTTTTTTTACTTTTGTGCAATTAAATGTTTTTTCAATTTATATACATTGATTCTTGTACTAATAGTAAAACACTTAAAAATTTCTTTTGAAGTATTGGTGTTTGGTAGTTGAGTATTGATATTGGTATGGTCAGTACTTTTTCAAGTGCTTATTGCGATTGGTATTGTCAATCTAATTTCTGGATATTGTTAACAACCCTACAAGGCCGTGAAATTGTACACAAAATTATGAAGGAGCGTCAAACAATCTCGAAAAATTTCGAACAAATATCTAGTTTTTTTAAATAGCTGATTGTGGAATTTCATTCCTGTGGCTTATTATAATTCATCTATGCAATTCAAAGTCACTGCAGAAAAATAAACTGACTCAACAATCAAATTGCATTAGTTATAAACTTAAGACAAATGGAATAATTTAATTGTACACGTTTGTTTTTATGCACGGTAACTAGTCGCTACACACTTGCCATGTACACACTTGCCATGTACACACTTGCCATGTACACATTTGCCATGTACACACTTGTCATGTACGCACTTGTCGTGTACGCACTTGTCATGTACGCACTTGTCATGTACACATTTGTCATGTACACATTTGTCATGTACACATTTGCCATGTACACACTTGTCATGTCCACACTTGTCATGTACACACTTGTCATGTACACATTTGCCATGTACACATTTGTCATGTATGCACTTGTCATGTACGCACTTGTCACGTGTGTACTTGTCGTGGAGCTACTGCAAATACAAAAACCATCTGTAATATTCAGAGTAGAGGTGTGCACGGTAGTGGGGACAGCGGGAATACCGTGGATTTTGCGGTATTCCCGCGGAAATGGGGACGAACGAGGGGGGGATACCGCGGTAATGGGGAGGACGTTACGGGGTTACCGCGGGGATGGGGACGAGTTTTTGCGGTATCACCGCAGAAAAATTATTACAACAAAATGTTTAAATTAACCGAAAATGTATCAAGTCATACATATCATTACTGATGTTTTTTAATCTTTGCAACGCGCCGTTGTTTTACCGCTGATATTAAGTTTCCGAAGGCTTTAAAGTCATAAGTTGGATTCTTTGTTAAACTTCCGAAGTCTTAGATATTTAAATATGGAAAAGGCTTAAATTCAAAAATTAGAAGGTGCCCAAGGCAATTTGATGAGTTTTTGGAAAAATAACTCTGAGAAATAGGCAAAACTGTCTCAAGTAGCAAGGAATATTTTGAGAGCATTCTTTACGGGTGAGAGAGCATTCTCTATGGGTGGATTAACCATTAGTGATCTAAGAACTCAGCTAGGTGGACAAAACATTGATGGACTTTTATTTATTTATGGACTTAAATAAATAAATTGAATTGAGAATTGAGTCATATTACGGTGTTATTGTAATTCTATATATCAACACTTAAGTTATATTTGGGTTGAAATGATGTACTGAAAAATAATGACTAATAGAGGATTGATTAAAAATGGGCCTAAACAGTGCGGGGATGGGGATGAAAGATTGAAAGACTGCGGGGATGGTTGGGAATGGAGATGAATTACTGCGGGGATGGATGGGGATGACACTCGCGGGGATGGGAACGAAAAGTCGTCCCCGCGTGCACCTCTAATTCAGAGCTCGGCTATTAATCATACCAAACAAAAAAGAGATTTAAAATAAAACAGCATGATAATAAAATTGTTTAATACCATCCCTTTAATACCATCCCTTTAATAACATCCCATTATTAACATCTCCTTATTAACATTCCTTTAATAACATCCCCTTAATAACATCTTCTTAATAACATCCATTTAATTACATCCTGCTAGCAATATTAGTATCCCTTAACATCATCATCTTAATAACATCACCTAAATGCCCCCCAAGACTTGATGTATTAATTCAATCAGTGCTAGGTCGTTTGAAGAGTCTTTACACCCCAATGAATCATTCCACAACACAACGCAGCTTCTCCACGACAACCAGAAGTAAGTTTCGTGTGTCCCATCAACCAACAAGAAACAAAGAGTTCATAATAAACAATTTGAGACAAACCTGTTTCTATAGTTATCTATATGAGACAAACCGTTTCTATAGTTATCTATATGAGACAAACCGTTTTTATAGTTATCTATATGAGACAAACCGTTTTTATACTTATCTATATGAGACAACCCGTTTTTATAGTTATCTATATGAAACAAACATTTCACAGCAACCAGCAAGCAACAAACAGTTCATAATAGCCAATAAAAAAAGTTAATAAAAATCACGATGGGACACAAGTTGGTGTTGATCTGCACCATAAAATGCTTAAGATTTCCTCAATGGTCGTAAACTTTGAAACTTCTCCTGATGAAACTAATTTAAAACATACAGAATACTAACAAGAAACACACACAAAAAAGATTTAATAACCAATTGAGTATTCTTCCAACATTAAAAAAACAGTTCTTATGGTTTCTCCACGTAGTTCTAGATAACTAGAACTCGAATTTAAATAAAAGTGCGGTATAATTTGTAACACCTGTACTGAAAAGAATTGCTTTCTCTCTCTCTCCTTCTCTTTCTCTCTCTCCTTCTCTTTCTCTCTCTCCTTCTCTTTCTCTCTCTCTCTCTCTCTCTTTCTCTCTTTCTCTCTCTCCCTCCAACCCTCCCTCTCTCTCCCTCTCTTTTTTCTATCTCTCTTTTTCTTTCGCACACTTTTTCTCATCGCCTAAAAATGTTTCATTACAGATCATGACAGGTGGATACGTACTTTGTTCGAATGGAGAAAATCCTGACGCATAACCTTCTTTTGATCAAAACGAACACACATTACTACTGTTCAATTTCGTTTAATATATAAATAAATTAAAATCCAAACAAATGGAATTATGGAACATGCACACATGAAGTGAAAATTTCAAAAAAAATGAGAAAATAAAAAAAAATGAAGAAAAGGATTATAAAATTTTGAAAGGCGCACAGAAACAGATGCAGCCGGGTCTATGATGCAGTGCCTCTCATTGCACACTTCAAAGAATTCTCATTTAGAAAAAAAAATATGCTCAGTTGAATTGCAGTAAATTGAAGCTTCATAGGAGTAGCATAAAAAATTTACAAAAAACTGTATAAATAATATATCACTACCTGTACGACGAGTGCTTCCTGACACGAGCTTTTGAGTTGGCAAGAATTTTTGAAGAACAAGGAATACAATCATCATCAAATCTGAGTTCAACGTCGCTGTTGTTAGCAGTGCTGCCGTCATCTTCCTCTCCAGAAAGAGTAACTTTCGGAATGGTTAACAACTGTGTAGTTGGATGATGATCGGGAAGAATGATTATCCTGGTCTTTCGTTTGGTGATGCATTTGGGCTTTAAACTGTTCTCAACTTCATTCTTAGTACCTCCATCTTCTCCTCCTTCTCCTTCTCCATCTTTATTTTTTTCTCCTTCTTCTTCTTCTTTTTCTCTTTCATCGATGTGTTTCTCCTCAGCACTCACTTCAGTTGTATCGCCTGATTCCATCCAGGTAGAAATTCATGCATTTCTTGAAAGGATCGCCTTTTAACCACTTGCTCTTATTTCAGGTTCTAAGCAACAAGGTGGCATCTGTAAAAATAAAATTTTATAAAACAAAAATGATGAAAGTTGCTATTTTTAACTTAATTTCCACCTGAAAAAAGGCAATTTAACGATTTTTTAACGGCATTCATCAAATCCTGATCTAAAGTTAAGCGTTTAATGAAGAAATATTATTAATAAACATTCGACCATTACAGACTGGAGACGACTAATTGAATTGTGACTCAGAGCCTGCATCCACTAATACAATTTAGATCACTTATTGCAGCACATCAAGCACGTACAGCATTACTTCATGTTGTGCCGAATTTTGATTTCGCCATTCATGGGAGATGCCATTTGAAGGAGCTGAAGCGTCACTACAGGAAGTGATTTTGTATGTTTTATGTGACACGATGCAAGCAGATAAGACGCTCCATCGTTCATTTATTATTTTTTCTGTTAAAAATACTTCATCGTCTATTTATTATTTTCTCTATTATACTCTCCTAAAAATACAACACGTGGTTGAAGACCACCAGATGATTTTCTACCGCTTAATTTTAACTAGCACAATTAATTGTAAAATGTCAGAAAAAATTCTTCATTGAATCACTCTGGCTAACAAGGGAGTCATCGAGAATTTAAAAAAAAATATCGATAATTTTCTGTCATCAAGAAACACACAAATAAAATTTTAGATAAATAATACATTTTAATCTAATTAGATTATGACCATTATTTAGACAAACCTTTCGCGGTTTCGTACTTAATCACAAATTTCTTCGAAACAGCAAACATCAGCTGTCCTGTACGTAATAAAGTCAAAGTGAGAGAAGCACTCCAAGTGACATAACTGTTTGTCACACAACAAGCAAACATTAAAGAAAGAAACGTCCCGTCGTCATGCAATTCAGACGCAGGCAGGCAAGCAGGCAGGCAGGCAAGCAAGCAGGCAGGCAAGCAGGCAAGCAAGCACCCCACGGCTACTCATCAGGTAAATATATGACAAACACGCGATATTCCAATTTCTTTTCATATTCTCTTCCTAATAGCACAAGGTAACGTGACTGTTTTTAAAAAAACATGAAAGCATTTCATTAATTGCTAAAATAATAACGTTCGCATGACATTAAAGATGACATTACACTTAGCAACTGAAGCTATTGATCACTAACAAAAATAACTTCATTTGCATAATTTAACAGTTAAATGATATGCTAAAGAGATAGGTCGTGGATATTTATGGCGATGCCGTATGTAGGTGAGCACACAAATTTATATTCGATACAAACTCACTCACAGAAAGTATACATTTCTTCATCTCTTTTTATTTCCCAAGACAATTATTTCAAGTTTCCAATTTCAAGTTTCATTTTAGGAATCCTTCTTTAAAAAAAAAAAAATGACGACTAATATGCAGGTTGATATGCAGAAAGAAAGTTTAATATTGAAATTATAAATTTTTGCAAGTTTGAGAAGCGAAACGTCAGTGCAGTGAGAGGTTGAGGGGCAAGCGAGGGCGGCAGGAATTTTTTCAAACTTTCGAAACCGGAATAAAATATTTTAAAATAACAGTTGGTGATCAAAAGAGTAGAAATTTGTCAAGCTGTTAACATTTCTATTTATGTTAACAAAACCAACCTCCACAACATTTCTATTTATGTTAACAAATCAAACCTCCACAACATTTCTATTTATGTTAACAAATCAAACCTCCACAACATTTCTATTTATGTTAACAAATCAAACCTCCACAACTCCCCTTCTTTTGTGACACCACTGCTGTCACGACTGCATATTTTTCTGGAAAACTTCTTTCGCAAGCGTTTGCAGTTTGCACTCAAACAGAGTGTACAAGTGAATCTTTCCATGAAAGTTTAATTATTAGAAAGAACTTTTTAACACGCCTTTCATGCACTTTGTACACAATTTCTATCAACTTTTCTCCATCATGAAAGGACACGCGGAAGGAAATATAAACTCATCTGCACAGCAATCATCATCTTACTTCTTCTCTTTTTCGCTAAAAGAATCACGTGGTATTATTGTTATTAAAAATATTATTATTATTGTTGTTATGGTTATCTGAAGCTTTGATAAAAAACGAAGAAATTCAAGATAATGCCAATGTAAAATAGAAATAAATTGGAAGCACGTTGTCCTACAACATCATCATCACTCAAAGACCACGTGCTAATAGCCACCCACGGGCAAACGAACATATATTATTGAGGTCCAGCTGATTAGCAATACGAAGTATTTATTATCCGACCTTCGCAGTTCGAAGTCATGATTTATGAATTCATGCAAACGTGAACATTTTTAAAGATTTATTTTATGTTTAATCAAACAATCAAAATTTTTTCATCATCGCTTCATAAAGATATTTCACCAGACAAATTTTTTTGTTTTCTCGAACAATAATAATTTAATCAGCTTTTTCTGGAAAATAATCTGGAAAATAAATATTTAAATTTGAAATTTGTATATATGCAAAATAACCAAAAACGTAGTGAAAATGTCAAACAATTAATATTTGACACGTTCAGTAATGTTCACACAAATAACAGACCAATACGGTACTCAAAAGAGCTGTTATTATTACTCGAAACGAACTCTTTCCAGGCCGAAACGATCGGTACGAAAAAAGTATTTTCCGCAATCAAATCTGATTTTCTGGACGTGAAAGAGCTAGAAAAATGAGTTCAGTTGTCCTCGCTCGTTCATCAACATTCACGGATTTCCATAGCGGGACACTACACTGACTACACATGCCATTAAATTTAAAAACTTATGGACACTTGAAAAGAGCCTTTGCAACCTAAACGCCATGACGGCCATGAACAACGTAGCCAAAATTACTAAAGTTTAAGTTCCGCATAATTCAATCGAGTTAAACCCAGGAGCGTTTTGGCAGAGACTTCAAATTAATCTCGGCAATGTCAACAACTACAACTAAGAAACTCAATAAGAATTTTGACTACTGTCGTTATGCAGCCCGTTGTGAGATATCTTGAAATTTTTTTATTCGGTTAAACCAAACAAATGGGCTGCATAATGACAGTAATTAAATTTCTTATTGAGTTTCTTAGTTTTAGTTGTTTGCTGACTTTGCAGGGATGAATTTCAAGTCTCTGCCAAAACGCTCCTGGGTTTAACTCGATTGAATTATGCGGAGCTTAAACTTTAGTGATTTTGGCTACGTTGTTCATGGCGTTTAGGTTGCAAAGGCTTAAAAGTTTAATTTCAAATCCTTTTCTATTTTTCCCTTTTTTTTCTCAATTACTCTCTGTAATTTTTTCTCACACTTTCTCTTTGTAACTTTTTTTCTGGAACAATTACAACACAAGACACTTCTTTTTCCCATTGTGCTGTAGAGTTAAGTCAGCAGACACTTCAAAGCTTAAAATGACCTTTTAGCTGCAGTATTAAATATTAGAATCGTCTCAATCACACGGAAAAAAGCTGTTTGAGCCAGTCTAGTTTAGGTCGTAGTTGAAGCAGGTTATTGAATAAAACAGTTAATAACTGGTGATTGCCTTACACCCATTGAACCTGCCAATTATAGCTGTTGCGCTGTAATATTTTGGTTATCAACAATAGTCTACGGTTAGACCCACCCGTTCAAAAAAACCAGTTAAATCCACAGCATGAAAAAATCCGGCAATATTTTTATTTGTATTTCAGCTTACATTCATATTACAAATGATTACCGCTGTAAGACCCTACTTTTAAGTCGTCTAAGCCATGGATTTTTTGATATAACTAGTTATAGCAAGATATCCTTATCTAAAGTTAAAAATGGCACTTTCCTATAAAAAGGAAAGTGCCATTTTCAACTTTCGTTTGTTGGACCTGTCAGTGGAGGTCTAAACGTATTTTGATATATTATTTTAAATATATTTTGCATTGAATTGGCTTAAAAAAGACCCAGAATTTTTAAATATCAGCCATACAACAGAACTATTGATGATCGAGAAGTGAATTTTAAAGATAAAACCTCAGCTAATTAAAAAATTAAAGTTCAATTTTTTTTTTTAACTTCTTAGGAAAGCCGCGGCTGATTATCAACACTTGTTCAACGTCATGTTTTAAGTTATTATGCCACTTGCTAGATTGGACAAAACCCTCACTTTTTCTTCCCGCTGCAGATAAAACTAATAACTTACTCTCAGATTACAAAGTCTTTTTGACAAATGATCAGCATGAGCTACAACACGATATCAAATATACACGACAAGCTCACATTTTGGACTTAGAGTTAGCTCCAGCAAAACAGAAGTACAATGCATTTCCAGAAACCCATGTGTTTTCAAGATCAACGTTTGTCAAACAGTTTTAAAGCAAGTAGAGCAATTTACGTATTTGGGTGGAGTAATCTCTTAAGACGTTAAGAAACGTTTCAGTTTGGCAACAGGAGTAGCAAACTCACTTAAAGTAATCTGAAAGTCTAGAGACATCAGCTTAATGAACAAACTTTAAGTCAACGAAACACCGCACTTTTATACAACTCAGAAACAAGGACAATGAAGAAGCAAATAAATTCAGATTGCGCGTTTTCAAAATATATGTATATTGAGAAAATGGAGAAATTACAATATGAAGGCTGAAGATGATGAAGATGAAATGCGCCGTCATAAAGAAAATTCTACAGATACAGCTTTCTTATTTTGGGCATATTAAGAAAGTAAAATTTAAATGCAGATAAGACTCCAGTGAAATAGTTCAACGATTAGCTTTATGGGAGCAGACCAAAGGGGAGACCGCGGAATATTGGTTAGACATTCGCTGTGCTGTTGAGAACAGTACAGTAGCTGATTTAGCATCAGGGTGGGAAGATTGCACGAAGCGGGGTTCGAATCCAACATGCCTTTAGTCATTAAAAATGTTACTATTATAATTTATATCACTTGTGATTTACAACTAAAAACATACGTCAAACAACACCAGGAAGTTGGTCCGCGACCTCATCACTAGAATACTGATTGATTTATTTACTTAAGAATCCCCTGCACAAAAAATAATAAACATCTGAATCTGAAACCGAATACATTCTGCACTTTTATTAACAAATTGCAAAAAACTATAACATCAAACCGGTTCTGTTAATCAGTAAAACAATTCTACCGAAACAAACTTAAATCATGTTATTGAAATTAAAAATTAATATTTTTTCAACAAGGAGCCTGACCTTTTAGTAGACTGAATTTCATTAATCAATTTCAACAGAACACACCACAAATTTAATCAGCGATGAAAGGTCATCCACTAATTTTAATTTTATGATTTTTTCAAAATTTTTGAAACCTATGTACTGAGAGAATACAAAGCAGCATAATGAATTAACGATGAAATAAAAAGTTAAAGCAATGAAGACATTTTTTTAAGAAAGGAGAATCCGGAATTTTTATAGAATGAATGACGCGAAATATCAAATTATTTATTATTTTCTGAAACAATCCAGCAATGACATATTATTAAAATTATTATAAATAAAATAAAATAGATTTAAATTTATTGTTATTGTTGTCAATTAATTAACGAAATTGTGCACTTGCATGAATGAAACACTTTTCAAATGTTTAACTAGCACGAACATTCGAGAAAAAATGCCGAATGTTCAAAAAATTAAAACAATGAAATGTTGAAGTGTTTGGAAGATTGATGACATTGTCTCTGTGAGTGATGCATTAGTGATGTGACCTTAATAGAAATACCACTTTAGACATTATTAGTGGAATCCATCTTGCAATGGTACCCATATGAAGTGTCTCATGAAACAAATCCAAGATTTATTAACAACATTAAAAAAATAAATAATTCTAATTACATTTATAATTCATTTTAATTAGTCATCTGATATTGCCTACTCATTCAGCATGCACATAATTTCTAATTTCAAATATTACAATTGCATGCATTTGTTTATATTACTCTTAATTGAGAAATGTGCTTTTAAGATCTGCCTAATAACATTGTAATAAATCTGTTACACCTATAAAATTAATTTATTTTGTAAAATATAAATTAAAATATAAAATATGGCATGGAGTAGAACAATAATTCTTTATTTGTTTTAGTTAGTGCTTAGAAACAAGAATTCGAAGTGCTCAAACGTGTGTGTGTGTGTGTGTGTGTGTGTGTGTGTGTGTGTGTGTGTGTGTGTGTGTGTGTGTGTGTGTGTGTGTGTGTGTGTGTGTGTGTGTGTGTGTGTGTGTGTGTGTGTGTGTGTGTGTGTGTGTGTGTGTGTGTGTGTGTGTGTGTGTGTGTGTGTGTGTGTGTGTGTGTGTGTGTGTGTGTGTGTGTGTGTGTGTGTGTGTGTGTGTGTGTGTGTGTGTGTGTGTGTGTGTGTGTGTGTGTGTGTGTGTGTGTGTGTGTGTGTGCAAAAAAATGATAAAATATTCAAATTATGTAAAACAAATAAATAAAAATAACAGAAATGATTTCAACAGAGAGTTTATATTGCTAGAGGACACCAAAGTGTGTAATGTTTATAAAGAGATTTTTTTCCATAACACCTAATAAGCCAATAAATAAACAATCTTAGATTAAAATATTTAGTAAAAAATTGTAAATACACAAAACATTTGTTTATGAAAGATCAACAACATGAAAACATGGATTGAAACAGAAATATTCAAAATAGACATTTACATTTTAGATTGCTGTGGTCACGAGACAATTGTTCCTATTCTGCAACTATTATTATTATGAGTGTTGAAAAAATTGAAAAATATGATGAATCAACGGGACTTCCATTTTGAGTATTTTTATAGTTGAAATAAATATAAAGATGCACAGAGGACCAAGCTGCATGCATTTGTGCTGAAGAATAAAAGCGCGCACACATCTACAATTACATACACACTCACATACACATCTACAATTACATACACACTCACATACACATCTACATGCACACTCACATACACATCTATATGCACACTCACATACACATCTACAATTACATACACGCTCACATACACATGTACATTCACACTTACATACACATCTACATGCACACTCACACACATCTAATGCACATTCACATACACATCTAAATCTACATGCACACTCACATACATATAAACACACTTGCATACAAATTCATCTACACATATAAACACTTGCATCCACAAACACATTTTAAATTATAAAACCATGGTTAACACGCAAAACTTTTAGATTGTCGACACAAAACTTTTACATTTTTACCTTGCTCCCCAAGAGCTAAATTAAAATTGCATGAGAAATATTTTTTGTTGCTTTCCTGAAATTTAAATGGTCTCCACACAATGTATCAAAATAAATTTAAAACTTCCGCCATATATTATTTTTAAAGACCTGCAAGTAGAAAAAGTGTTAAAATAAAAGTTGGTGCTAAAATCTTTTGTATAATTTAAAAAAGTGGATATTAGAAAATTAGAACACGAGAAAGAGCACAGATATTGATGATAGACTTAGTTAACATAAATTTCGGAGGACTTTAGAAGATCCTTGCCAGATCGTCCGTCTAAAAACAAATAGAAAAAGCTAAAACCGTGAAGGTTTGAAAACCTCTCGTGGTTGCCACTCATATATATTGAAAGGTTCCCAGATTAATTTGATTTAGGTTCCTAATCCAGCTCCTACTATCCTAATAAATAATTAATTAAATTTAAAGTGTAAACTGTCATTTACTACTTTATAACGTAAAATTAAGCCAAATGACAACTCGCGTTTTGCACAAATAAATTTATAATAATCCAAATAATCATACAACTCACAGTTCTTTGGTACAAAGTTTTACTGCTTCTTCTAAAGTTCGAAATTAATAACCTCAAAAATTGGAATGTTGAACAAAATGTACACCACAGCTACTCCTTATGATGCAGCAATACAAATTTGCAGTGTACGTACAAGTGTTTATATTATTAAATTAACTACCTTTGAGATTCAACATAGCTTCATCATTTTACCGATAATGATATTTTGCATTTAATCAATCATCCAGCTGATTCAATGCACGTTACGAAATGAATGTATACACGTTCTCTTATTCCGAGCCGACAAAAAACAAAACTTTTATTAAATAGAGCACCAGACAAAACCCAACGGCATAGACCGAAGTAGTTTCAGTAACATATAAGTGAAATTTTTTTACTGTCTGTATAAAAAAGAGTTACAAATTAACCGTTTCAAATAATACACGCGAGTTTTGATCAACAAAAACTACGTGAACGTAATGTTATCTCCAGAATTAATTTTAGTCGTGCTCTGCAGTCAGTCTCGTGGCTTTAAATAGGATTTCTGAGCAGCTGATTGAAATACCTGAATCTACACGTTCTAGAGCTCCATTCATAAAGCTATTGTTGAATGAATACGCTCCTTACGATGCTGAATGTGCTTATGATAAAAATATCAAAATAGAAAACTTTTTTTATTTTATCTTCATATATATATATATATATATATATATATATATATATATATATATATATATATATATATATATATATAACAAGTAAGCCGTAAAAACCAGGTTTTTTCACAAATTCCTTATTTTTCCTAGATTTGTCGGGTTCCACGACAAAACGTTCACAGACAAAATGTTCAACGACAAAATGTTCCCGACAAAACGTTCACGACACAACGTTCACGACAAAATGTTCACGACAAAATGAACACCAACAAAACGTTCACAGACAAAATGTTCAACGACAAAATGTTCAACGACAAAATGTTCACGACAAAACGTTCACGACAAAACGTTCACGAAAAATGTTCACGCACAAAATGTTCACAGACAAAATGTTCACAGACAAAATGCTCACAGACAAAATGTTCAACGACAAAACTTTCACGACAAAACGTTCACGACAAAATGTTCACACTGAAAAATAAAAATTTTGTTTTATTATGTCAAGATCGCTTGCAAACTAATTATTAAGTCATTTTTAGTGATGTGTCTATTCACCATTTTATTTACAAAGTATATGTGTATGACAGCATGAAACTAATACGTATTGGCAACATCAAATGATCTTCAATTAATAAATAATTGTATGGAGTTATGGCTATTTGGCTTTTTTCTTTTTCATCCATATTTTGATCCTTCTTATCATCGTTCCATTTATTAACTAGTTAATGCCGGTTAATTGCTTTTGGATACCCTAACTTTTTAGTTTTTAATTGCTAGAGATGTATTTTCAATTCTAGTTGAAAAACGCAAGTAGCTGCATGCTGCTTACCCAAGTCACCGTTACGTTAATTATCTAATTAAAGGAGGCTATATTGCTCTTGGAAGCCGATAACTTCTTAATCGCTAGGCTACAACGATCAAGGCTTCTTTCTGACGTTCACTTAATTAAAATTGAAACATCAAATGAATCTCAATTAATACCTAATTAATTGCATTTCTTTTTCTTTTTAATCGGAGTTAATAAAGATTTCATATTTCGACCCTTTTAATCATCGTTCCATTTATTAACTATTTAATGCGGGTTGGTTAATTTTCTCTTGGATACCCTTAACTTTTTAATCTTTAGAATACAGCCATCAAACCTTATTTACGTCGTTTGCTTAATTGAAATTGAAAATTCAAACGATCTCAAATTAGTAACCAATTGTATTTTCCTATTATAGCTATCTCATTTCATCTGTTTTTTTCCTTCTTGCTGAAACAGTCCTCCGATCCATACTCATCTGGTTGCCGTTTGAGTTAGGGGTATCAAAGAGGAAATTAACATTGCATTTACTATTGTTAACGTTTTATTTGCGCTCATTTTGTGAAACACAAAATATTTTATCATTTAAAACTAAACTAAATTTAAAAGTTGCAATCGTGAACATTTTGTCGTGAACGTTGTGTCTTGAACGTTTTGTCGTGAACATTTTGTCGTTGAACATTTTGTCTGTGAACATTTTGTCTGTGAATATTTTGTCTGTGAACATTTTGTCGTGAACATTTTGTCGTGAACGTTGTGTCGTGAACGTTTTGTCGTGAACATTTTGTCGTTGAACATTTTGTCTGTGAACATTTTGTCTGTGAATATTTTGTCTGTGAACATTTTGTCGGGAACATTTTGTCGTGATCGTTGTGTCGTGAACGTTTTGTCGGGAACATTTTGTCGTTGAACATTTTGTCTGTGAACGTTTTGTCGTGATACCGATTTGTCGGCTTTTCATTTATTACAAAAAAAATACTTTTAAATGATATTTTTTGAATTTATATCTATATTATAGTAGCCCACGTCACTCACTCACTCACTCACTCACTCACTCACTCACTCACTCACTCACTCACTCACTCACTCACTCACTCACTCACTCACTCACTCACTCACTCACTCACTCACTCACTCACTCACTCACTCACTCACTCACTCACTCACTCACTCACTCACTCACTCACTCACTCACTCACTCACTCACTCACTCACTCACTCACTCACTCACTCACTCACTCACTCACTCACTCACTCACTCACTCACTCACTCACTCACTCACTCACTCACTCACTCACTCACTCACTCACTCACTCACTCACTCACTCACTCACTCACTCACTCACTCACTCACTCACTCACTCACTCACTCACTCACTCACTCACTCACTCACTCACTCACTCACTCACTCACTCACTCACTCACTCACTCACTCACTCACTCACTCACTCACTCACTCACTCACTCACTCACTCACTCACTCACTCACTCACTCACTCACTCACTCACTCACTCACTCACTCACTCACTCACTCACTCACTCACTCACTCACTTACTCACCGATTCTGTCACGCTTACGTAATCAGTCGTATAGACCAGGGGTATCTTGATATCAAGATATAGGGATATCTTGATATCAAGATATCCTTGTATAGACCATTGACGTCTATATAATAGTATATATTATATAGACGTCCATGTATAGACGATATCGATGTGCACGTAAGAATTTATTGCGTGCAGGCGTGTAATAAAAGTTATTATGCAATTGTACCTATATACACTCTCAGTCCTAGAGATCAAAAGAAGTGGCGCTGCAATCGAAAAACATTATATAATGAGATTTAAAAAATCTCAGAAGCAAGGACCACTTTCAACGATGGCCGTCAATTCACAAGAAACGTCGTGTATAATGAAATTCTTAAATAACTAGTTATTAATTTTGACATCCTATGAATTTATATGAAATACTTTAGTAAATTGAAAATTTAAACACAATAAAAAATTTCATTAAACTTGTTATATAGAAAAAAATTATGGTTATCAAATGTCATTTTGTTTTTGTTGACTATTTTTTTTACAAATGTATTCAAAGTACCTCGTATTTTTAAAACATACGTTCTTTTAAAAATATTTTTTAAAATTATTTTAAAAAGTTATAATAGAAAAACAAAGAGGTGCAATTATGTCCTTTTTATAGGAAAATGCATATATATATATATATATATATATATATATATATATATATATATATATATATATATATATATATATAATCACCCGCTTTTTGGAGGCCGCTTCTAATTTCATCAAATAACTTATATATTACAAAGAGAAATTTACAGAAAAATACGTTATTTGTTTATATTCGTATAAACTGTAAAGTTATTTTTAATTGTTTCGTAAACCATGCCTGTTGGACGAACAAGAGGTAAAACGAAGGGATCGTTGAACGATATTTTGGGTTTACACCTGTGCGAGGCCTGCACGAAAAGTAATGAAGAGAAAATTAAAAGTCTCCTTATAACTGTAGAGAGTCGACCACTTGCAGTTGAAGTTCTTGAAATTAAAGAGTCGTTAAAAGAAATGAAACAATATATGTCGATTTTGGAGAACAACGGGAAGTTATTACTTGAACAGAAAGAGAAGATTGATGATCTGAAAACTAGCTTGGAAAGTTTTGGAAGAAAATCCATAAACAAAATTGAAGAGACACAGAACACAGGAAAAAAATGGTCAAAGCTTTTTGCAAGTAGGGTTAAATCACTGTCAACAGATGTGAAAAGTGTACAACGCTCGGTGGAGGTCACAGGAGCAAGATTTGATATAGCTGCTGACAGATAACGTCGGAAAAATAACATTATGATCTTCAATATGCAGGAGGCCGAGTCCACTTCTAGAACTGGTGACAAAAATGATGTAATAAAAATGTTAGAAGAAATTTCTGATCTAAAGCTAGAAAAAGATATCATTGATGTCTACAGACTGGGAAAACGCGATGGTTCTGCTAAGCCTAGACCAGTACTAATCAAGTTAGAAAATTTTTCAGTTAAGAATATAATAATGGAAAACGCGTCAAAGTTGATTCGCAGATGATTTCTTCAATTACCACGAGCTGCCAAATTTCTAATAGCGATCATTGCGTTGTTAGTTTCCAACCGAATATGTCTCGTTCAAGTGCTACGGAATCAACCCGTACAGATATGTATTCAAAAAAGCCGACTATTTCGTAATAAATGAATGTTTGCAACACATTAACTGGAATTCTATATTTCAACACTGCTTCTCTGTGGAGGCCTGCTGGATGGTTTTTTGAGGCTACATTGGCGAGATAATTCTTTTGAAAGTCCCAAAGGTGATGAATAATTTTTCTCATAAACATCCCATGTTTATTATCAGAATGCAAAAGTTAAAAGCTAAAAAGTGGAAGAAATGGAAATCAACCGGCTCTGAAGAAGACAGGTCAAGTTATAATGAAATTATGAAAAAATATCGCAAAGAAATACAATGCTTCTATTCCAATGTTGAACTAAATTTAATGAAAAGCAAGAAAATTGGAAGCCTCAATCGTTATATTGGTAGGAAAATTTATTCTCGAACAGGTATTGATAAAATATTGTTAGCAGATGGAAGTACTACACGAGATCAGGGAGCTATTGCTGCTACCTTCAATCGTTATTTTTCATCTGTGTTTACTTTGGATGATGGTCAAACTCATGATTTTCCTTCTCAGACATCGGCCGAGTTGCATAACATCAATTTCTCGCCTGAGGTTGTTTTCGATGCCTTGTCTCGCCTTGAGCCATCTCTGTCTTCAAAATGTGACAACATTCCCAGTATATTTTTAAAGAATTGTGCTGCATCATTAGCTCAACCTCTTTCTCACGTTTTTGAGATATCGTTTCGAGAGCGGAAGTTGCCACAGGAATGGAAAATTGCGATAGTTATTCCTATTCACAATAAAGGGCAGATGTCAGTTTCTGAGAATTACATACCAATCTCTATCACTTCTACGAGCTGCCGAGCAATGGAGCAAATCATCAATCAATCTCTTATGCAGTTTCTTTTGAAAAATAATTTAATTAATAGAAGTCCATACGGATTTACTCCTGGCTGCTCGACAATTACTAACATCCTTGAATGTGCTGACCAGTGGAGTGAGGTGATACAAACAAGACAGTTGCTAGATTTCATATACTTGGATTTAAAAAAAGCACCTGATTCCGTATCTCATCTCAAACCCCTGCAAAAAATAAAGGCCTATGGAGTTAAGGGGGACTTACTGAGCTGGTTTACTGACTCTTTGGACTCTAGATTTCAATGAGTTGAGATGGGAAATTTCCAATCCAAAGATATTTCAGTGATCAGTGGTGTTCCTCAAGGGAATGTGCTGGGCCCTACATTATTTCTTTTATTCATCAATGACTTGCCAAAAATATTTACAAGTCCAGATATAACTTGCAAATTGTTTGCTGATGATGTTAAAATATATTGTATGCCTTATCCATCTTTTGGGTCTTCAACTGTGAGCCTTCAGAAAGTTTTTGATCTTGTTTCTGGATGGAGTGAAAGATGGCAACTGAAACTGGCGGCTCAAAATGTCTGGTATTCACAGTCGATAACAGAAAAACAGCACCATCCTCCAACATGTACACTATTAATAACCATACATTGGATTCTGTTAGAACAATTCGTGATCTTGGTGTTGAGGTAGATTCACGTCTGAGATACGAAGATCATGTTAATATTATTACCCATAAAGCTGCTGCAATATCTCGTCTCAAACTGGCATTTTGTACTTTCATCAGACCTATAATGGAATATGGATCCCAGGTTTGGAACCATCATTGTAGATACCTAGTTGATAGAATCGAAAGGGTTCAGAAAACATTCACCAGGTTTATCCCTTCGGTCCCTGGTCTCTCCTATAAAGATCGACTTCAATTTTTTGATCTTCAATCTTTGGAAAAATGTGTTTAATTGTTGATCTAGTATTCTGTTATAAATTAATAAACCATTTAGTTAATACTTTTATGTCATTGTCATTTGCTCCTACCAATATAATATCAACGCGGGGTCATAGTTATAAATTAAAATTAAATAAATTTACATGTGATGCTGTAAAATATTTCTACACTAACAAAATAGTTGCGGTTTGGAACTCTTTTCCCGCCGATGTTATAAATTGTTCCAGAGTTTCATTATTTAAATTATCAATAAAATCAGTTAATTTGGACACTTTCTTATACTACAGCTAGAGTTCTTTTTTACTTTTCTGCTATTCTGTAATATTTAGGTGGTTTTTTTGTTGTCACATCTTGATGGTTTCTGTTTCTTGTATCCATGACTAAAGATGTCTGTGATATATATATATATATATATATATATATATATATATATATATATATATATATATATATATATATATATATATATATATATATATATATATATATATATATTTTATGAAGTGAAACATTGCGTTGAAATGTTTCGAGAGGCCACAAATAGGATGACTAACTGTCACCACAAGTAACGCAAATATTATTTGTGGCCTCTCGAAACATTTCAACGCAATGTTTCACTTCATAAATTATCTATCTGGCAGCAGACTAGTTGTCGAACCGAAATAGGGAGTTCTGAGCCTATCATAGTCGTAGTCTAATGTTAAGTAGCTCCGAAAGACTGGGACTTCTAGCCATCCTTTTTTTGGGGATGGTCGGTGGCTCAGTTGGTAAGAGCGCTTGCATTTAGGCAAGGCGGTGTTGCCGTAGACACGTGGGTTCGATTCCTAGTAGAGTCTTACATATATATATATATATATATATATATATATATATATATATATATATATATATATATATATATATATATATATATATATATATATATATATATATATATATATTGAATACTTCGGCGCTATATTTCTTTTAAGCAAACTCGATTGAAAAAAGTGGCACACTTGGCTGAATCGATTTTATTTTTAATTTTTTCCAATAATCTAAATCGGTTAAGAAATAATTTATTATCAAACACAAACTCCATAATCTTATAGGCTTATAGATCTATTTCGGCAATTTTTTGCCTTCTTCAGAGCCGTTTAACTTTTTTAAAAATAAAATGTAGTGACTAAAAGGTAAAAAATACAACTAATTGAAAGGAATGAAACTGAAAAACAAACTTTTTTCTAAAACAACGCGTATCTCGAAAACCAAAAATGAGGGGCTTTTGAAATTTGGTACTTAATAAATAAAAAAACACGTGTCACCATTTTTTAAAAATTTGGTTTTCAGGAACTCAAATGTGGAGTTGAAAATAGGGTTATTTGTTTTTTAGAATAATTGCTACTCAAAAACTGGAAGTGATACACATGTAAAAATTAGTATTTAGTATCTACTCAAAAAAATAAAGATATACCTATTTTATTAAATTTTAATAATTTGGTTTCCAGGACCTCAATAGTAGGGTGGAAAAAAGAATTTGATTAACCCATTAATGGTCACTACCATATGAAAATCCTAAAATTTACGTTGCGTTTTTGCAACCGTAACCGTTAATGGGTTAAAAACTAAAAGTGTTAACGTTTGCAATTTGATACCAAAATTATTGTTATAAAATAACAAAATGCATGTTTTATTAATTTTTGAAAATTTGGTTTCCAAGACTTCAAATGTGGGGGGAAATAGGCTTTTATTTTTTGTAGAAAAACTGCGATTCTGAAACTAAAAATACTACAGATATACAAATTAGTAACTAGATACTACTTAAAAGATAGAGTTACAAATGTTTTTCAATTTTGTTTTATGTTCTGGCTTCCAGGACTACAAATGTAAGGCGGAGAAAAGGATTATATTTGCTTGAAAACTCAATAACTGAAAATGTAAAAACATTAACATTCAATATTAAGGTTTTTTTTTTTAATTATAAGATACGTGTTTTATTATTTTTCAAATAATTAATCTCCAAGCTTTGAGGTTTTGTACCGTTTAAATTGGTTGAGTACAGGCCTCGACTTTTTTGTTTATGAAACAGGGCCGTTCGATCCTAAATAACAAGCCAGACCTGAAATTTTCTGTCTATGAAATAAGCCGAACCAGGTCTAAAAAAAATCCGTGTAGGGCACTATGGATTAGAGTGCTGCACGGACCGTGCCATGCCGTAATTTTAGGGTCTTCAGACCGGATGGGCCGAACCTGAAGTCAAGGTGGGACGGGCCGAGATTTTTCGCTAAGTATATAGAAATTTTAGGCCTGCAGAAACGGGCCAGGCCTTAATTAGATTGGCCGTGCCGGGCCTGAAATTTTGGTTGTCGACGGGCCAAGTTGTCGACGGGCCAAGTTGTCGACGGACCGGACCGAGCAATATACAAAAATTTGAAGAAGCAAGCAACGCGGCTACACGTGCCTACAATGCGATCGAAGTTAAAGAATTACCACTATCATCACTATATCCATTATCACCACTATCATCACTATATCCATTATCACCACTATCATCACTATATCCATTATCACCACTATCATCACTATATCCATTATCACCACTATCATCACTATATCCATTATCACCACTATCATCACTATATCCATTATCACCACTATCATCACTATATCCATTATCACCACTATCATCACTATATCCATTATCACCACTATCATCACTATATCCATTATCACCACTATCATCACTATATCCATTATCACCACTATCATCACTATATCCATTATCACCACTATCATCACTCATCACTATCACATTATCGGCGCTATCGTCCTTATCACCACTATCATCACAAATGAGCTTTCTAACTCAACCTCAGGCAGATGCGGCAACGCATGAACGATGATGAACATTGATTATCTAGATGGTGGTGATGATGATGATGATGATGATGGCAATGATGAAGAGAAAGACAATGACTACTATGACGATAATTAGGGAGCTGATGATAATGGTGCTGGTGATAGTGGTAGTGATGGTGATGATGATGATGATGGTGGTGGTGGTGGTGGTGGTTGTTGTGGTGATGATGGTGGTGGTGGTGGTGATGGTTGTTGTGGTGATGATGGTGGTGGTGGTGGTGGTGGTTGTTGTGGTGATGATGGTGGTGGTGGTGGTTGTTGTGGTGATGATGGTGGTGGTGGTGGTGATGGTTGTTGTGGTGATGATGGTGGTGGTGGTGGTGGTGGTTGTTGTGGTGATGATGGTGGTGGTGGTGGTGGTGGTGGTTTTGATGATGATTGAAGTTTTTTAAACAAGCGTTTAAGCTGCTTCGACCGAGTTGTTTTTCATAGCTTAAAAAGAAGAAAAAAATTAATTCTAGTTATACTTACAAACGTGAAAAGATAGAAAAGTTCAAGAAAATTTTCTAGAAAGCACTTTGCTTGTCCAACTCTTTTCATTTCAGGTGTCCGTGTATCCAATTTCTGAGCAGCATCGCATGATTCGATTGCGAATGCCGGATCTTCGCTGAATGGTTGATCGTGAGTTGGTAATTGAGGTAATGATCGTGGTGAATGTAGTGATGATGATGATGGTAGTGAAGGTAGTAATGAGGATGATGGGATGATGGTAGTGAAGGCAGTGATGATGGTAATGGCGGTGAAGACAGTGATGATGATGATGATGATGATGTGAAGATGATGGTGGTGGTGAAGGTAGTACAAAATACAAAAGATGATGGTGCTGACTGATGGTGATGATGACGACAAAAATGACGCTTATGATGGAGCTAATAGTGATGGCGATGATCTATTGAGGCAATTAATTACTCGGTAACGTTCAATTTCACTCCTGGCTGGACGTGCTAGATTAACGCAGCCTGGAAACTGCAGTCATGGAAACGACTTCATGCTGTTGGTGGAATTATTAACCGAAGACGGAAATTGACCACACAGCATTAGTAATAACAATGAAAATCGTAGCATTAGTAATAACAATGAAAATCGTATAATCAAAATCATAATTGTAGCAATAATACAGCGACAAAAGATATTTTTATGTAGAATGATGAAATCGCCGCTTTAATCCACTTTCGGTGAAGCGTCCGAACGTGTTCTTCAGTGACAGTTGCGCAAAATAAAATTCAAAGTTTCTGATCTGACAACACGTTTGTCTATGTATGTCTAGGAGTGTGAATTGTGCTGAAGCTAATTTGAAATCGGTGCGCATTTCTTCATTTATATAGATTAAATGTAACGTCAGAAATGTTTGGTCTGTTAGAGGTTGCTCAGAATATCTATGAAAACTCCGCGTTTAAAGAAAACAACTTTTAATCTCAGACATAAAAAAATTTGATTTTTACCGGTCTTAATGGTCACCGGCGGATGGGAAACCGAAGATGAAAGTCTGATAAATAACGTTGCTTGAATTATAATTTCAAATAATTTAATTTAGTTTACAATTATTTCAAAAGTTCCTTAAACTTTAATTTCAAATAAAACATTAATTTAGTTTACAACTATTACAAAATACCCTACCTTGACGGTTATAAAAGCCTTTATAATTATAAGAAGACATCTCCAAAAAATGAAGTAAAATGAGATGAGACGAGACGAGACTAGACGAGATCAGATCAGAACAGATCGGATGAAATCAAATGAGTCGAGATAAGTTGAGATGAATGACGAAGATATTTAAAAGTTACGGTTATTCATCAGCAGGGGCGGTGATTGCGGGAAACGAGTTTCTCCCAATAATTTAGTTGAAGGAACAATATAGGCATTGCCCCCCTACTAGGGTAGTCTAAATAAATTGAAAGACTAGCACCACCAAACTCTGTAGGAGTCTCTCTATAAATATTCTCATTGAAATTTCCCCATTGATTGATTGAACTGCAGAAGTGACTTGTACAGGAAAGCGATTGCACATTCCTGGACAAACAACCACAAGCAATTTATCTTAGGCGCTTTTCAACTCTTTTATAATCTTGAAGAATTCAATAAAATTGAAAATATCATCTATGATTCAATTTTTGCCTTGCTGATAGTCATGCGGTGTTAAAACCTTATTCCAATTTTATGGCGATAAAGCAGTTTTCTATCGGCCACATACAACTGATACAAGTCCACCCCGTTTAGTGCCGTTTACTGCAGGCCACTTTTACTGTGAGCTCATCCCAAGCCTGTGTTAAAAAGAGAACAAAGAGAACTTGATCAAGTTATGATTGGCACAGAAAATATTTTAGTATTTCCTATGTACAGTTATTTCAAATTTAAAAGAAAATGTGCAGAAGACTATGAACTATTAAAAAAATAAATAAAAAGCAAGAAAATGTCTAGTCATTCCATTGTGTATGTTTTTTAAGATCAAATGAGATATCTCCTCTCGTGCATTAATTATAACTTTGTAATCAAAAATTGATCATAAACAAAATAAAGATTTTTTTTCAAAAGATGAAACGTAAAGACGCGAACAAAATGCAAAGATTCCTGCAAATAAATTGAATAATTTTTTCTTGGTTTCGAAACAATTTTAACCTTTCTCCTTATGCTATAAAAAATATAAGAAGCCTCTGACAGTCAAATCCAGCTCTTCTCGAATGGCTTAATTAATCTTGGCCGGAGCTTCGTAATTTGACTGGAAAAAGTGTGACAAATAATAAGCAGGGCGAATGAATCGATAGAGACGAAACGGTGCGAGACGAACAGTAAAGCACGCTCCACATCGACAAAAAACCCAACCCGACAACACCAAACAAAAAAAATCAGATAAAATCGGTCGGTGTGATATAGTCACGCACAAACCCGACGCGACAAGCAAGTTGAAGTCGCGTGTATTTTAGATTTTGACCCAGTTTTTTCTTCAACCAATCACGAGAAAGTGTGTCACTTAAAACGTTGAAAATGAAAGCTTTCTAATGTTACAGGAAGTGAATTGACATGCCCATCTATATAAACCTGGTTTTTATGTATTTCAAAGAAAAATTAGTAATTTTTATAATGTAAATTGTATTTACAATTACTACTTCTATTATAAAAGATCTAAAAATTGATTCCATTATTTTTGCGTTTAATATGGTAGTCACGCTGGTAAAATATTAAGATTTATAAACTGTGAATAACTTAAAATTTTTTTCTATGAACATAAAATATTTATAAAGTTTTTTATTGCTGATTTGGTTCATCAACTTCAAAAAATAATTAAATCCTGTTCAAAGCTAATTTATTGAGTCGTAAGCATTTTATCAAAAAGTTCCGTAACATGATTGTCAAGGTTGATTAGCATGGACACAGCAGTTATTTACTTCCTGTATTCCAAACACTTCAAAGAACACCATGTTATGCATAAGAAAATCCTTTCCGAGCCATATAAACTAATGTTGCATTAAAAGGTGCGTAAGTTAAATGTTGAACATTAAGTTTTTAATCTTTTCGATCTATAATATAGTAGCCCCCGTCACTCACTCACTCACTCACTCACTGATTCTGTCACGCTTACGTAATTAGTCGTATAGCTATTAGTAAACGAGGGCTACTATATCATCGAAGATATTTCTATTAGTAGTTATTGAATACAATTTTTTTATCATTGATATATATATATATATATATATATATATATATATATATATATATATATATATATATATATATATATATATATATATATATATATATATATATATATATATATATATATATATATATATATATATATATATATATATATATGAGATATAAACAAGTAAATTAAAAACGAATTTTTAAAACCAATGCTCTTATATGTAATTAAAACACAAATTTTGCAATCAATTTTTTCTTATATTACTCTTTTATTTTATATTAAAGTCGAAATATCTTAATTATATCGAAATATCGAAATTAATTAAAATTAACTAAATTAATTGACTTATTGTAAAACTAATAATTGAATATTGCATTGTCTTCTATTTTGAGCATGTATGCAAAATTTGAAAAAAATCTATCATCAGGAAGTGACTCAAAAATTGATTGCAAGATTTGAAGCAGACAGAGAAACAGACAGACAGAGAAACAGAGACGACGAGTTAATAAAAGCATTGGTAAAAATCCGTCATTTTTGACGGGCTATCTCTAGTTATATAATAAAAAATTATGATTAAATGCTATCATAGTGTAATATACAAAACGTCTTTTTCCAGCTACTATTACTAGTACTTATTAATGCTCATTTAAATAGCTTACGATATAATATTGTCTGAATAAACAAACAAATACTAAACCACGTGACTGAAGAGCTTATCGGTGATTCGCTGGCAATTGACAAACCTGCTAAAACTCAGTTTGATGTATTTAACGGGAAGATACACGAGATTGAATCAAATTCCAGGCGTGCGGAGTTACGAGCCTATACCACATCGAGAAACTGCGACATTAACGGACGTGTTAGATTTATTCGGGTCGCTTCAACTCACATTTGCCGATTTGGAGCGGGCTTAAGGACACGAATTGTACGTGGAGACGAAACGTAGGAGACGAATAGTACGCAGACGAAACGTACGGAGACAAATAGTACGCAGACGAAACGTACGGAGACGAATAGTACGCAGACGAAACGTACGGAGACGAAACGTAGGGGAATCAATTTGTCCAGGCTTGTTTTCGCCTCACTTCATAGCATTGACACAACACGGCAAGTAGCAGTTACTTGTTGATAGGGCAATAAGGATTGCTTAATTGACGTAGAGTTAAGCAAACTCAAAATCGACAAAACACCCGACTCGACAACAATAAACAAGAAAATCAGATCAAATCTGTCGGTGTGAAATAGTCACGCACAAACCCAACGCAACATTACGTTGAAGTCGCGTGTATTTTACATTTTGGCCTAGTTTTTTTCTTCAACCAATCACGAGTCGACATGCCCCATCTATATAACAATGGTTTTTATGTATCTCAATGATAAATTAGTATTTTTAAATGCTTCTATTTAACTTCACTCGTTTCTCTGTTTGTTTTTTGTCTGTGGTGATCAAATCTTAGAAACAAAAATTCACCCACTTTTCGACCACCTTGCACTGTCAATGGCTATTTTTGACATAATTGAATTTTAAAATTGTTATCAATTTTGCCTGTTTAAATAAAAAAACATTTTACATTCAGATTACAAGAATTTGGCTTCGGATAATGTTACTCTACATCGATATCTATTTAATAATAGTAAGCTACTGAATAAATGGATTAAAGCTAATCTAAGAAAAAATCATACTCCATCAGCTAACTCTCTTTGTTCTCTACATTTTAAAGAAAATGATGATGTATATATGCCACGCCTAAGTTGGTTTGGCACTCTAATGTATCACCATTTCATTTATGTCAAAATACGTTATGGAAACAATTTAATGTCACATTTTATTTACAACAAAATATTAAAATTAATTTTCTGTAACCCAACTGTCAACAAATAATGGAAGAATTCTAACTCTAATCGATTTCTGTGAGCGACAGGTACCGACTTTGTGTTGAGTTATGACAATATCGCTTTCATCCGCTGCTTACATCAAAGGTTTCAAAAAATCGCAATTTTCACCTTTTGACAAAAAGTTTTTTTAATGCTGAAAGCCCGGGTGTTTTATAAAAGCTCTGCAGTCTGCACGTTATTTTCCATTTTTATTTAGTTACATTTTTTAACATAGAAAAAGCTGAAACCACAGTCTATGTTAATGATAAATTAAATTGCTGACTAACCTCTTAGAAAAAAGTTCGTTTTGTCTCTATTCAAGTAAATATTTATTTGTTTTTATTTGTATTTTAAGTAATAATTCCACAGCTGCCCAAATTTAAAAATAAGAAAATAAACGCATGAAAGACGACAAGTGGAGAACTTCTTGAAAAATGTTATTTCATAGAACCAGTCTTTAAGCGCATGGATCTTACTCATTTGTCTCCCTTCTTTTATTTTCTTCTCTCCCTCTCTTTTTCATTTTATTTTCCTTATTTCTTCTCTTCTGCACGCTCCATCAATTCATTTACGCCAGACTGTGATTTGCTTAGTTTGTTTTTGTATTTACAACTTGTATTACTTTTCCGCAGTTTAATTAATTTATATTTTCAGTAAGCCACCTGCGCAAAGATTTAGATATAAATGTAAGGGCAGTAGTGTCACAAGTCACAAGGATTGATGTTACCCATTGTGGTCTGTGGTAACTCGTGGTGTCACTCCGTTACGCCTTACCTACATTGGATCTAAAAATAATTGATTGCCAGAGTGAACCTTCTTAACAAAATTTGATTGCTGAGAATAGGGTAAAACCGAAACATTTGATGATCGGGGGACTAGAAATAAGCAGTCATATTATACATTTTAAGGTCACCCCATGTAATGGTGTCACCCAGTGCTGTCCGCAGCCCCGCCCTCCCCTACCTTGGAGGAGCTATGCCACTTCGGAATAAGTTGTTTTGAAGTTTACTGGAAAAAATGATTTTTTAATTTTATGTATTAAATATGTTTCATATAAGTAAAAAAAGTATTCTTCACTATTTGTGAACATTTAATGTTTCAACACAAAAACTTGGTGAATTGGCAAATCTGTACTACGTGGATTCAATACAAAGTAAAACTGGCAATTATGCTTTTTGTGGCTTATGTATATATTTGTCAAATCTTTCACGTGTCAACCTATATTATGACAATTCATTTCACGGCACAAATATTCCAAACCATGAATGCCCGTAATCAGTATCGCACCAATGCAAGCTTGTAAGCAGCGAAGAGAACTAAGCCCCCTTACGAAATTTTTTAGCCCCATTCACTGAAAACTCTCACTCCGCAGAGAAATAAAAAAGATATTTTTTATTGATTGATAAAGCTTAAAGTTCTTATACTTTTGGCGGGCTAGGTCTACTGATATTGAGGTCATGAATATTAATTTTAGCTGACCATGTCCATATAACAATTTTCACCTTTGTTTCTTTTTGAGTTGTGTACTAGTTGTTTCATGAACTAAAGTTATGAATAGTTCGAAAGCGGTAAAATATTTTTATAATTTCAATAAGGAGTCAGACGTTAGTTTCCTGGAATTGGAAATTGATCAGAATCTCAATGAAGTTGATCTAATTGCTGGCCAACAGACAACTGAATTGATCGAACTTGTTGATGAAATGATTACTGAAAAAAATCAAGAAAAATAAAAATTTTGGCGCATTTCAGTATTGGATTTTCCGAAAACATTTTTTTTTCAGTTTGTATTACAGTTACTACTTTTTTTTACTATTAGTATTACAATTAAAGTTAACATTATTTTTCAGTTACAGTTTCAGTTAGTACTTAACTTAAATCTCTTTTTTCAGTTATTAGACCAAATTCAGTTAAAGTTACGCTTAACTGAAACAACACTGACTGCCATACTGCTGCTGTAACCCATTAACTTTTTTGTCTGTTATGCGTGATGTGCTAAATGCGGGGAAGAAAACGGAGTAGCTTAGTATCCACTCAAAAAATAAAGATTTACGTGTTTCACCATTTTTCGCCACCTTACATATTTTTGAATACGTGTTTCACCACTTTGTAAAAATTAGATTTCCAGGACCTCAAATGTGGGGTGGAAAAAAGGGTTATTTGTTTTTAGAATAACTACTACTCAAAAACTGTAAGTGCTATTGATGTAAAAATTAGTATTTAGTATTTAATCGAGAAATAAGGTTATACGTGTTTTACCAATGATCGGACAGAACCATCAACAAACACTCGGCTCTCAAGAGGCAACAAGAGCCATATAAAATTCGGCAAAAGTGGGGCCTAAAAAAGAGCCCATGGCCACGTCATCAATCTGTAAATACAATTTTCCTTTATAATTTGTAAATGGTACATCCATTGGGCAGATTCTGAGAAGTTCTAACATTATTTTCTCAGGAATTGGAAACAGAGGTAGAGTAGCATGATGATACAAGCATTCCAATATAAATTAAATGGTTTCACCAACCGGAACATTAGTAAAGAGGTTCACGGTGTCAATAGATGCTATAACACCATTATACGAAAATGAGCCCCGTACCAAATCAACGAAATCAGATGTCGATGATAAAGCGTATTTATTTGGGCAATATGGTCTAATCATATTATTAAATTATTAATAGACTTCGCAATTTGATATATGGGTGTGGGGGCATTGTGAGATGATTGGTCTCAGTGGTTTCAAATCTCCACAAGATTTCAAAGATACTGGAAAGACTTTTCTTATTTAGAATTATACCACATCTAGAGATATCTCCAAACTATAGCCGCTTTCAATCGGCCTCTGTGCGTGGATTTTTGACGGAGACAGCCATCCATCGTATGGTCAATGATATACGATGCGCGGCCGACTTTGGGTGGAGGTCAATCCTTGTGCTATTGGTTTTGTACGCTGCTTTTGACACCATTGATTTCAACGCTCTTCTACGTCGGTTGGAGTTCTCTTTTGGTGTTTCCGGATCCGCTATCTGTTCATTTGGTCCTTATAGATTTTTTAATAGCTATCTATTCGAGGTTTTTCATATATCAAATACAGTGAAAAAAGCTTATTTGAGAAATTGTTGATCAGCGAACACATTAAATAGCTTAAATTTTCTGAATTTGCAAAAAAAAAATACAGAAATAGTGGAATCTTTTTTTTGGAAGTTGGTTGAAAACTGATTATAGGATTTCGCATAAACAGACACCTATTTCAGACAATAGAGAAATAAAGCTAGTTAAAGGTTGTTTTAAATAAAAGACGCTGGACGTCTGTCAGGATGGCAGAGCGGTCTAAGGCGCTGCGTTTATGTCGCAGTCTAGTTCTCTAGGCGTGCGTTCGAATCCCACTTCTAAAAAAACTTTTATTTTTCAAATCTTGTCAGTGACCAGGCGCCTAGTAGTTGATCAAGAGGATATCTAGGTCACTTTCTCAACAATATTTGACCGCTACGCACCTCTACAGGCACTTAAATTCAGTTTTTTAAGGGGTTGGCTAAATTTTTGGCTAATTATATTTATATATCAACAAGCGGTCAAGAACCAAGTGGTCGATTCCATGAATGTCACACCAGTAACATCAACTGAAATTCTCAAAATTGCAAAAAGTTTAAAAACATCTAGAAGTTGTGGTCCAGATGGTATTGATCCTCTAATAGCAAGTCAATCTATCCAACTAATTGTCCTCCTCTAACATCTCTGATCAATAGTTCCCTAACATTTGGAATATTTCCTGACCAATTGAAAATTGCTAAAGTTGTTCCACTTCAAGTCAAAATTTACTGAACATAAGCTTTTAAACATTTATCAAGTCAATCTGTTTCAAATTGGTTCTTTTATGTATAAATATTCTAATTCTACTCTACCTCAATCCTTTCATGATTTCTTCTTAAAGTCGTCCGATATTCATACCCATTTTTTGCGATCATCTAATCTTTTCCGTCCAGAATTTGCAAACACAAGACTAAAAACCTTCTCTATTAAATGTTTAGGTCCGCGTACATATTCAGTCATCCCTATTTCAATACAGTCCTCTGAGTCCTTTTCATTATTTAAATCTCGTCTTAAATCTCACTTATTAAAATTATAATATATTCTATCATCTCAGATTCGAACTTGTATTGTTTAGGTATATTGTATATTATTAAATGTTAAATTTTGTTATTTTGTTCATCTTAGTAATTTATTTCAGTTATTTTACCATTCTAAATTTATTGTATTGTATGTACCTGTATTATTATTATTTGTAAATGTTTCATCTGCACTGGTCATCCTCAAGCGAGATTCATCTCTTCGGATGTTCCTTTTGGGCACTACTCATTCATTTTTTGTTGCATGCTTTTATTTCAATTTTTATGTGTTTCTTTAATGTGTTTTTGTATGCCCAATAAACAATGATAAACAAATGATAAACAAACAAGCGGTAGATGAATAATCTGAGCATTTTTTCAACGTTAGCTGTTTGGGTGAATTTATTCCAACAAAAACCTAAAAATAAAATCAATCCAATTAAACAACCCTGATTTCTCGATTTGCGATGTAATTCTTTACAAAGTTTCTTGTTATTATTTTTTTTTAATTTTTAAATTAAGTTGTTTGAAATTATAGCAAACATTAGATAGAAATAGAAAGACAGATAAACAAAAGTTATTCTTTAAACAACTGATCCCAGGACAACTGATCCCAGGACAACTGATCCCAGGACAACTGATCCCAGGACAACTGATCCCAGGACAACTGATCCCAGGACAACTGATCCCAGGACAACTGATCCCAGGACAACTGATCCCAGGACAACTGATCCCAGGACAACTGATCCCACAGACACCTGATCCCATAGACAACTGATCCCATGGACAACTGATCCCATAGACAACTCATCCCATAGACAACTGTTCCCATAAGCAACTCATCCTTTGACGACAGTGGTGGTGAACTGGTCCTTAAGAGCTGGAGAAATTCCTCGAGATTGGAAAGATCCATTCATAGTTCAACTCTTCAAAAAAGGTAGCATATCTGAGGCAAGCAACTGTGGGCCAGTAAATCTCACGTGCATTATTAGCAAAGGAATGGAAAAAATCATTCAGCTTGAAGTAATGAAACATATTCGACACCGCAGCATGCAGCATCTTGATAAACAGCCAACATGGATTCGTACAAAAGCGATCATGTCTAACAAATTTGCTAGATTGATTTGAAAAATTTTATACCCATTTAGACAAAGGATACCCTGTAGACATAGTCTATCTAGATTTTTCCAAAACCTTCGACAAAGTACCACATACACCATTTATGAGAAAAATAGAAGCTATCCCGTTCAGCTCGCTTTCCTGATCTTTATTGCTCTCTCGCGTTCTCTATTTTTCCTGCTCGCTCTTCCGCTCCCGGTCGCTTTTCTGTTTCCGTTCCCGCCCATTTTCCAGTTCCCGCTCGTTCTCTCCCTCCCGCTCACTTTGTGACCGATTTCATTATTTTCACAGAAACCTTCATCTATGATAGTGTGCAAATTTCATTACGATCGGATGAATGGGTATTTCTGCTTAAAGTTGCTTTTTGCTCACCAATATGAAGAGTTGTGCTGGTTTTGCGGAATTCCTCAAGTTTAGACTAAAGCTTTGTTTATATTAAATCTGGATAACTTCAGACTAATCTTAAAATTTACACCTACGAAAAACAAATCGCTTTCCACCTTGTCACATACTTTTCGGGTTTTTCCAATTAATTTTTTCAACAATTTTAGTATTTACCATACGTCATTTTATTTATTATAATAAATAATGTACGTTTTAATTAATTAAGTTTACAAAACGTTGTCTTAAATTTTATGAGTTACTTATCGGAGGTTTCGTTTTTGCAGTTATTTTGTTTTGAGCGCGCCTAATTCTGTTTTCTGTGAATTTCTAATTATTAGGGTGCTGTCGCTGATTGAAATCATGAGCAGCGAAGACTATACATGCGAGATATGTCAGAAAGTATATAAAACATTTGATGATTTGGCTAGCCACGTTCACACGAACAGGTGTTTATTAGAGTGCGAATGCTTCTTTTGTCCATACTTCTGTCAAACAGGAGAAGAGTTGCAAGAACACATAGAACTTTTTCATCCTGATCCATCAGCGTCAGTTCAGGCCGAGTCAGAAACCAATGTAGCTTATTTGTCTAATGGAGCTGCTTCTTCATCCAATGGAACCGCTTATTCTTGTTATTTTTGTCATTACTCAACGACTGACACTGCAGAACTTGAAGCCCATGTAAAAAGCCATTTTGATATAAAGCCACAGTTGAATCCAAGTAAGGAAAATTTTTGGCAAAGATTTGATAAAGTGAAAATTAATTCTGTTAGCGTGAATAAAAATTATGACATTGATATGTGTTAATACTTCTGTCAAACAGGAGAAGATTTGCAAGAACACATAAAACTTTGTCGTCCTGATCCATCAGCGTCAGTCCAGTTCGAGCCAAAAGTCAACGTCGCTTCTTCGTCGAATGGAGCCGCTTCTTCGTCGAATGGAGCTGCTTCTTCGTCAAATGGAACCGCTTCTTCTTGTCCTATGGCTATGTGTTATTACTCAACGACTGACACCACAGAACTTGAAGCTCATGTAAACAGCCATTTTGATATAAAGCCACAGTTGAATCCAGGTAAGGAAAATTTTGGGCAAAGATTTGATTAAACGAAAATTAATTCTGTTGTTAGCATGAATTAGGATTATGACATCGATATGTGTTAATCCTCTGGTATAGGCAGCTGCACCACTGAGACGTGCAGACCAAAAGACCAAGCCATACATGGTGCCAATAAAATTTTGCTGTATACAGGGGTACACCCTTGCATAAAAGTAGGCAGTCGCATGGATATAACGTGCAGACGAAACTCGCCTGTCTATCTCTAGCCAATAACTCAGCTCGCCTAATTGAATTCTGGCCAAATAATGGTTTACAAGAAAATGCATAACTGAGAGTGTATAATAACTGGTTATATTGTTTTATTGGTAATAAAAACATCTCTTTGATGTACTCTTTATAACTTTCGTTCTAAGTAAGTTGTGTCTTTGATGGGCTATATCTTGCTAATTAGGACTTAGAAAAATTTACATTTTTTGTAATGATTTAAAATACTTTATAACTATAATATACTAAAGTTTCATGATTATATGTAGATGCAGAGTATTTAAAAATCTGAGTTTCATATGAAGCAGGGTTTTGGCTTCTTACAGTTTATATCTTTGGGAAGTAAATATGCTTGGTATTTGAAAAGCTTTAACTCTGTTATTAAGACTTGGAAAGATTTAATTTTTTGTTAGGTATTTAAATGCAATTGAACTATAACATATTAAAATTTCATACTTTTTTATGTATGCGGAGTATGTGAAAATTTGAGTTTTAAGTAGTGTGATGTCTGGGTCTTTTACGCTCGCAATGCAGCAGTCTGTGGGGCTCGTTAAATTTAAAATATTATTTTTTACTTTTTACTTTTTTTTAACTGCCATCTATTGAGTGTAAAGAAAACCTCACCCAGCAGAGTATACAATCTATCAGGGCAAAATGCTTTTTGTAAAAAAAGCACCGTTATGGATTGACCCTTAGACATATATAGCCTAATAAGAAATGCACAGTTATATACTTGCTTTGGCAATACATATAGTAATATTGTAGTAAAATATAACAATTTTAATTGAAATATATAAAATATAAAAAAATTATAAATATAATAAATAGTAAAATAATAAAAAGCGAGTGTTCCAGTGACTGAGTCAATCAGTGATCATTGTAAATATATATAGTATCAGCAGTTTGACTTAATTTGTTATAAGTAGATTTAGTAAAAAGGTGAATTATAGAGAAGGATTTTTTTAGTTATCTTTTAAGCAGGTTATGCAACTTTTTAATTTAACAAATTCATTACAATGTTTCAGGTAGTTTGAGTTTGTCTAATGGACATGATAAAAGTAATAAAATTTCTAACCCTGCAAAGTACAAATTTTCTCCTGAACCGAAGAGACAGCGGACTATGAACATTCCTGCACCGTGGAAAGATGAGTTGCGAAGTTACACTCAGGGTATTTTGTCTATATATATAAAAATGAATGTTTGTATGTATGTATGTATGTATAAAGGTATTGTATTCATGCATTGCTACACCATTCATCCGATCGTAATGAAATTTTCACACAACCTTGAGAGTCAAGGGGAATCAAATATAGAGAAAAAAATTTTGAAATCCGTCACAAAATGAGCGGAGCGGGTGAGCGAGCGGGAACTATATATATATGTATGTGCGTATGTATGTGTGTATGTATGTATGTGTATGTGCATGTATGTGTGTCTGTGTGTGTGTGTTTATGTATGTACTAGCGGAGATACCCGGCGTTGCCCGGGTTTTTTAGAGGTTTTTCTAATGTTTGTCTCTTTCTCTCCCGTTTCCTTTCCCACCTGCTTTCCCACTCCTGTTCGTTTTCCCGCTGCCGGTCGTTTTCCCGCTGCCGGTCGCTTTCCCGCTCCCGGTCGTTTTCCCGTTCCCGGTCGCTGTCCCGTTCCCGCTCACGTTTGCTCTCCCATTCCCGCTCACGCTTGCTTTTCCGTTCCCGCTCGCTGTCCGTTCCGGGTCGCTTTCCCGTTTCTATAATAGACAAACTAACCCACAAACATTCATATATATATATATAGTCTTAGCAAATCTATTTTACGTTTTATAGGCTAACAGAAGTTATGAAAGAATGGAAAAGAGAAAATGAGCGTGAACGGGAACGGGAACGGGAGAGCAACCGTGACCGGGAATGGGAGAGCAAGCATGACCGGGAATGGGAGAGCAAGCATGACCGGGAACGGGAGAGCAAGCGTGAGCGGGAACGGGAAAGCGACCGGGAACGGGAAAGCGACCGGGAACGGAAAAGCGACCGGGAACGGAAAAGCGACCGGGAACGGGAAAGCGACCGGGAACGCGGAAAGCGACTGGAATCGGGAGAGCAAGCTTGGAAGGAAACGCGAGCAAGAGAGAAAATCGATAACAAAACCTCTGAGCGGGAAAGCGATCGGGAGCTGGAAAACGACCGAGAGCGGAAAAGCGACCGGGAACGCGACGAAAACGGGAAAGTGGAGAAGGAAACGGGAGCGAGAGAGACAAACATTAGAAAAACCCCGGGCAACGCCGGGTAACCCCGCTAGTTTATTTATATTAAAACTTATAGGCTTGCTGGAGAATTGTTTTGAATAACTCGTATTGAGGCGTGTTTACACGGGCAAAGATTAGCTCGCACCAAACGCCAATGGTGCTGACATTAGGAAAATGCTGGTGTAATTGCTCTCACTCATGCCAATGACATCTTGGCAGCCAAGACCTTTGAATGTTGGTTGCCTTTCAATTTTAAATGTGCCAGTGAATAATGTATTCAATAGTATTCATATGCGTAAGCCTCATTACTTATTAGATAAAGCAATATGATTGGTCAAGCATTCTGAAATACAAAAATAGACTGTTTTTATTATATTTTAACAATAAAATAAACAAGTAAAGGAAAAACAGGTTTGTCATACACAAACTTTGATTTCAAATACACTCGATTTAGAAATACGAAAGATGTTCAAACTAGGTTTTTTTTAATTGAATCATTTATTGTCATCCAATATAAAGTTATGCTGAAAGTTTCAGCTTCCTAGCTAGTCAAAAAGCTGGTTAAATTTTGCTTGCAAGATTGCGTACAGAAAAAGACACACACACATACATACATACATACACAAACACTCACACACACACGCACAAACAGAGATTGTAACCTAAATAAAAGTTTGTAAAAAATGAACTGATAATTTATTTTCATTCAATTTTAGTTTTAATTGCTATTTGTAAATTAGCTAAAACTATAAAAATTAGAACAATTTTGAATAAATTATAAATATTTATTGAATTTAATATATTTAAAACTGTTAAATAAATTCTAACTAATTTTCATAAGTTTTAATTTGAGTTTTATCAGTTTTGGTCACATTATAAATTTTTATTTTTATATTAGTTAAAATTAATAAAAACATTTTTAAATTTACGTTACAATTTATTTCAGCCAGAGAAATTTTATTAAAACTATCGAAAAGCACCCACTTGACAAAATGTGCATTCTAGTTGTCACATGTAAACTCTTACTGGTGCAAAGATGCAGCTGCATTTTAATTTGGCACAGGTCAAATCTTTGCCCATGTAAACGAGCTTTTAAACTAGACATATGAATTACAGATGTTGTAAAAACTCTGAGAACATATTACAACTCCCGCAAACAATCTTATTGTCGGCTTCATCTAAGCTTAAACTGCGGACACTTCTCAACGCAAAAAATGCCCGACAGTGGATACGGATGCGGTTATCGCAATCTTCAAATGATTCTCTCTAGTCTTTCAGAAGTTCCACTTTTTCAGTCATCTCTTTTTGAAAGTATGATTTTCATTGGATAGCTTTCAATAATTATTAATTTGAATTGAAATAATGTTAGATATAAAATAATTGAAAGATTTATAGTATAAAATATTATTGTAGATGAAACATTCATACCATCAGTATACAGATTGCAAATGCTACTCGAAGAAGCATGGAAGAATGGTTTTGATGACCAAGGATGTCAACAGTTGAGGGGAAAAGTAATAAACACTAAAAAATGGATTGGAGCAACTGAAGTTGCTACCATTTTGTCATATCTTAGAATCAAGTTGGTACATTTGTTTTTAATTTAAGTTAAAAGAAATATTAACTTCACTGTGTTTGCTTGCTTGAGCTATACGTTAGGACCATAAATATAGAATAAGTATATAGGATATAAACGAATTATCGCTCTGACAGCCGAATTAGAAGGACTGCTTAAAAGTAAAATCACATGACTAATCAGAATTTACCACCAATAAAAATCATGGTATGTAAGATACATACAGTAAAGGTCTTCTAAAGAGGATAACTAGAGAGCAGACATTTAATACCTACAGACAGTATTGCCTGGTGCGAAGCCATTTCAGCCTTTGATTGTTTACTGAAGAGCAGACAGATCAAAGTAACAAGAAAATTAAAACCCCACTGGTTTTCATTATATATAATTACAATTTTGTGTGCTTTACTCTACTACAGGTCACAAAATGAAGTTAAATTCACAAATAATGCCACAAAAACAAAGTCGTTGGTCGCGTTAAAGAGAAAGTCGCATAAGAGAAACAAATTAGTATGGAAGAGAATTTTAATCTGTACATAATTTCTCAGGTCGCGCGGTTCTACTGTAATAAAACTTTTGTTTTTGTCCGTATTGATTTGAAAGTTTCTTATATTTTCAATCCTCATATACTTAACATGTCAAGTATTTAGAAGACTGTGGTCAAAGTTTTTCTATTTTATAGACTTATTATCATCAAACTTTCATTGTCATGGTAACTCTAAACATATTTGTTTAATATTCACCGGGGTAATAATTTTACAATATGACGTCGCTATGAAATTTGATAACTGTCTTAAAAGCATGCTTTTAATTTAAAAAATTAAACTTCACTTGCTTACATATCTCTTTGAACTCTTGGGTTTTCAAGATGTCTAGCTGTCTACATTTTTCTGTATTAGAAACAAAAGAAGTTTATCTGGCAGCTGTTGTATGCAAGATCTCAGGTGATCTGGCAACAAACTCACCTTTTGAATAAGCTGTTTTTACTTTATGGTCATATGCTCATGTACACTGACTCAATCATGTTCTTGTTTTTGCATGATATTGAATAAATAACACTGAAAGATGATTATATGAATAGATTATGTTATCCACAGATACAAATTTATAACTTGCTCAATATCGCATTACATTTTCAATTTCACTTATGGCTTAATTTTTTGATGTTTGAAATAAAAAGTGCCAAAAGCACGCTAAGAATAGAAGAGAAAAAACTATTTCTGTGTAGAATTTTCTAGGTTTTTATTTTTTTAAGTTCAAATATTTCCGTGCAATGTTTAAGTTCCGTTGTTGCATGTGAAAACTTATGTCTCATCAAATAAATATTATTTGATCAAATATAAATGTATTCCAGGTGCCAGATTTATGACTTTTGTCAGAAGTCCAGTGGCCCAGTTGCCCATCCTAAACTCATTGAATGTGTTAGAAGTTATTATGAATCTAACAATGATCTCAAGCCACCTCTGTATTTGCAGCATGAAGGTTTTTTTTATCTTTTTCAGATTATTAACCAGATGACATAAATTTAAACAGATACCTTTTATTAATTTATTTGTTGCAGTATTGTGTTGTTGTTTTTTGTATTCTAATCACCATTGCTTTAATGTCTTTTTAGGTCACAGCAGAGTAATTGTTGGCATGGAAGAAAAAGATGGTCGTAGCTGTCTCCTGGTGTTGGATCCTGGAATGCCAAAATACAGAGTAGAAAATATAATAAGAAGCATGAACTCCTTACGGTTTAAGGATGACTTGCTCACACCATTTCTAAAATCGCTTCATACTTTTGACAAGGATAAGTATCAAATTGTTGCTGTGATTGGACAAATGAAAAACGACTACGAATGGGAGGTATGGATATTTTTAGATTTAATGGTGCTTATACAATATCGTTTTATGTTTTTGAAGAACTCATTTTTAGAATCTTGTCAGCAGTTTTTCACAGTAATTGTGTTTTCATGTATGGAGTATAAGCTTTTTAATGGTTGGCTAGCTGAATTAACTGTCATACTGCATTGTTATAGTGGTATTTGTTGCACCCTCAGAAGCCACCCAATTATTACATATGCACAAAAACATTTTTACACTTTCCACTCGGGCATGAATGCACTGAGGCCAGCTTAAATCATTCAACATGAAATTGCACTTGTTATTGCCACCCTGTTATTGTTATTGACATCCCTGCTGCCAAAGCTGCTGATGATGATTACGAGGTTCTGATGCCATCTGCTGATGATAAACAGGATTGAGATATGCCAGTTATCAAAAACTTGTTCGAGTGGTTACAGACGGCATTTAAAACAGAGGGAAATTAAGTCAAAATTAACTTAAAATGCTATAGATTTTTAATTTTTCTTATTATAGGGATAAAATTTAGTTCTGATTTAGGTTTTACTCAATCTTGGTTTTGACACCTGTATGAACAGATATGATGAGATTTTATAATTCTACAGGTTTATTAAGGTTCCATTTATTGTCAGAATTACTAAAAAAGAGTCACTTTTATTACATGCTTTTAATCAACTTTACTTGTTTATTGTCTGTTTATGCAGACTTTTGTAGTAATATTTTAACCAACTTTTTAATTAATTAGGGGTCTAAAAATGTCATCATAAATATAAAATAGATGATATGACAACATATTAAAATCAGGAGTTTACTGCATAAAAAATATGGATGATCTCTTACTTGAAATATGAATTAATTGATTTTTAACTGAATTTTTTTTCAGAAGAGTAAAACTGTGACATCCTTGAAAATGTCTTGAGACTACTTTACTTTTTGGAGCACCCGCATTTCATCAGAGCAATATTTTCCCATTTATGAGTTATAAAGTTTGTCACACAATATTAGAAATTTTTGACTTCTTAATCTACCTGTTTGTGGTCAGGAATTTCATTTTATAAACAATTAATATTTACAAGACTCAACTTTTATAAATGATTAATAATTACATTACTCAATTTTTTATAAATGATTAATATTTACAATACCCAACTTTTTAAATGGTCATCTACTCATCTTCAACTTTCTTGTGATTTTTTATTTTATTGGGATCTTAATTGGGAAAATTCCTGAAGTAACACTGAACTAAGTCATAACTAACCATACTTGAGGTGCCTGCCACTTGTAAAATACAGTCCACTTCAGGTAACCAAACCTTGCCTTGCATCAACACTTATACAACACTAGCAATTCAGCCCACCAATTCTTCGTACTGGTTATAGACATATTGCCCAATTGAACGAAAATTGTTGAAATAAATAACTTTATACATAAAAGTAATACAGTGTTAAGATCAGGTCATCAATGTATAGACAAAATCCTCAGTCATGAAATGTAAAAAAATTATAGAATCAGCATTAAATACAATATTTACATCCAATCATTCGAACAATAACTTGAAAAAACATTAAATAATTATTAATTAAAATGAAATAATTTATTTTCTGCTGCAGAAATCAACAGGCAGCAGGTGTTGAAAATGTAACTTTGTAACTACACACTTCGTTCTCTGCCACACTCAAAACTTTGTTGACTATATCACAGATAAATATTACCTAAATTGGGTTAAAAAAGTATATAAATTAATAACATAATAAACTTAATAGATATTTTTCATACCTAAAAACCATAAATTGTTGTTTAATTAAAACTCAACATCATCATCATCATCATCATCATTTATTTTTTAAACGTCCCTATTCCACGCTATGCTAGGGTTGGACGTTTTTTCCATATCAGGCCCCTCCACAAGTCACAATCCAGGGCAGACTGTCGCTTCAGGCCGAGCTCATAAATTCTTCTTCAAGCCCATAGCTAACTTTTCACTTCCGTCTAGGCCGAGAAAAGAAAGCGCGGACCTTGTCGACCTTGTTTGATCAGGCGACGTCCGAGCCGGCAGGAAATTCTTTGTTTTGTTACCCATATGGAATTTGGAGCAAAGTTTTACCCGGATGCCCTTCCTGCGAACCTCCCTTTAGTCGCCTTTTACGACACGCATAGGAGGATACACGGTGGTTCTATTCTATCGGCCCGAACCACAAAGCATGAAATTAATTTACAAGGGCTGTATATTAGAGTACTGCACGATGTGCCGGCCTTGTTTGTAGGGTTTTTAAACGGGCCGGGCTGGTATATTTTTGATGAAGTCGACGAAAACATAGACAGTTTGTCACTTGCCAAAGATCAAGATGAAATCACCGCCTATCTTAATACCAAAGTTTCACAAACGATCAATATTCTTGACTGATGGAAGATGCATGCCACTAGATTGCTTAAACTAACTACATTGGCTAGACATTTACTAGCTATTCCTGCATTAAGTGTAGATAGTGAAAGAGTGTTCAGTGCTGCTGGATCCACTGTGACTTCTCGCCGAACACATCTTGACCCAGAAAATGTTGATAACATTTTTTTTCCTAATTCAAACTTGTGACTCTATATCTGATAATTTTTTTATATATTTTTTTAATGATTTATTTATTGTTTTGAGCAAAATTAAATACATCCACAAGTAATATTTTGTCTTTTTATAGTTCTGAAAGTGCAACAAGATTAAAGAGGTAAAAAAGAACAGGCCGGGCCTGAAAGTTTGCCAAGTCAAACAGGCCGGACCAAGTTGCAGACGGTTTGGACCTAAAAAAATCGATCCATGCAGTACTCAAGTGTATATAAATTTCCAATAATGAGAACACTATATTTTGTAGATTACTTTTGGGAATCTGATATAAAACAAACTACTGTATATTTTGGTTAATCCAAATTGTCTGTGATTGGAATATTAGTCACCATCTTATATATATTTAAAAAAAAACTCAAGAACCGGCACGCAATTTTGTTTACGTTTGGAAAAAGTCGATTTTCTTCAAAAATATCAATTGTGGCACAGAATTATTTGTATAAATTGCAATATACAACGATTTTCTAATAATACCGATACTTTTTTCCGTTTATTTGACATTATTTAATTATCGCAATATAATTATTGCCCGTCAACTTGGGGTCTCTCGTACGGAATTCATTAAGTTGTAAAGTTATGCCGCCAAAGACAAAGAAGGACTTAGTATTGGATGGACGATCCACAGCTGAAATGCTTGGTATTAAGCTGTGTGAATGTTGCCTCAAAGAAAATGAGGATATTTTAAAGATTCTGGCTGAGTTGAAAAATGTCAAGGCAAAAGAGGTGGAAACCAAAGAGATGGCTGAAGACATAAAAAAAATTAAAAACATGATTAAAAAGAGTGACAACTTAACAGTGGCCTTAGAAAAACAAAATGGGCAGATCCAAGAATTAGGTCTGAAGTTAGAAGATGTTGCTAATAAAAGGATACAGGAAAACCAAATGATGAAAAAAGAATGGTCTAGCTTGTTTAAAGAAAATGTAGAGGTTTTAAATCAGAATGTTGGTGCTGTACAGAGATCAGTTGTTGGGACTATTGAAATAAACAACAAAAGAATTGAAAGACAAAACAACTTTATAGCCTACAACTTGCCTGAGAATGACCCAAATTCCAAAGCAAAAGACAAAGCGGATATTCTAAAACTTCTGAAAGAGATATACTATACTATACCAAGGACTTGGACGCCGAAGTTGTGGAGCTTTTCAGGTTGGGAAAAAGGACTGATAATGCTCAAAGGGCAAGACCGGTCCTGGTCAGGTTTGACAACCAAAGTACTAAAAATTTGGTGCTTGAGAACAGCTTCAGATTAAAGAAAAGTGAGTCTTACAAAATGGTGATCCTTAGTCAGGACTTGTCAATCGAAGACAGAAAGCAATGCAGAAAGCTTCTGTACGAAAAAAGAAAAGAAATTAGTCTCAAAGATGACATAAATAAATGGGTACTCAGGATAAGAGGGAAGCCAGGGAATTTCCATGTCTTGTCCTACATGAAAAAAAATTTATAAGGCCGCCCTGTTCAAGATCCAGTGATGTTGATGCTACAAGTTTTCTAAAAAAGGATGGATGCTGTTTAGCACTTACGAATGCTAGAAGTCTCCTCAACAAGATTGTGGAACTTGAGTATTTTTTGGATGAATCTAATGTTGATATTTTTTCTGTTACTGAGACATGGTTGTCTCCTGAGGACCCTGACAGTCTATTTTTACCCATGGGCTACTCTGCAAACCGTTGGGACAGACCATCTAGAGGCGGTGGGGTTGCCTTTATTATTAAGAATGAAATCCCATTCAAACCTATAGCTATTCCTGCAAAATTCCAATCTATTGAAATCACATGTATTGATGTTTTGCTTCATAGTGGTCCATGTCGACTCATAACATATTATCGCAGAGGCGGTTTTGACAGCATGGCGGATCAATACGCCAAAGACAGCATTCAATGTATTAAATTCTTATCTTCTGTGAAATACCGTGTCTGTCTTATGGGTGACTTTAATTTGCCAGGTATTGATTGGGAGAATTATCTGGCACCTGAGAACACAATATATAATCATTTCCTGGAGCTATTTGACGATCTAGGTTACCATCAATTTGTTCATCTTCCTACCCGTAATGACAATATTCTGGATCTTATCCTGTCTGGCAATCCAATGCTAATTTCTACAATCGATGTGATATTTCCTCTTGCGTCTAGTGACCATAACACGATACTCTTCAAGCTCAACGACTATGTCCCCCAGACAATCACTCTGTCTCATACAATTTCAGTAAAGGAGATTACAAGTTACTCAATAATTATTTAAATGAAGTTCCTTGGGACCATCTTTTCCAATATTGTTTTTCCTCTGATGAATGCTGGCGAATGTTTAAATGCTACCTGTTTAAAGGAGTGAACAGATTTATTCCATTGAGACGTAAGTTCAGGGCTGCCACTAAAACTTGTGTGAAAATAACTCCTAGAGCACTGAGACAACTTTACCATGAAAAGTTGCAATGTTGGCGTTCCTGGAAATCTACCCAGACTGTGGAGGCAAGGGAAAAATATTCTTTGATGGCAAAAAAATGCACCCAGTCCGCTTTAGCCTTTCAAATTAGTTATGAAAAGAGCCTTGTGGCTAAAAATAATCTTGGTTCATTTTACAAATACGTGAATCGAAGGCTGTTTCAACGCTCTAGAATCGGGCTTGTTTTAAGAACTGATGGGACCACCGCCTCTGACGAAGGCGAGATTTCTGACATTTTTAACGACTACTTCGCCAGTGTCTTCACGGTTGACGATGGAGAGAACCCTCAGTTAAATATGCGTACGGAAAGTCGTTTGAGTGCGGTCACTTTTACTCCAGAATTAGTTTCTAAAACTTTGAAAACCCTCAAAAATTCTGCTTCTGTAGGCCCCGACGGTATTCCTAATGTGCTGCTCAAAAATTGCTACTACACCCTAGCACTGCCACTATGTCATATCTTTGATCTGTCTTTGAAATCTCAGCGTTTGCCCCAGGAGTGGAAATCGAGTTTCGTCACCCCTATCCATAAAAAGGGTCCCACTAATCAACCAAAGAACTACAGACCTATTTCCATAACATCTTGTTGTTGTCGTGTGATGGAAAGAATAATTAATAAAGAACTCATTTCCTACCTTCTCACTAATCATCTTATTAGTGAACAACAACACGGATTTTTACCCTTGAGGTCAACTTGTACAAATCTGTTGGAAAGTGTATACGATTGGTCCATTGCGATACAGGAGAAGAAATACACGGATATTATCTACTTTGACTTTCAAAAAGCATTCGACTCCGTCTCGCACTCAAAGCTCGCAATAAAACTTCGTGCCTACGGTATTAACGGCAATCTCAGTGCATGGCTAGTTGACTTTCTATCCAATCGTACTCAATATGTACGAGTTCACGAAACACTTTCAAATCAATCCAATGTTACAAGCGGCGTTCCCCAAGGTAGTGTCCTTGGGCCTACTTTGTTTCTTATTTACATTAATGATGTCGTTGAAAATATTACTAACAAAACGATCTCGATTAAGCTCTTCGCTGACGACATCAAATTCTATTCCAGTTCTGGTTCGTCTACATGTGATCTACAGATGGCTATTGACGAGCTGATGTCGTGGAGCAAGACATGGCAGCTCAACTTAGCTCTTGAAAAATGTGTACTATGTACGATTTGTCGCAGCAAGAACAGTCGAAGGCAAATCTCTAAATATTTTGTAAATAAACATGAGCTTGAGAATGTTGCTCAAATGAGGGATCTGGGGATAACTATTGATGAAGGTCTTACTTTCAAGAACCACATAAATGTTATTGCACACACTGCCGCAATCAGATCAAGACTTATCCACAGGTCTTTTACTTCAGGTAACCATCAGACACTAACGAAAGCTTTCTGCACGTACATTCGGCCACTCCTCGAATACTGCTCCTCTGTATGGAGTCCTCACCATAGATTTCTGATAAACAAGTTAGAAAAAATTCAAAGACGATTCACCAAAAATATTCCCTCTCTTCGTCAGGCACCTTACCCAGCCCGCCTTAGGATGCTCGGTTTGCAGTCTCTCGAGTACCGAAGGCTTGTGTTAGATCTCAGCTTATGTTACAAGATATTGCATGGAAATGTATGCACCAATCTGGTGCATCATTTTCACCCCACCAACCAGGGGTCACAGTTACAGACTTCGAACAAATGTGTTTTCAGTAGATACTACCAAGTACTTTTTTTCTAATCGTGTTGTGAATGTTTGGAATTCATTGCCGAACCAGATTGTTTCTTCTCCTACTTTCTCGGAATTTAAACATCTTATTGCTCAAATGGATTTATCTCTACTTTTGTCTGATATGCGTTGAATGAGTCGCCATCTTACTGTCGATGTTTTTCTCTAATACTATTACTAATATTATTTTCTTCTCATTAGAATGTTACTTATTTTGTCATTCTGACTGTAAATGTTATTGTACATATTTTTTTCGGGATGGAGTTAGCGATTCATTGAATCCTTCCACTCGTTTGTGAAAAATAAATAAATAAAATATATATGTGTCAGCAGCCATGGGGCTGTGGACTACTGGTATGTAAAGGTAAAGGTCATGCCATTAGGGCGCCGCTTCGTGTAATACACTTCGGCAGCTCCGGGATTGACAGAAATCCAGATCAACTCTGCCTTGCTTTTGCAAGCAAGTCCCAAGCCTTGAGAAAGGAGAAGGGAAAAGTCAAAAGAATCAAATTATGATCAACGACAGGAAGTACCTAGGTGCTTCCAACATACAGCCATTTCAGTCTTAAAACACCTGGTATAAAGGACTATAAACTATTATGGAAAAAAAAATTCAGATTGAGCAAATGTATGAAAAAATTTCAAGAAAATTGTTCATGTCAGGACCAAAACAGTAATGCAGCACAGGAGTCCAGGATGCAATTCACATCCACAGAGACAACAAGTTGTAAAGCAGGGTTAAACTTTGCCAGTCTTCAAATTAATTTAGAAATCTTTTGTTTTGTGGCCACAGTAAAATGACTTGTAACAAAACACTGGCATAAAATAGTTCTTCCTTGAACAATGTTTGTTGTTTTGATAATTTTTTTAACAGGTTAAGGTTTTAAGATGAGGTCAGGCAATGAATTTAGAGCTGAAGAGAATGAAACTGATTGTTTTGCCAGTAGTTCAAGAAGGTTGAAAATATTAAGCAAATTGTATCACGATCATAAAAGTTTGGAAAACATCCCAATTAATGCATATTTTAAATAAATAAATGGAAAAGCAACAGTGAAGAGAAGTATTTATGAGTTATTTGTTAATGCAGGCTGTTATTAAAAGCCGATTAAAAAAATTGGAGTGATATTGAATCTTTCATTGTGACTTGATGAGAACTATTTAAATCCAAATTGAAAATGTTTTTTAAATGTCTAATTTAAAAAATAAATAAATATGGATAAAGTGAATATTCTGCTCGCCCTCCAGATTAAATGCATGTATTAAAATGGATTTTATAAGCAAATTTATTTGTCCAATAAATTTAGGCCATTTATAAACAAAAATTAGGATTAGTTAAAGTTTACTGTATGTTATAAGTTTATTGTGCAAACAAGATTGTTCTTAAAAATTTAAAAATTTCATCTAATTTAATTTATTATTAATTTAGAAATAAACTCAGTTAAGTAGCACTAACTCTAGTTTTCCTTGACTGTCCATTTGGGCAGTTGTTTGTGTCACCATCGCTCAATAGTAAAAAATGCCTGTATTCCATAGGTTTCACTTTTCTGTATATATAAATTATTTTTTAAAACTCATGCAAAAATTCTTTTGGATTTATTTATTTACTAACCAAGTGATATTACTAACTCTCGCATAGAAGAGCTATATTTAAGCCATTTTGGATTTTTACCGATGGTAATCTTTCCATTGTGACTTTCTTGGACTATTTGATCAAATGGACAGACATTGTAGGTGTATTTGGACTTTGTAAACAACCAACAAGGTGACGTTTTAAGTTTGTAGAACTCGCCATTAGAACCGTAAAGCTGAAAATTAAATTGTTAAAAATTGTAACTAAAATGGTTATCTATATTTCTATATATATAAAAATAAGATTAAGTAAGTAAGTATTTATATAAGTCCTTTATGCATTGCTACACCATTCACCCGATCGTAATGCAATTTTCACACAAGCTTGAGAGGCAATGGGAGACAATTATAGTGAAAAAGAATTGAAATCGGTAACAAAATAAGCGGAGCAGAAACGGGAATTAGAAAATGAGCGGAAATGGGAACGGGAAAGCAAGAGGGAACGAAAAAGCAAATGAGAGCGGAAAAGCGAACAGGAAAGGTAAAGCGACCAAGAGCAGGAAAGCGTCTGGGATTGAGAAAGCGACCAGGAGCGGGAAAGCAAACGAGACCGAGAAAACGGCCGAGAGCGGGAAAGCGACCAGGACCAGGATCAGGAAAGCAACCGGTAGTGTGAAAGCGACCTAGAGCGGGAGAGCAAGTGGGGAAGGAAACGGAAGCGAGAGAGACAAACATTAGAAAAACCACTAAAAATCCCGGGCAATGCCGGGTACCCCGCTAGTTAGTTTTAATATTAATGTTTATACAACAAACATTAGATAATTTAAGACCAGCTAGCCAAACACATCAAAATTGGGATTACTAACTGTTTAGACAGTCCTCAGCTCTATGCAGCACTGACCAATCATAAGTAACAATAAAACACATATAAAAAGTTCAAATATGCCATGATTAACATATAACATCAATACTACATATTCAAACATCTATCTTCTGGAAAATATCCAAAAATAGCTTTGTTATGTAATGTAGTAAATTCTATTTAATTTATTTCTGTTAGCACTGGTAGTATAGCGATAATGCATTTGCCTGTAGATCCAAGAGTCGACGGTTCAAATACCGCCTTCATTCGCATGGGTGTGAGTAGGCGCCTATAAATGACTGCCTCTGGATGTTCTGTAAAATCGGCCCACGAGTAAGTAAAAGTTAGACGACAGATTCGTGGCATAAAAAGTCTAACGACCGATGCTGTGTTAAACATTGTCAAACTTTATATAATAATTTGTCAACAACTTACTCTATTGTTCAGAATATCTCCATTATGGGAAATCTCTTCAATCCACCTCTTCTTGATATTCTCTCCATCTTTCTTCAGCTGTAAAACATGTTTTTCTTTCTTTTTAATCTCAAAACATCGATCAGGACATGTTGTTTCGTTGTTTTCTGCCTCGTTAGATGGCACTGAAACAGAATTTCAATCAAATAATAATGTTGTAGCTAACTAAATGTAATTAATTTTTATGAACAATATAAATAGGATTGATTTGATTTATCTCTTTTATTTACAGGTAGTTCTTTGTTATAGTTCATTGTATAGTATAAGTGGTGTTACAGCAGATAATAAGGTTGTTTGTTTAAATTAAGAAATAATCACTGTTATATAACGGTTCAGTTTTTGAGACCCCTATATTTTACAATTTTCTTAAGACCTTTGAATTTTGATTTCACAGCTTTTTGCCATTCGTCAGCTTTGTTCGTCAGTTTAAATCTCGCCCATCACTGTAGAATAGGCTGTACCTAGGTGCTGATTCAGTTCTGCATGTTTCTCTTTAGTGTACATAATGTACATATAGTGTATATTCTGCATAACTTTGAGTGTTTTGTGCTGTGTTTTCAAGATAACCCCAAGAATGTTACTCAAACTTGCTATCTTTCAATATCTTTTATGCATTTTTATTGTTTTGAAAAAATGTTAAAAGACCTTAAAATGAGTTTAAAAGTACTGTAAAATTAATAAAATCTTGTGATAAGATAGTTTTACTTTGCAGAAATTCACCTATGATTAACAGATTCATGGCCATCATCATTTTTAATGAAAAAAAAAATATTCTGACCTTTGAAAGGTTTTGACTCATCGGAGCCATCGCAACAATCACAAACTCCGTCACCAACATAATTTGAGGGAACCCACATAAACTCTTCTGTAGCAGATTGATAGGCACAATAAAACCTTTAAATTAAAAAAAAATGTGAAAATATTGATTTAAAATCTAAGTTGAATTTTCAGAGGTGGGCAAACTTTTTCTAAGGCGGGCCGCATTGAAAACTGATTTGTCATCGCGGGCCGCATATATATGTCTATTAAAAAATTTACAACGTTTGAAATTATGAAAAAAGATTTTATTATTCATAATCATTTCAACAAAAGTTTATTGTTACTATCATAGTAGTTATGAAGAAGAGGAAACTTAATTTGCATACAATCTGACCACAGAGTACAATTATAATCAATGAGAAGCATGTAACTGTTCAGTTTTGGATAAAGTTCTTGAAATGTTTTGTTTGGTGGTGTCTTTTTAAATTGTACTCTTTAAAGACGCTCACACACTCACAGCACAGCAGGCAGACTGCTCTGTCCCTAACATCTGTGAAGCAGTACTTAGCAGTCCATTCTTCATTAAAAATATGACATTCATCCTCAATTTTTCTTTTCTTAGCATCACTCATGTTTAAATCACTTACAAATTACTTTTTAAAACCTTTCAAAATGCAAACAAAACTAATGCGAATCCAGTTTCGAATAGGGATGTTGTGAGTTTTATGCAAAAACATTTATATAATTTAAATTTAAATCGAAGCCGATAATCAAAACAACAATTTCAAAAATTTAGCGAAAATTCTAAATGGGCGCATAAAATACTTTGGCGGGCCGTAGTTTGCCCAATCCTGCCATAGGTAATGATTATGAACTTGAAGTTTGTACATTTTTAGTTCAACCACAAACATTAAAGTTTCTTGTCTACAAATAATGGTATAAGTTTATATACTAAAAAATTCATATAACTTTTCTTAATTTGAATTATAAATCTTAAATAAATTTAATGAAGAAAAATAGGAAAACATTGCATAAAACCAAATAACAACCTGCCATGTTTGCATGCCGATGTGCTTGGTTCATCAGATCCGTCGTGGCAATCGCAAAATTCATCATTAATTTTTGAATGATTAATTCTCTCCTAAATTAAATAAAAAAATTTAAAAACAAATTATTAGGCTGGTGCATGAGACAAATTTATCATTAATTTAAGTTGTATTAAAATTTAAACATTAAGAAGAGGTTGATCTACCATATGTAAATGTTATTAAAAACTGTAAATTCCCCACTGCTTACTCCACTCAAGAAGCACTGAAATTGTCCATCAAATGTTGGTAAATACAAATGCTTGAACAATCTATGAATTTCATTCGGGGTTTGACTGTTTACATCTTGAAAGACTGAAAGATTCCTAATCATATTTTTCTCTATGACAGTCCAGAACGATTTGAAAAATGGTTTAATGAAAAAGATGTTTGAAAAACTAGAATCTTTCACTTGCATTGTTACATTATTTAATTTCAGGCCATAAGGTGATTGATGATTTTCGTTTTTGCCTCTGATAAGTTTATCTAAAAATGTAAATTGCAAAGCATGTTTCTAAGTCTTAAGTAATTCTAATCATTCATTAATTTAAATAATTTTGAAATTATAAAAGATAGAAAACAAGAGCTCAAGCTTATCTCATGAATTAAAAAATAATCCTAACCATAGTAGATGATCTTTTCGTCAGTGTTGACCAAAGCGTAATAGCCAACGTATTGGACGCTAATATAAAATAGAACAAGAGACACTATCAGTAGCAGAAAGGCCCTTTTTGAGAATGTTAAATGCCCCATTTTCCTCATTCAAAAAAAAATCCTGTTTTACAACTTAGAAACGTAAACATGCATAAGATAAGAGATAATTACAGAATATTATGCAAAAAGAAATAAAAACGTAAGAATCGACTTATTACTTATTTACTGTCGCGAATTAATTCAGTTTCGTATGTAAAAATGTAAAGAGTTCTAGCCGGTCTATGTGGCCATGCAGACACTGGATTTAAAAAAACTTTACGATGAGCATCTTGAGTGCCTTAATGATTTGCAAGTGTAAACAATCATTCTCACGATTTTTTTTAATTTTGAGTTATAATGTTACATTTCATATTATATTATGTTAAAAAATGTTTCTAAGCGACTATTTATATCTAACTTAATTTTCGTCTTATTCATAATGTTATTATTTGAAATTGTTTTTTTTAACTTTTAAATCATTGCTAAATATCGGTCATATTTATTTTTGACAGTGGTGATGGTCCTAAACGCTGAAAAAGTGACAAAAATACAAATAGATAGGTATATGCAGTATATGGGTATCATGTATATAATATGGACGATATAAGGCGTATGTCCAGCGTGTTTACCCCGTCCTCGGTAGAAACACTGATCTCTATAATATAACTGGATTGCGCTTAGCCCATTATTGCAATAGAAATGTTGTCGCCAGTCTGCCGCCATTTTACCACTCTCAATTACCAATGCAGCCGTCGTGTTTACGTCGATCGTCGCATGATATACGAACAATTAGGGGGTTTTAATGAAATGACTGTTTTGCTCCCTTATATTGTCTATTAAAGCAATTACAAGCAGCGCAATTTGGCATTTTTAAACTTCTAAAAAGATTCCGTCAATAGCATCAGATAGGTAGGCATGGAGTTCCAAAATGGCGACCAGCGGCGACTCCCAGGCAGGTCTAAGCGCAATCCAGTTATATTATAGAGATCAGTGGGTAGAAAGTGTAATCCATGGACTCCTATGACCTAAATAAAAGCTTGAACTTTTGACAAAAAACAAATATATACGGAACTATTCACCGGAATTAACAATTATTTCCTATTTGATCAATGCAACCAGTCCTGCGGCATACAGGGTTTTACAAGAAGAAAATGTTCTGTGTCTGCCGTCCATAGTCACGTTGGGGAAAATTACAAAAAACGTTATTCCCAGCACAGGATTAGACAATGTCTCTTACCTCAAATTGAGAATAAACAATCTCAATGAATTTCAAAAAAAAGTTGATTTGATGATTGACGAAATTTACATTGCTAAGCGGGTCAAGTATAGCAGTGGTGAGGTACAAGGTCTTACAGCCGACGGAGACGTAGCTTCAACTCTCTTGACGTTCATGGTGAAGTCAGTAGTGGGAAATTACAAGGATGTCGTTTCCATCTATCCGATGGCAACGATTGCAGCTGAAATAATGCACAAATGCTACAGTGAAGTGGTTGCCTCAATTTTCAAAATTGGATTTACTGTTGTAGCCATCTCGGTGGACAACGAGGCAGTAAACCACAAATTTTTTTTAATCAGCTTGCGGAGGCGCATTGAGAACTAGTGTCACAGATTCTTCATCACAGCAGATTATCTTCCTAATTTTTGACCCAGTCCATGACCTGATAAATATTTTTAATAATTTTCAATCAAAAAACCGTTTTCAGTGTCCAGAGTTCCAGCAAAACTTACCTCATGGCTGCAGGGCCACCGTGAAGTATCATTTGCTCTGAAGAAAGCCCACAAACTGCCGCCAGCCTCATTGAACCCAAAGAGTATTGAGAAAACTTCAGTTTCTTTGACTACTTCAGTTTTTCAGAAAGTACTCGTGATGCTCTGAATGATTATGCCAACCATACCAGAAGGACAGAATGGCGTGGTACAGCAGAGTTTGTCACGCTTATTTTAAAACTCTGGAACATAACGAACGTGAAGTCTTCTGTTAAGGGAAAACAAAAACGAACTATAAACATGGACCCCATCCGATCTACTGCAGATTGGAAACTCAGCTTTCTCAATGAGTTTGCTGAGTTTCTACAACGCTGGGAAGTGAACCGCAAGGAAGATCTAACTCGGGAAACTTTTCTTGCCCTACGGCATACATGTGTTGCACTAGCTGGTTGTGCTGCATATCTGCTCACTCATTTTGAGTTTGATTTTGTTCTGCTTGGTCAGCTGCAGTCTGATGCTTTGGAGTCTCGCTTCCGGTGGTTGCGTCAAATGTCAGGAGCGAACTATTATATTTCTATGCGTCAGGTGTTGGAGAACGATAAAAAAATTCGAGCTGTATATCTTCTTAAATTCTCCAAGTTTTTACTTTCTAACATTGACGCTGCTTTCAAAGGAGATACCGCTTCAACTTCAGCTGCTAAAAAGCTTGACATAACAGCAGATTTTATAGCTGAGCAACTTGTTATGGATGTGCACCCTTCAGCCAGTGATGCACACATAATTTTTTATATCAGTGGAGCCATAGCTAGATCTACAGTTGCCTTTACAAAATGTGACTTCTGCCGAAAAGTCATTATCTCAGACGATAACCTACCGCCAGTTCAAGTTGAAGACAAGGAGGGTTTGAATTATGAGTTATCTGCCTTCCTGGACAGTATCAATCAGCGCGGTCTAGTAAAGCCAACAGAGTTTGTTTATCAATTAGTTCTTCACTGTTGGTGTGTGTTTGAAGAAATAAAAAAAAAGAATATTTGAAAATGAGAGAAAACTGTTCTGTAACATTATGAATCGTGCAACTTATAATGAAAGTTACAGGCATCTGGTGTTTGGCAACAACATGTGCAGCAAAAGTCATGATTTGCAAAGCCACATAATTAGTAGGTTTTTTAACACTGTGGCTAAGAACTTGGTAAAAGAAATAACTAGAGAAGCCAGCAATAATAATAATGCTAAGGAAAGAAAAATAGATAAATTAACAAGCTGCTTTTGAATGACACTTTAATTTTTATTGTTTCTCCATCTAAAAGTACTTTTTAAATATTAAAATTTTCAATTGTTTTTTTTAATAAATACGTTTTAACTGTGTTCTCTGTTTTATTCTGCCAAATGGGTAATCAATCTTATGCTGCATTGTGCTATGTTATGGTGCTGCCTTAAATACATCGGTAAGTGCTGCAGAGACAGCGGCTCTAGTTCTTCGTGCTGAAGATGAATGAGGATCTTTCGTCCTAAATCTAAGTTGCTACTTCAATGAATTATCATATTGGTTTTAGATTAAGTACTTGTGGCAAACGCAACGCCTTTTCGACCACTTCCCATTGATCTTTTGACTTCAAATTTTGCACATAGGTAAATGCACATAAATCCCTACTCTTTAACATAATTATCCGGGGATGTCATTTGAGGAAATTACCTACGACAACTCCCCCTATGTCATCTGCTATTAATCAGAGATGTAGTACTTGGTACTCGTACTCGAGTACCGTTTTCAAGTACTCGTACTTGTACTCGGAACCTTGGTACTCGTACTTGTACTCGTTATTCCACTCAGTACTCGTACTCGTTATTCCACTAAGTACTCGTACTCGTACTCGCATATCCGACACCTTCTCTAAAAAAAGTTTGCTTGTTTACTAAACAGTTGTTTGGGATAATATTTCGTTTATACTTGCTGAACTCTAGTATAACATATATTTTATATCAGGTACCAATTTTTAATAATAGTTTTCTTTGTTATTTCTGCTTAAGTATCATTATTCTTCTAATCACTTATTAACAGTCATCAAAGTTTCCATAATTTAGAATTTGAATTTCTTGTACCCACTGTTGTTAAAAGAGATTTCTAAATAATTCCATATCACATTCGTTTATATTTGCACTTTGCAGTCACAATTTTGCATTTTTTAAATTTGGTTGTGTTTTTTCAGAACTGGTTAAATTCTTTGTTGAATCAACTAATTCTCTCTTTGGCATCATTACTCAGTCACCTGCTGTTACGTTGGTGCCGCCATCTGGGTCACCCCCACCAGCCAAAAAGTCAAAGTTGTTTCACAAGTATTCATCGGCGTTAGATGACGCCTGCCTTGATGTCGATGCACAGTTGACCAGATATCTTGAGATGAGGATCACTGGTGATGTGGATGATGCACTAACGTTTTGGCAGAATCATTCCAGTGACCTTAACAAACTGTATCACCCAGCACTTCGTGCCTTAAGTATTCCAGCTTCAAGTTCACCAGTAGAACGTGTGTTCAGCCACGGCGGAATAATTTTAAGACCCCATAGGGCTAATATGTCGGAATCTAAACTGTCGTCGCTAATTTTTCTGAAATGTAATAGTTTTTTGATGTAGAATAAACTATTATTTTGTTGGCTTTAAAAAGTACTCAAAAAGTACTCGCTAAAAATTTCTTGTACTCGTACTCGTACTTGTACTCGAGACCTCAGTACTCGTACTCGTACTCGATAACTTGATACCATGGTACTCGTACTCGACACCATGGTACTCGTACTCGTACTCGACACCATGGTACTCGTACTCGACACCATGGTACTCGTACTCGTACTTGTACTCGGACCATAAGTACTCGCAACATCTCTGCTATTAATAGACGCAAAAATGTATAACAGCGTGGTTCATAAAAAAAGTATTTTTACATATAAGAGCTTGTTAATCATGCACTTCTCAGCATGATATCTCAGCACTCGTCCTCTCTATACATTAAAAATTGAAAAACTGGAGTCAATTGTTACAAATTTTGAAAGAAATTTACAAATTGTCTTCCGCTGGAAAAAAGTTGAATCAAAAAATTCTGATTCATCGGCAGAGGGTCGGCTGCCTCCACCGACTCCTTTCCGTCACTGATTTTAGGTTTCAATTTTTTTATATGGGTCAAGTCAAATAAATGCATGCAGTTCTTTTATTATTTAAAATAATATCATCACAACTGTTGATGTTAAATTTTGTATTATTTATGAATTTGTTACACGTTCAAAAATTATCTGAGTTTGCGTACATTTTTCTATTTCTTAAATCGAATTTCTATTGTTTACTTCGTAGTGCTCGGATTACGACTTTTGTGCCGACCCCTAAAATTATAAAAGGCTACTTAAGCTAAAGTCAACTAAGTATAACGAACGTGAAGTCCACGCTGGTTCTGCGTTTGTCTGCTGCTTTAAAATGAATAAATCGGGCGAAGAAATGCCTCGAGTTGACATGTCTAAAGAATTCTCCAAGTTGAACACCTCTGATCAACATTACGTCAAAAGATTAGAAAACATGAATGCAACTCGAGTTACAGCGGCAAGAGGAATGCGACACCGAAACAAAATTTTGGGTGGACTGTTGGGTGCTGGTGTACTGAGTATCTGTATCCTTTTCAGTTTTCTAATATAATGCTCTGCTTGCTTATTTATTTATTAGCAGTCATTTTTTAGTGCCGCTTACATAACAGACCAGCAGTCAACTTTACAATGAAACATAAAATTTAAAGTAAAATGAAAATGAATAAAGTTTGGAATTTAGAAGTACAAGGTGAACGGAATGAAAGGAAACAATGTATGTTCTTAGAGACGGATTTAAGCCGAATCTGACAACTTTATATTTCCAATCATAACTTGTTATTTTTAAATAAGATTTAGTTATCAGCTGATGTGGTATTTAGTAACCGTTTTAGTTTTGTTTTAGTTAGTTGCACTGCTATTTTTAGGATTGTTGGAGTAATACAATCTCAGCTATAAACACGATGAAAAATGGCCATTAATAGAAGCGTATAATATGTGATGAGAAACAATTTCAAAACTTATTTTGAATAAGTAAATTATAGCTTGAATACTGTTTTTATAAAAATTGTATAAACTATTTTTTAGAAAAATGTTTTTAAGAAAGATATTTAAATACATAAGTATATTTTTAAATGTTATTGTTTAAAAAAATCATTTTTATGTATAAATATCTTCCTTAAAAAGATTTTTCTAAAAAAAAATATTTTTAAGTTATAGATATAACATCATTTATTCACATAAGGTTTTAGTGCTTGGTACATAATCTTTATGAGAAATGAAAATACCTGTGAACAGTAAAAACTTTGTTTTTCGCAAATTTTCTTTATTTTGTAATTTGACAGTTTCTAGTTTTTTGCAAAAATTAATTATCGCTTTCTTTGAATAAACTTAAAACAGATGGTTTAATTTTTCTGAAGAAAATTTTTTAATTTTAAAAATTTTAATTAATTTTTCATTGTTTATTCAAATTTGGTTCCATCGATCTGAAAATTTAATAGATTGCAATGTCAATGACAACAATTCAAATTTTAGCTCGATTGTTTTTAACATGCCATATGTAGCATTATACACTATTTGTGGAAAAAACATAGAACAAATAAAAAAATTGGGATGGAGGACAATGGAGGTACTCCTCGTTTGGAAAAATTGATTTAAAGGCAGCTGTTGAACATTGTAATCTTACATGTTATATTTTATTATATACACTAGTTATATTTTTAGTTTATGCTAGCTGAAGCAATATGGCTCCTATTCACAGATTAAATGACTGAAAAGGTTGTAGTCAGTTTGCAAATTGTTTTTATGTAAAGTTATATTCTGTGCATAAATGAGAAACTTGTAATTTTCATTGTATTGTTCCTATACCAAAGCTAGATTTGTATACTATTTTTTCAGTGAAGCAGGAAAGATTTCTGGATGATCTAGAAACTCCCACCTCGAAGACAGTAAAATCGAATGTGTCTACTTGAGTATAATTTTGTCTGGGTGTTGTCTTAAGGCTCGTGGATTTTACTTTACAAGTTAACTTGTACAATTGCGGTCATGTAACAGTAAAGGTGTTAATCTTTGAATGAAGCTTTTGATTCACTCAATCAGATTAGAAATAAACTTATTTGACAAATTGAGAAAGTTTTTGTGTAAAAAATCAATATTTTATTTATTTTTTTATTCTGCTGTCGGAGAGGATCAGGTCGCAGGGCAGAGAATTGCAGCTATGTTGTAGACAACTTGTCGCAATTAAGAAAAAATATTTTTTTTTTAATTTATTATCCTGTCTATGACATTCAAAAAAACCTTAATCATGCTGTTGTTGATAAAAAATTCAAATTATAGATCTATATATTATTTATTGTCAGAGCCAACCCACAATATTTTAGTGACAAAAATGTCATAAAGTTTTTTTGTGTGATTCAGACAGAACAAAGAATCTGTCAACTTATTCTACATGCATCATTACTTTGCCCAGAGCATATATACAATATACATATAAAAGGCAATCACATTAAAAAGTAGCAGCACAGAATAGTGCAAGATTATTGTTAATGAGTTTCAAAGAATTGGGCAACTCATCAGATTAATGTTGATGATCTTTTTCATTGCATCAGCATGAGTTTTTGCATCGGCATTCCCCCCCTGAATTTCAAAATGTGAAATTTTTTACTTAGAGTTTACTATATACTTTGTTAATTTTACTTTACTTAACCTCTTTATTAACTTTACTTAATGATTCAATGCGTATTGGAATCCTTTTTGCGTGTGAAGGCAATTTTATATCCGAGATCTATACTAAAACCTGCTGAGTAATAATTTGTATATCTGCGTTGGTCCAAAGTTTAGCTGTTTTCTGTGCCAAAATACAATCAGCAAACTCGTGGAACTTTACCCTATTAGCATTAGCGTACGAGCCGGGGGCGGGGACACAGCCCCAGTTTCGGGCAAAAGGGGCTGCAAATTCGGGCAAAACACTTTAAATTTTTTGACTGATTAGTTTGATGTCTATTTTATAGTGTTTGGTTTTGTTTTATCGATGTTATTGTTAGATACAGCAACCAGAGAAACTTTTCATCACTGTAGAAAATGAAGAGCACTTTGAAAATGCTTTACACAGATAGATTTACGCAAAGTGTAAAGGATGTTATCCACGGCACACGATTCTCGTCCAAAGAGGCAAGAGTTGGAAGAAAAAAACAAGTTTCTCGTAGAAGGCAAACCCTAGTTGGTGAAGAGCCAGCAACAGACGCTCAACTTCTTCAAACTGCCAAAGACTGTCCGTTGTGCTATGTGGGATAGGCGTAGACTTCGGGGGGGGGGCAGCGGGGCAAGCTGCCCCCGGACCAAATCTTGTCACCCCCCCCCCCCCCGGAAAAATGTTTGCTCCCTCCTTGGGAAAAATGTCTGCCCCCCGGGGAAAATTATGATTACTGCATTTTTAATAATTTTAGGATGTGTACATTTCTTCAAGCGCTATATAATTTATTTTCAACATTAATAATTAGTATTAATCTGTTATATTAATATCTATCTTTTATTTAGGTTAAAATCTCTGTGTGTATGTATGTCTGTGTGTGTGTGAGTATCTTTCTCTGTACGCAAATCTTGCAAGTAAAATTTAACCAGCTTTTTGACTAGCTAGGAAGCTTAAACTTTAAGCATAGCTTTATATTGGATGACAATACATGATTCAATTAAAAAAAAGAAAAGAAAAAAGTTTGTGTTGAAAACCTCGTTTTTTCTTTTACTTGTTATTTGACTAATTTAATAACTATTCGACTTATTTAATATCTATTTTCTGGAACTTTTGTACCTGCATTTGACCACTACGCATAGGCGTAGACTTTGGGGGCAACGGGACAAGCTGCCCCCGGATCAAGTCTTGTCCCCTCCGGGATAAGTGTCTGCCCCCCCCCCCCGGAAAAATTAGGAATATTGCATTTTTAATAATTTATGGGTATGCACATCTGTATTATTTCCCTGTTCATGTGCAAGCCGAAGAAAAAAGCTAATGCACAATGAAGCAGACAAGGTTAAATGCTGTTACTTTAATAAACAGTCATCAAGAAATTGATATTAACACTTTAATCGATGACTTCATTAAAAATAACATTAATAGCACTTTTATAAAAATATGTTGTTGAATAACATGTCTGCAACTGCTTTTTCTTAGATTTCATTTAAAGCCTCATGGTCAGCAATTTTTTATAAATTCATGTTACAGAAACGTTTTTGAGTTCCTGCCTTTCCCCCTTTTCCGGGTAAATGGGAACTCTACGCCCGAACTGGTCCTATATCTATCACGTCACTCACTCACTCACTGATTCTGTCACGCTTACGTAATTAGTCGTATAGACCAAGGATATCTTGATATATCAAGATATCCTTGTATAGACGATATCGATGTGCACGTAAGCGTGACAGAATCAGTGAGTGAGTGAGTGATGTGGGCTACTATAATATATATATATATATATATATATATATATATATATATATATATATATATATATATATATATATATATATATATATATATATATATATATATATATATATATATATATATATATATATATATATATATATATATATATATATATATATATATATATATATATATATATATATATATATATATATATATGGCAGAAATGTTGCTTTTTTCTTTTTTTTTTCTTTTTTTTCTATGATAGTTTATAGTCCTTTACACCAAGTGTTTTAAGACTGAATTGGCTGTATATAGGAAGCACATAAGTACTTCCTGTCGTGGATCAAGGTTTGATCCTTTTAACTGTCCCTCCTCCTTTATCCAGGCTTGGGACTGGCTCGCAATTAGCGAGGCGGAGTTTGGAAATGTTGCCCCAAGTCTTGCCCCTTGCCCCCCGGGAAAATAGAATATTTACGTATTATTTCAGTCTGGATAAAGTTATTGGCGAAATAGACTCCCGATTTAGTGATAACGACCAAGACACGCTGTGCTCACTAGGATCTGTCAATCTTAACTCTGATGCGTCAGACGAACACTATAAAAAATTGCTTTGCGGTATGGAGTTGATCACGATTTGCTTAAGACAGAAAAGGTAATCTAGTCTAAGTTTCTCACTGACCACAATCCTAAAGCAGATTCACAAGCAGCTGCCGCCGATGTTGTCTGAACCCTTTACAACAATGACCTTTATGTTCTACTAGTTTTCAATCAAGTTGCTAATATTTTTGCCGCAATTCCAGCCACATCTTGTTCTGCCAAACGTTCCTTCAGCTCGCTCAGACGCATTAAAACGTATTTACTCTATGGAGCTGATACCATTGCTGTCACAGCTGAACTGTCAGGCTTCAAAACAAAGTTCTGTCTTCTGTCTCAAAATAGCACTACGACTAATACTGACGATCTCTTACAAAAAGGTTGCGATGATCAAGGGCAATCTGATAATGAAGAAGACCACATTGAAGATGCTGATGTTGAGTCTGACATTGGCAACAACGATGTCATCATAACAGAAAATAACGCAAAGCTGAACGAAGAGCGCAGTGGCAACGATATGCATTAATGAAACCATTGCAATTGCTTTCTGAATTATTTGGCTTTCCAAATGTGTACAGTCTGTATAGCATCTTTGCTTGTCTTGCAGTTTCTAATGTCTCAGCTGAAAAGGCTTTAAGGAAACTGAAGATCATCAAAACTATTTTTGATCATCAATTCAGATGATCATTTGTCAGCCCTCATGATAATATAATCAAAAAAAAACTTGGTTGTACAGTTAAGAGATGATGACATTATTTCTTGTGTTGCTTGTGTTACTCCCACTCTACGAGCGCACCTTCTTCACTAGACAATGTCTAATTTTATTCATAGTGATATAATTTTTTAAATAAATATTGAAAAAACATATAATTTTACTGGTATTTGGATGTGGCCATATTGTCAATTTGCAGGTAATTTTTAGAAGTACTATGCCAGTCTACTTTTAGCTTAAACATACATTCAGGACAGAGAGAAGACGGGATAAAAAAAGAGGAGATACAAAAATGGAGGGGGAGTCTGCTTCCAGCAGCCAGGGGGGATGGGCGCCCCTGTAATCTTTGCTAGATAAGTTCATTTTCATTTCTAATGTATATAACATAAGCAACTTGAATGAATAACAATATATATATATATATATATATATATATATATATATATAGCCTACGACCTATCCTCAGACCTACCAAATGTACAAAAAAAATTTAATAAAAATCGGTTCAATTTCAAACACTATGATACGATATATATATATATATATATATATATATATATATATATATATATATATATATATATATATATATATATATATATATATATATATATATATATATATATATATATATATATATATATATATATATATATATATATATATATATATATATAGGAGATTATGTGTGTAAGCATGTAAGTATGTAAGTCCTTTATGCATTGCTTCACCATTCATCTGATCGTAATGCAATTTTCGCACAAGCTTGGTTCGCACAAAAGGTTTTTGTGAAATTTTTTTAAATCGGTCACAAAATGAGTGAAGCGGGAGAGCGAACGGAAACGGTAACTGCAGAATGAGCGGGAACGAAAAAGCAAGCGGGAACGGAAAAGCAAACGAAAGCGAAAGAACGACTGGGAAAGGAAAAACGACCGGAAACGGGAGGGCAATCGGGAGTGGGAAAGCGACCGGGAGCGGGAAAGTAACCTGGAGCGGGAGAGCAAGCGGGGAAGGAAACGGGAGCGAGAGAAAAATCTCTAAAAACCCGGAAAACGCCGAGTAACCCACTAGTATAGATATAAAAAGTAATGTGTGTGTTGTGTGTGAGCATTCGCTTATCACGTCCAAACCGCAGGACCAATCTAAACAACATTTGGCATGCAGGTAGACTTGACTTCATTGATGAGAAAAATTTGAAAAATTAAAAAAATCTGTTATTTATTTGATGTTTCATTGGCAAAAAAACTAAGCAAAAAACCCGAACAACGCCGGGTAACCCTGTCAGTGTCAGTAAACTATATAATGGCGGGAAAATTTTGCCCTCCTCCCCTGGAAAATGCTGAATTTACGTCCCTGGCTTTTCTACTACATTAATTCATTTCTTTCTTTTTTTAGAAACACCGATATGAAAAGCTTTGCCGGTTTTGTGGAATTTTCCAAATCTGAGCTGAGGCAATTAATTGTTTATATTAAATCCGGGCCACTTTCGCTACCTCCGACCTATCGAGACATTTCCACCTACGAAACGAAACTAATTTGCCTGTAGTAGGTTACCTGCGTAACTTAATTAAATAAAATTTTTGACTTAGAAGTTGCTTTAAGTTTTTTAATTTTTTTCAAATAAATAACTTACTAAGTGCCACCTAAATAATTTTCTTTTTCTAAAATTTTTAGAATCGAACATCACTTCATTGGTAGACATTTATTTTTGACACATCATTTGCAGATACGGAGTAATATTTTAAAGTGTTTTCCCTGTTCTAACCATGTTAAACAAGTTTGAGACAAAGTCTGCGAGAGTGAAGGGTTAGTTTACTTTACTTTTGTAATTTTTAAACTAAGTTATAGCTGATTGAAAATTATTTCAGGACTGTCGTTCCATCCTAAGAGACCATGGATACTCGCCAGCCTTCACAGCGGTATAATTCAGCTTTGGGATTATCGGATGTGTACTTTGATTGACAAATTTGATGAGCACGAAGGTGATTTTTTGTTTTGTTTGTGTTTTAAATTAGTAATATTTCAACACATTGTTTTAGTATTGTAGTTAGAGAAAAGTGCTCATGACCTGGCTGTTCTCTTTGCTACATTATCTTTAATTTACTTATATATGAAGTGTATTACTATAGGACCTGTACGAGGCATATGTTTCCATGGCCAGCAGCCCTTATTTGTGTCTGGAGGAGATGACTACAAGATTAAGGTATTTTTTGGTGATATATGTTTCAAATCTGTCTGCTTTTAGCTTAATTAACTATGTTTTATTATTTCATAGGATGGAATGTTGTTATATTTCATTAAACACGCTTTACATTTTCTGCCAATCAAAAGAATTATAACAAATTAAGAAAAAGCTTTATTTAATTTTTTACAAACTTTGATTCAACTTCTATTCTATTCTCTGTTTGTTTGTGGGTGTGTTTCTCTGTACACAAATCCTGCAAGTAAAATTTAACCAGCTTTTTGACTAGTTGGAAGCTTTCAGCATAGCTTTATATTGGATGACAATACATGATTCAATTGATTTTGACATGATTTTTATAACAAATTAAGTGGTATTTACAAATAATAAATTTAGTGGTATTTACAAATAATAAATTTAGTGGTATTTACAAAAAAATCGAAAAACTTAATTTGAATATCTTTCGTATTTTTAAATTGAGTGTATTTGAAATAAAAGTGTGTGTTGAAAAGATAGTTTTTTCCTTTACTTGTTTATTTTCAGTTTAGGGTGCAAGCGATTCGTTATTATTATTATGCTATTTTTAGGTTTGGAATTACAAGCAAAGAAAGTGCCTGTTCACTTTACTTGGACACTTGGACTACATTCGCATGACTACATTTCACCATGTAAGCCAAATTTGATGGGTTCCAGTATTTAGCTAATATTTTAAAGATTCTTCTTGATAGTTGCAATTTGAATCTTTCACAGGAATATCCCTGGGTTTTAAGTTGTTCAGATGATCAAACGATTAGAATTTGGAATTGGCAGTCACGTAGCTGTCTCAGGTTGTATAAAGTTTCATGAGGTCCTTTTACTTGTAACCTGGTCAAGAATGAAATGTAATCATTTTTCTTTGTTTTTTTGCAGTGTTTTGACTGGCCACAGTCATTATGTTATGTGCTGTCAGTTTCACCCATCGGAGGATCTTATTGTTTCTGCCTCACTCGATCAGACCGTTCGAGTTTGGGACATTTCTGGTGAGTTGTTGAATTTGTTGAATAATTTCATGTTTGTTGGTTATCTGCATTACTAAAACAAAATGACAGGAGAATATTTTAGTTTTTAAGTTTTAATCTCATTTTAGTAATTGACCAGGAAATACAAAACAGGCATCAACATATTGAGAGTGGTTGTTGTTTGAAAGTACTACCTGCTTTAGACCACAATTACCACAATAGTCCGATAAGACATTAATTACATGAATAGATATATTGATTACTTGATTAAATATATCAACAGCATGATTAAATATATTAATTGTATTAATTGTATGACTATAAATTCTATTTGCTTAGCAATGCCAACATTAAAATAGTAAGTATTGATGATTACCAGGCTTAAGAAAGAAAAATGTGGCTCCTGGACCTTCTGGAATTGCAGACCAGTTCAGAAGCCCAGGATCGACAGAGCTGTTTGGACAGACGGATGCCATCGTGAAGCATGTGTTGGAGGGGCATGACAGAGGTGTCAATTGGGCTTCTTTTCATCCAACTCTTCCACTTATAATCTCTGGAGCCGATGACAGACAAGTAAAGTTGTGGAGAATGAATGGTTGGTTTTTGCTCTTTGCGGTTTACAAAATTCTTTTTTCTAAATCTTGAAGAGTATTATAATATGTGCCATAATGCAGAGTCCAAGGCATGGGAAGTTGACACTTGCAGAGGCCATTACAACAATGTGTCATGTGTTCTCTTCCATCCAAGACAGGAACTCATCATCAGTAACTCAGAAGACAAAAGCATCAGAATCTGGGATATGACCAAGAGGTTAAATTTATATTTTATTTATTTTTATATTTTAGTAATGTTTTTATTGTTATTTTTTATGTGATTAAATTTAATAATAATGTTAATGACTATTTAATTTGAATTAAATTCCAGGACTTGCCTAAACACATTTCGTAGAGAACACGACAGGTTTTGGGTCCTTGCAGCTCATCCTTCTCTCAACCTTTTTGCAGCTGGTAGGAGTCTTTTTTTTTATTAATTACACATCTTTTATCTATTATTTAGTTTTTATATATCTTTTTGTTATTTTAAAAATTGTTATTTAGTCATTTGTAGAGTTTGTCTTCTATAGGTCACGATGGTGGAATGTTAATTTTCAAATTGGAGAGAGAAAGACCAGCATTTGCTGTTCATCAGAACATTTTGTATTATGTGAAGGAAAAATTTCTGAGAAGACTCGATTTCAATACTTCGAAAGACGTTCCGATCATGCAGCTGAGAAAGTATGTCGGATTTTATTTTTATTTGTCGGATTGTGATGTCAGTGGTGGTGATGGAGATAATTTATTCGTCTAAACAGCAGTGGCAAGTCTCCGATATACAGCATGTCGTACAACCCTGCAGAGAATGCCATATTGTTATGCATTGTAAGTTGTCTTTCTTTGATGTTTCAGAATAGAAACTAATCCTTAAGTTCTAATGTATAAGTTCTTTGTTTCACATAATGACAGAGAGCTTCCAATGTTGAGAACAGCACTTACGATCTGTACACGATCCCAAAGGACTCAGATACTCAGAACCCCGATGGTTTGTTTCATTATTTCTTAGACTTCAATTTGAGGCTTTAATTATAAATAGCTGGCTTTTTTGTAGATTCGGTGGAAATATTTCTATTTGCTTGAGTTTCCTTTTGTGTCTGCATTCAAAAATTTGAGATTGGTTTGCCTGTGTTAATACCTAATTAAAAACCAAGTTCACTAATGATGAATCATTTTTTAATATTAGTTTTGTTATTTTTTATATTTTTACTAATTTATTTGAATACTTCAGCTCCCGAGAGCAAGAGGTCAGCAGGTCTGTCAGCAGTTTGGGTTGCAAGAAATAGATTTGCAGTTTTGGACAGAGCTCACACGGTTAGCTGCTTTGTGCAGATGATTTTTTTTCAAGCATTTGTAGCTTCATATAGATGTGACTTATGACCTGTACAGCTTTCAGGCTCAAGTAATATGATAATTAGCGCTGCTTGGGTGATGGATTAGCTGACTTTCGATGTTTTTGCTACTCAGCAAGTCCAGCCAAGACTCAGACATGTTAGCATTTATCAGCTGAACTGCAGTGAAAAAGCTCAAATTAATTCCATTCTGGGAAATAGAGGGTGATGTGGTTTCAGAAATATTTATATTTCCATCCCAGTCTTATTTGTGATTGAAAATTGAAATTGGCAGAATTATTGTTATTAAGCTCATTAGAAATATGTTAATAAAAAAAATTAATAATATTATTATTAAATGTAGAACATTTGTTATCAGATTGTAGTGAAGAACTTGAAGAATGAGATAACAAAGAAAATCCAACTACCTAATTGTGATGACATTTTCTATGCTGGAACTGGATGTCTGCTTCTTAAGGATAACGAAGGAATTATGCTGTACGATGTTCAACAGAAGAGGTTTTTCATTTGTGTGCTTTCTTTCATGATGCATTTTAACAAAGTGAGATAACATTCTGATTTGTTTCAAGAACACTGGCAAGCATTAAAATGTCCAAAGTGAAGCACGTTGTGTGGTCTGCCGATATGACTTATCTAGCACTCATCTCTAAGCACAGTTAGAATCTTTTTTTGTTAATTATTACTATTTGTCTATGTTTATACCAGCTGTTGCTCATTGCTGCTTGTAAATGGTTAAAGATGTTCTTTTTTTAAATAAAGACTAGATACTTAATGTTGTTAAGATGTTTTTTGATATATAGTTATTTTCTTAAAAATTTGTCACCTCTTTTAATAGTGGGTGTATTCCGGTGCATACATAAATACACTTGTTATGAAATAAATATAACTGTCAGAATTTCACAATCCTAATTTTAATCTGTTACTCAGGACATGTTCATTTATCTATAGAATAAATTTAAATTTTAGCGATTTTTCCTTTGGGAAAGTTTGCAGTGAATGAATCTTTAATATAAAAATGAAATTTTTTTTCTTCAGACATAAACATATGCAGCAGGAAGTTGGAGAGTTTGTGCTCCGTTCATGAAAATGTGCGAGTCAAAAGTGGTGCATGGGATGAGAACGGGGTTTTCATTTACACCACAAGCAACCACATCAAGTACACACTCACCAACGGGTTTGTAGTTTCTCATAGCTCCTCAATGCGTAAATTTTTGTGGAATAATTCGGTAACTTCACTGGGACATAATGTCAAATTCAATAGCTCAAGACAAAAAAAACAAATATTTTAGCTCATTGTTACTCTTACAGTTAAGTATGGCATTTCTGGCAAGCTCTCACAATTATGAAAGCATAGGTGATTGAGTTAAATAGTTGTAAAGACGCTGTTTTTACGACACTATGATCCCATGTGTTTAGCCAACATAAGATTTATTGGAGTTTTAAATAGTCGATAATTATGTACTCTGATTGACTTTCAAGATTGTAGAAAATTTGGATTTTGATTAGAAAATATTTATGTATCGCATCATTTTATTAAATTTGTAGTGATTATGGCATCATAAGAACATTGGATCTGCCCATCTACATAACTCGTATCAAAGGAAACAATATTTATTGTTTGGATCGGGAATGTCGCACCAGAGTTCTTGGAGTCGACTCCACAGAATACAAGTTCAAGCTGGCTCTCATAAACAGGAAGTATGATGAGGTTGGTTTGCTCTTTGTACAATTACAAGTAATTAAATTATTTTATTACAATAAAGCTACTTCTATTGATAGAACCTGTTATTTGCATTTAAAGTTTGTTGTAACAATTGAATCTATTTAAATTAGTTCCACTGCCATGAGCAAACATAAATTCGCAAAAGCTATGTTATTAAGCAGCTGTAAATTTGGGAAAGCTATGTTATTAAGCAGCTGTAAATTTGAAAAAGCTATGTTATTAAGCAGCTGTTGAAAACTTCCAGGTTCTTCACATGGTAAGAAATGCCAAACTTGTAGGTCAGTCAATCATTGCTTACCTGCAAAAGAAAGGCTATCCAGAAGTGGCTCTTCATTTTGTGAAAGATGAAAAAACACGATTTGGACTTGCTCTGGAGTGCGGAAACATTGAGGTGAGATGCAACTTTGTGTGTATTTTTGTGTTATTACGTAATAATATACGAGAGAGAGTGATTCATTTTTAAACTACATATGTAAAGAACTTCATTGAATGATACAGATTGCTCTTGAAGCAGCAAAAGTGTTGAATGAAAAAGACTGCTGGGACAAACTTGGAGAAGCAGCATTGCTGCAAGGTAATCATCAGATTGTCGAGATGGCTTATCAGAGAACAAAGAATTTTGATAAGCTCTGCTTCTTGTACCTCATCACTGGAAATCTTGAGAAATTAAGGAAGATGATGAAAATTGGTTGGTTTCTGAAATGATATTTAACTAAATTTGAATTGATTTTGTAGATCTGTGTATTGTTTCGATTGTTTTTTTGTCACACGGGTACACATTCGTTAAATTCATGCATGAGTTCAGTTAGTTGAACTCAAAACACTATGTGCCTATTGTGAGCGATTGCGTCACTAACACAAAAAAGCTAAACATTTTCATTGTAATATTAGTTTCAGCAGTATCTCCATTGTAAATGTTGTTCTTGCTATGGTGGTATTCTTGTAAATGTATCCCTGCTATGGTGGTATTCTTGTAAATGTATCCCTGCTATGGTGGTATTTTTGTGCCTATCCCATAGCGGTTACTAATGTTGTAATGCTGTACAATTATTTATTTTTTAACAAGGTTTTTCTTAATCTCTGTTTTTTCGTGATGAGCTGAAATTTACGAGTCTTTTAAAATCCTTAATGTTAGTTGAATTTTGTTGGTTATATTAGTTGAATTTTGTGGGTTTGCTTTTATGTCTGTTGAAGGACTAATTAACCTGCTTTACATTATCCAATCCAGCTGAAACTTTTCACATAGACTCATTTATAGCTGGCATTGTAAGAAATGTATTTAAAGAAGACTATGTTTCATAAGAAAGAATGAAACTTGTTTTCATTTCATTCTCTACTTTGTTCCGATTTTTAAAAAAAAAATTTCAGCTGAAATCAGAAAAGATCTGAGTGGGCAGTTTCAGACAGCTTTGTATTTGGGAGATGTTTCTGAGCGAGTGAAAATTCTCAGAAGTTGCGGACAAAGTAAGATTTCCTCGAATTTAACGATAATTTAATTATGCAAATCTTTGAATTGATTAATTTCCATCTTATTTTCAGAATCTCTGGCATACGTGACAGCTGCCAACCACGGACTTACAGAAGAAGCGGCCCAACTGGCCTCGACATTTGATCTTGAAAAGGAAAAACTTCCCGCGATCAACCCGGATGCTTCTCTTCTTTGTCCGCCTGTTCCGATCATGAAGCAGGAAGCCAACTGGCCTCTTCTCACTGTTTCTAAAGGAATCTTCTTTGATGTTGCTCATTCAAAAGAAAGTTTGTGATTTGATTTCTTATCTATTTATTCTCACATTAAATAAATACAATAGAGTTTATTAAATAACATTATAATATTGGCACGCCTTTGATTTGTTTACATTTTATCCTGCTTGCTTGAAGTTCAAAACTGTCATAGAGCAAAATTGTCCTCTTGTGTGTCTGTCCGTTCCTCGATGATGTGCTACTATAATAAGCCAGTGCAGATTTAAGAAACTCCATTTAGAACAAAAATGTCTTTTGTTCTTGAGGGTGTCGCCTTAGAGAACTTTTACTTTATTATGACTTTAAGAATTTAAGTTTATCATGGCTAACTCAAAAGTTCATTACAAGCCAGTTTCCAATGTGATCATTTATTCCTTAATTTTCTTCTGTAAAGTTACTCAAATGATCTTTCATAACCCCATAATTTGATACTTTTTAGAAATAACTGTAGGCTCAGATATATTATTTTTAGGATGGAGTTTGTAATAAAATGGTATAATTTAAAATTGGTATTTTTATTATATTCAGTGTTTATATTATATATATTTGAATAAATTTGTGTAGAGGGAGGTGCCAATATTGCCTACACAGCTGATGATGAAGGAGGAGATGCAGGTGCAGGATGGGGTGAAGATGTCGTTCTTGATGAGGGTCAGTATTTCAAATTGTATTTCTTATTTATTAAAAGTATTTTTAATAAATAATAATAAGCTTTATACTCATAATCTTTGTTGTATTGATAGAAATGGTTATAGATGTATTAATACAGATGGTTATTGATGTATTGATACAGATGGTTATTAATGTATTGATACAGATGGTTATTGATGTATTGATACAGATGGTTATTGATGTATTGATACAGATGATTATTGATGTATTAATACAGATGGTTATGGTGTACCTGGAGATAGTGCTGATGTTGGAGATGAAGTAGCAGGAGGTGGATGGGATGTTGAAGATGATGACCTTGAACTTCCTGCAGGCTTGGTTAGCAACTTAATTACTCTGGTATTAGTATTGTGGTATTGGTGTTTATCCTTATTAAGTATGAACTGCCATTTACATCAAGATGATGTAAATATAAATTATATAAGTCTATTTTTTTATGGATGACAGGAAGTTGGACCTATTTCAGCAGGAGCTGAAGGAGGAACGTTTGTGCCACCGACTAAAGGAGCCAGTCAAGCATCCGTGAGTTGATTACATTTATCTTCTCTCGGTGTGTGTGGTACAATATTACTTATATTTCACAATATGTGAGTGCCACCTATATGAACGAGTTCCATTTAGGAGTGCTAATTCTGAAGTTGAATTGCTTCATCAGCTCAACAAAGTTAAACTAGACATCATATAATGAGTAACCATGTGTAAGTTGCATAAGGCCAAAAGAGTGCATGAAACAAAATGGATGCCATTCTCTTGATATGGTTTCAAAATAATTGTTGGAGTTTTATTTCCATTTAATATTTTGTATAATAACAAAAATATACATTTTCCTTAAATTTGTAGAACTGGTGCAACAATTCTCGATTGCCTGTCGATCATATACTTGCCGGATCGTTCGAGACCGCCATGAGGGTTGGCTTTTTAGTTTTTTTTTGTTTTATTTAATTCTTAAAGAAAGCATTCATGCTGAATTGTATAATATTATTAGGTAAAAAATTTACTATGGTCTATATTTGACAGCTTCTGCATGATCAAGTTGGAGTTGTTGATTTCCAGCCATACAAGGAACTCTTTATACAAATATATTTCAGGAGTAGAGCATTGTATCAAGCTCTCCCTTCACTTCATCCACTTTATTCATATCTACATAGAAATTGGTCTGTTCTTTTTTCATTGTATTTATTCCCGAGACAATTGTTTTATAATTGTGGAGGAATTATCATTTATTTGGATGTTATAAACGTTTATAGGAAAGAAGCAGGTGCTAAAGCAGGAGTTCCAGCTGTTGGATTGAAATTGAATGATCTTGTTCAGAGATTGCAACTTGCCTACCAATTAACGACACAAGGAAAGTTTTCGGATGCCATAGATAAATTTCATTCCATTCTTCTTTCTATTCCCTTACTGGTAGTTGACAGGAAGCAGGACATTACTGAGGTAGCTATCCGATTAACTTTATGCTATAAAGTTAATGATAAACTTATGTGTTGTTTTGTTGTTACTGTACAGGCTCAACAAATGATTGATATATGTAAAGAATATTTGGTTGGCCTGAAAATGGAGACTGAAAGAAAAGAAATTGCTAAGGATACTCTTGAACAACAGAAGAGGAATTGTGAAGTAAGGCTATATCAAGCTTTATTCTTTTATTATTATATAAATGTTATAATTTTGATTAAATCTATTTTCAGCTTGCAGCCTACTTCACTCATTGCAATTTACAACCAGTACACATGATCTTAACTCTCAGAACTGCTTTGAATCTTTTCTTCAAGTTGAAGAATTACAAAACCGCTGCCTCTTTTGCCAGGAAACTTCTGGATCTCGGTCCAAAGCCTGATGTGGCTCAGCAGGTTAAATAAAGTTGGACTTGTGTTAAAAATCTGGGCTGTGCCCTCCCCTATTATTTTTTAAATCTAGGTTTTTAGATACCCAAAAAATAATCTTAACAATTTTGTGACAAGAAAACTCGTCGAGAATTAATATTAATTAATATAAAGTTCTTTAATTACCAGTTATATATGCAAAAATCTTTGTTGCTTCAGACACGAAAGATACTTGCAGCGTGTGAGAAAACACCAACTGATGAACATGAATTAAATTATGATGAACATAATCCATTTGACATTTGTGCTGCATCTTATGTTCCGATCTACAGGCTAGACAATTGAACTTGAACTATTTGATTTCACATTGATGACGTATTTCAATACTGTTATTTGTAATATTCATAACTAGGTCTTATGGCACAATTGCTATTAATTATTGTTAGTTTTACATGTTATGTATTTTTATGCAGAGGTAAACCAGTAGTAAAATGTCCACTCAGTGGTGCTTGCTATCTTCCACAGTACAAGGGACAGATCTGTCGTATCACAAAGGTATAGCTTTTTAACGGCTAAAAATTTGTTCATAATCATAAGCTGGAGTTTTCTAATAAATTTGTTTTTTTTCTTGAATAATAAGGTTACTGAAATTGGAAAAGATTGCATGGGCTTGAGGATCAGTCCCATACAGTTTCGATAAACTGTGAGAACAACACTTGATGGTGTCAGAAATTCCTGCTTTATGTTTACTCAAAACTGTCATATAAATTATATTTGAAAGTTCAGACGTCTTTGCAATGTTAATTAGAACATGGTAGACCATCTTCTAATATTTTTTTGATTCAAAATGTGGTTGTTGTTGAACTTAAATAATTATGAAATGTAAATTGAAAATAATTTTTCCGAATTCCTCGCAATTGAAATTTATTGGTTGTTTGTCTTTTAAAAAATATTTACTAATCATGAGATAGTTTTCAAATCATTCAATATTAGAAAGCTCATAAGAAATGTCCAATAGGTGTTTTTAGTTAAATAGTGAGCAAGGAGGAGGTAATAGCATCAGAAAAAGAACAGGAAATGGTGACCAGAATCTGACTGGTAAATGTTAATAAGATGGAATAACTTAAAAAATGTGTAGGAAGAAGCAAAGTGAGTCGTTGACAAGAAAGTCATCCTCTGCTTCAAATGTCAGTTGTTGGAAAGACATTGTTAGCTACTGATCAACTGCAAGTTCTAAAAGTGGGTGAAAAATTTAAATGAGGCAAGGTTTGGGGGGGGCCTGACAGTCCAATAGCCACAAGATGGTTTGTTATACGAGCTAATTTTTTTCAACTCAAAACAAAGCAATAACATTGATTGATTTGGACATTTCAAACACTTCATCTATTAACAAAAACTGGTGCCAGAATTAAACTCAATCTATCATTTGATCATTATTCTTAAAAAAGACTCATTTTTTACTGTTTGTCTGTATCGGTCTTTGGTTTAAAATTAAGGGAAATGCTGTTGATGCAAAATCGTTCCCCTGTTGGTTTTGGACCATCGTCGAACACATGGCCAAGGTGGGCATTGCACTGTAATAATAATAATGTTGGCAAGCATTAACTTGTTGAATTTATAATGTCATCTTGTTATTAATACAGGTACAACATATTTTATTTTGAGACTATTTGTAGTAGCAAATTTTGCTCAAAATGTAACCTTGCTGCACAGTACTTCAGTCCTGATCATGTTGTAAGATGAATCTGTCTTTCTAGTGATTACTTCCTCAGATTTCGGGGAGTGAAAAGATGGCCAACCGCAGCTTGTTCTGTATTTTGCTTCACTCCTGGATGATAAACAAATTTATTGTTATTAATCTCAAACTTCATTTTGGAAAATCAGATTCCGCGAACTTACTCAAACAGTTCAGTACCACAGCAGGTGCAGACATATGTTCCTTGCTGGAAATGATCAACATATGCTCCACTGAATGGCTACAATTAAAATGTTTGACAGATGCATACCTGATGGGGGAGGACAGGGGTATGTTGTCTCAGGGTCGCTGTAGCATAAGTTGTTATATTTATAGTGTACCTAACTCAGGTGCATGATTCGCTTACTGTTAACTAAATTTATTTAAAATTAAAATGTTTCATTTAAAAAGATATAGGCCTACAACCTGCTAGAGGAATGTTTTTTCTCTTTCTTAAGCTAAGTCTGGACTTATAATGTTATTTTATTGTTTTAACCTAGCTTACTTTATGCAGAACACAAATGTGTAACTTGTAACATACTGTTTTGCTTTATAGGCTTATAAGCTCACTTGATAATAACTTTCAAGTGACAACATGCCCTGTTGTCCCTGCCCCTGGGGCAGGTTGTCACATATTCAGGGCTCATATATTTTGATTATTTTATGCCAGTAAACAACATTATTAATATTATTTATGCTTTTGTATTTATTTTAGAGTAATTAACCTAACTTATGCACATATTAAATTGGTGATAATATGTAATTTGGCCTTGTGCACCTCCATTAAAGCAAAACTTGAAACAACAAGCCCCGTCCTTTCATAGTTTAGGCACAATTTGCAAATATGGAAATCTCAGTTCTAAATTTTGTTATATTACTACTGTACAGTTTCAATGGATAGAGTACAAGTACATAGTACATACCCTTTCTGTATCACTTTCCCTGCAAATACAATATTGCAATGGTGTTAAACGCTTTTTCCACTCATCTTTTGGCAACTTTTTTCCATCTTCTCCTGGTTTTAACACTCCTGGAAGAGGGGTAGTTTCTGAACAGAAAAGTACAAAATTATTATTCTATAAATAAAAAACTTTTGAACAGCGCCACATGCTGACTTTAAATTTCACAAAAACTATTTAACCTTTTCTAATGTGCCTAGAAGAAAGTGGAAAAAATAATTCTGCAGAAACTAATTTCTTTCTGAAACACTTGAGAAGTCCGAAGCTCATCATATTTGACATATTTATAATGAATCAATCCTTTTGAAAAAGACTAGTAAAAATGTTGCTTACCTTGCACAGACATGAATCAAGAATTCTTTAAAAAAAAATATGATAGAATTCAGTTACGGCTACAACTCAGCTTTTAGAAGTTTAGCAGAATAATCAATACCGTCAATATATATATACAAACTTATTAAAAAACCTCGCCGGTGGTGTGTGGTGATCTTGTTTGGAGAGCGGAGGCGCTCGATTGGGTTTCACTAATGATAACGTTAAAAATATTATATTTAGATTTCACAAAATAGCATAACGCTGAGCAATATAAATTTTGTTTCAATTTATGAAATTTTTGCTTGAAGCCTCCAAGAGTGCATTAGTTGATTTAGTAGTCCTCTCAACACTCCGCTCGTCTTTATTTTAAAAAACAGCTCTCCGTTGATTGAATTGCGTTTCTTTAAGTCACCAGTTTCGACATGGCCAGCTGTTTACTTAAGTTAATTTGTCATTTTTGTTCAACAATTTTTTATATACATTTAAGCAGAGTTTTTTTAAACATGTCTCATGACTTTTAGGACAGCCATAGTGTTCTTCTTCAATTCTGCCGGTTTATAGGAATGGTAACGTTTTAAATGGTTATTCTTTACCTGTTTCTTGTTTCTATATTCGCCCACAAATCCGTTTATAAACGGACTGTCCAGACAGTCAGACCTGCTTATTGCCCTCAGGCCCGTAGCTAGAGGGGGCTGGGGGGGCTGTAGCCCCCCCCACTAGAATTGTTGGCAGGTTTTTTCACCTTATTTACACTTAAGCCAGCCAAGTGATTAGGAAGTTACGATCCACAATTTAAATTTAAATATAAATGTATTAAATAAAATTAAATAAAAAAGTGAATGAAGTCGAGATAATAGATGAACCATTGCTACAACCCATACTAAAAAGAGCAAAAGTCACAGGATAGCACGCTACTTGATTCTGTAGTTATGTCTACTCTGGGACAGAGTGATGAGCAAGAGTGTTCACTAGAGTGAAATCAGCTTCGTGCTGTTTATTTCAGCATGTTGGACAGTATATTAGGAGAGTTGATGGAGAGGTTTGTTGATGGTTCTTTTAAAGGTTTGACTTGTGCAGTGTCTGCCCTTCTACCAACATCAGACAAGTTTTTAAATGTCAACGACCTTAAACGGTTTACGCAACTGCTAAAACAAGACAGGCATGACGATGTTGAATAATATATTGCAGACGAGGCTCTCATTGCAAGTAGGTTTCTAAAAAACAAATTTCAACCAGGCTGAATGCTCCAGGAAATGAATTGGAATCAAATAATTGTCTTGACAATGATCAACCCACATTATAATGAAATGCACTTTTTAGTTTTGTTTCTCATTTCAAGCTACTACACATCCATTCATGTTTTACACATGAAAATTGTCATCAGTTTCATAATCAGTGCATGGACTTAGTCTTACAATACTATAATAACTTCAATCTTACAGTTTTAGAACAGAGAAAGAAGCTAATTCAGCTTAGCTGACAAACTTATGCTTTTGATTTTTGAATGACTTTCAATAATTCAAACTATTTTCATAATTTACATTTTTAGTGCTAGTATGACAGGGCAATGTTATTAACACAATATTGCTGAACTGATCAATTCGAAAAAACAATTTAAAGCTTACTGTCAAACCACACAATTTTTATAACAATTTAAGTATAATGATATACTTGATATATAATCTAATCTTCTATTTAGATTGTTTAGAAACTGATGACAAGTTTTATGTGTAACACATGAATGGATGTGTAGTTAGTGTTGTAACTTAAAATGAGAAGCTAAACTAATTAGTACATTTTATTATAATGTGGTTTGATCTTTGTCAAGACAAATATTTAAATCCGATTTTATTTTATTGATTTCTTGGCATTTAATACAGATGTACAAATTTTTATCAAAAATAAAATAAGGAAGTTATTGTATTGTTGACTATAACAGTATAACGGTTGTGTTAATCAATAATTAAATTTGAACAATTTGATTCAGTGCTGTCATCCCATTGGTGTGCCATGCCCGCATCAAAAATCAAGATTGTAGATAACAACAAGCATACTGTTATTTGAAAAATTGCCTGTGAAAATTGTTAATTTTTGGTATTACGAGCAACAATATTGCAACTCTTAGAAATCATAAAATCATATAATAGGATATCCAAAATTGGATGCCATTTTGTGTCAAATGCTACAAAATGCTTTGGCAAATCTCCTTATCGTGAGGGGCTTCGCACCTTCGGTGCTCGCGCTCAGGCATCTTCGGTGCCCCCGTTCGTCAGTAGCCCCCCTACTACTTTTCATAGCCCTCCACTAACTAAATCCTGCCTACGGGCCTGGTTGCCCTGCCTAATCTATCTCTTCCATTCCACCTATCCAGAGCAGGGCGGACACAGGGAACGGGTCCTGGAGGTCCGAAGTCCGAACCCTCTTTTGTTTTAAAAAACACGTCATTTAGCGCTTCCCAAGCAATTACATGGTTCGAACGCCTTCAGCTTGTACTATTAGTTTTTATTATTTGTCTTTATACTTGAACTCACCTCACTTCGAGTTTAGACAAAATTATTCTGTTTTACTTGATTATGTCACTTTTAATTTAATTTGTACAAAATGAATAAAAAATAAGGTAAGATAATGCCTATTGTTTTAAAATTTAAAAAATCGTCGGAACCAAGTTAAACAATTAAAAAGCCTATGAAAAAGCAAACCAGGACACACTTTTTTCAAAATAATCACGCAATTCTCTTGCGTTTATATCCAAAGTCTCCTATAAACTGGATGGATTGATTTCTCTAGAAACGCATTACCTGATATGGTAGCGGTATTGGGATCTTCAGGAAGGGAAACGTTACCCGATAAAGTAATGGATTCGCTTAAATGGGCGGTGGAAATAGGTTACGTGCCCATTACTCAGCTGTTTACAGAACTGCTGCACATTTTTTCAACACTGCTGGTCACCACCGCACATAGCGGAAAACCTTTTGGTGCCTTAAAATATATAAAAAGTTTCTTGACCATTTCAGAATAAATTATAAAAATTGCAGGGGAAATAAAGTTATTTCACTTTCTTGGACATGACGAATCGACCCAATCATTGCAAAATTTTCAATTCTTCAGATTGCTCAACTTTCGGCCTGTATGATAAACTGACTATTAAAACTGTATTAGCTACGGGAAAATTCCCAGATGAATTCAAACTAGCTAAAGTTAATCCTCTCGTTAAATCTGACAAGAAAAGCCGTATTGTAACTATTGTCCTAGACCAGTTCTGTCCTACTTTTCTAAATACTTTGCAAAAATCATGTATATTCTGTTACAAAACTATTTTAATAAAAATTTATTTGCAATAATGTATGGGCTTCAAATTAATCATCCAGGCTTAGGCGTTTAAACGTTTCTCAAAAAAGTGTTCGCGTCATTTATATGTTTCTTGTTCATGGATTATCAACACATTATAACTTTAGTGAAAAGAATATATTGAACATTAATCAGATACCTTTGCTACAAATCGGCCTGTTTGTGTATAAACTTGAAAACACCGTGCTTATTTGAAAGTTTCTTCACAAAATTTATAACATCCTCAACCAAAATTTACTAAAATTGAACGATTGTTGTCCAGAATTAGCTCACACAACCATCGAGATTGTTCTCCATAAAGTGTTTAGGTCCTCGAGAACATTCCACTATTAGAAATTTAATAAGATCTTTAAAAACCCTATCTTTGTTCAAGAAAGAATGCAAGGCACATCTTTCAAACAACTGCAATTCTTCTTAAGCTTTCTATTTTAATTTGTAAAATTTGTTTAATATTTGGGCATAGTGTCGTAGCGTAGGGGGGCGGTCACCACGGGCTGCACTTTTGAGGGGGCGGCAAAAGAGTTCAACAATCTTTCACTGTAGAAGAGTGAAATATTGTTGATATAAAACAACAAAGAATTAAATGGAAATGATTGATAAGAGATTTAAAGTCTCATTCAAAATAATTTATTAAAAAAATGTTTTAAAGCATTTAAAACTAGCAAGAGCTCGAAATAGTTCGCTGTGAGGATCTATTCTTGTTCGCGGAAAAAAATAATTGAAATCTATAATTGAAATCATAGAGTTTAAAAAGTAATAATTTTTTAAGCAATTTATTATCGCTTTTAATATTTTCCGCTCACTCCTTAAAAATTGCCTTGAAAATGTTTAACTGCTGAAGATTTAATAATAGGTATTTGTGTTATAAGAACTCTGAATTTTAAGCATTTTTTGCAATATGGTAAATCCGCTTCTATTCCTTCAATTTTAAACTTGATCTTTCTATATGCAGGGCCGTAGCTGACAGGCCGTTTTCTGGGGGCGGATGTAATAACCGTTTCATTTTACCGACAAATTTTTTAGTAATTTCTTAAAAATAAATTACTGGTTTTATATATTTTTTATTTAAAAAACATCTAATTTTGGTAGTGGCGGATCCAGAAATTTCATAATGGAAAAGGTTTGAAAATTTGTATTTTTTTGTATTTTTTTAAAAAAATTTTACTGTCGTGATGCAGCCCGTTGTAAACAAACAAAAGGATTTGAAGTTAAACTTTTTAATAACTCATTTCCCCCCTTTTTTATATTTGTTTTTTATTTTTATTTTTTCTCTGTAGCAATGTCAACACAAGACATCTTTTTCATTTTGCTGCGGAGTTAGGTCATCAGACCTGAGAATAACTTTTTAGCTGTAGTATTAAGTAATATTAAGTATACTAGAATCGTTTCAAGCAGACTGAAAAAAGTTATCACATATTACAGATGGCGAAATATTTTTTTCTCAAAAAGAATGGTTTTGACGCACTTTTTCTTAACTTGACTTCTCTGTCTGTCTGTCTGTCTGTCGTCAAATTTTGCAATCGATTTTAAACTAATTTCCCGATTACCTAGAGACTTAAAAATTTAAACATACCTCCGAACTGATTAACAATGCATTCTATCAAATTTTCGGATCGATTGGACAAAATCTAATTAAATAATTATTTGTGATATTTTCGTCGAACTATTTATTGTCTATGCTAATATCTAATATGCTCGTCGTTTATGTAACAGAATGTGGCATACACAATCGATTATATAAAAGTGTGTTTTTAAAAAACTTTGTTTTTTGATTCACTTGTTTATGTTCATTTATAGACGTTTTTGTGGGATTGACTATACGAGACTCTTCCATGTGTTAACCTCCAAACTCGAAAAACTCTGAAAACTTGACTACTTCTATGATTTTGTACAGCGAGATTTTTTATGGCTACAGGGATAATATAAGCAGTTGGGCTTACTGTGGGTACTTGTCGGCCTTGAAACCGTACCTTTAGCCAGTTCATGAAATTGTCAGAGAATACATTTAAAATGGTTTTTTTGTACTACTTTTCTAGACCATGGAAAAAAGGTGTTCTGGGTTGACATTGCTACAGAAAGAACTCCGCCTCGCTTTTGCGAGTCAGTCCCAAGCCTGGATAAAGGAGGAGGGAACAGTTAAAAAGATAAAATTATGATCCACGACGGGAACTACTTAGGTGCTTACAGCATTCAGCCATTTCAGTCTTAAAACACCTGGTGTAAAGGACTATAAACTATTATGAAAAAAAAATTAACTTGCAAAACCAGAAGCCTAATAACCACCAGTTAGTTATAGTTTTATAAAATATAGATAAAGAATTCACCACATTTACTGATTTACTAAAAGTGAAGCGGATTCACTTGTGCCATAAATTTGTTGCTAAAGATAAGCCGGCCAGGGACGGCGATTGAGGGAGACAAGTCTCTCCAATAATTTGTTTGAGAATAATAGTTCCAAAAAACTTACAAATTTACAGCTGAAAAGTAATTATTCTTTTAAAACTTTAGTGTTAATGAAAACGCCTTGCAGAAAGGTTTGATACTGAATCATCTGGCATCAATACATACCTCAAATTAGAATCGAATTTACTTGACGGAGAAGTATCACCATGTGAGGAGCTCATAAGAAGCTATCCTGAACTGGAGTCAAGATTTCATATATGCAGCTAGCCATGTTTCACAGTCAGTGGGAGTATACAAACATGAGCAGTGCAGTTGAAGTGATTTTGGCTATGTCTGAAGATGTGCGCCGACTTGTTTCCACAAGTTGAGCAGTTTGTTAGGTTGATGCTCATATGTCCAGTAACATCATGCGAGGCAGAGCGTTCTTTCAGTACCTTTCGTAGGTCGAAAACGTGGTTACGCAATAGCATGACTCAGTCAAGACTGAACATAACCGCAATTTGTCATGTCCATCAGAACATCTTGGATGACGTTGACCTAGACCGATTGGTGTTAGAATTCGTCAGTTGATCGAATAATAGCAAGGCGGTGTTCTTTTTTTTCTCACTCTCTTTTATCTCTCTCTCTCTCTCTCTCTCTCTCTCTCTCTCTCTCTCTCTCTCTCTCTCTCTCTCTCTCTCTCTCTCTCTCTCTCTCTTGTATCTCCTTCGAATTAGGTTTTGAATAAAAAACTAGCAAACTGCAAATTCTTTGTTTTAAATTGTCTATATAAACAGAAAAAAAAGAAAAAAAAGTGAAGCAATGAGAAAGTTTGTTTTTCTACAAAAATACCTGCATAGGAAACGTGTTTTTTTTATTTAAAAAATGATCTGAAACTCTCCTACGGTAAGACAAACTTCAGAAAATTTTCCGGTTCATACTCCTGGACTCCCGCATACAAGGAGAGGAAGAAAAAGCAGGAAAATGGTCCTCCCGATATTTAACATGAACGTTGCCTCTGAATCCAGAACAAGTTTGGATGTTAAAATGAAATGTCACTACTTTACTAAATCTATTCTGTATGTAACTCAATATATGTTTGATACCACTGCACCGCCGATTTTAATAAAATTTAGCATACTTACTCAGTTTTTTACACTGATTTTGAAAAAAATTCAGATTTAAATATTTGTTTTTTTTTTTTCATTTTTATGCTTGTCATCCGACAGGATTTGATGCTAGTTTTACCTTAAGGTATAACTGTAACGGAATCACTTGTACCGCAGATAATATTGGTTTTATATATTTGATAAAATATTTTTAATTTCTACAGTTATTCGATAAAATGGAGTATATCCCGAGACCGTAATCTCTACAACATTGCTGTAATGTGATACGTTGTATTTTTTACTTAAAAAACTTTGCTGGCTCCTACTGATTGGTCTTGCTAACTTGCGTGTTTCGAAGAAATACAAACGACACAAACATTTTCAAGTTTTTCTCCTAGAAAGCTCTAGTTGTCCTGGCAACAGTGGCAACACTTTAGTTATAAAACTAAAGATCAGATGTTGTCCTTGAAGTATCTCTCTCTCTCTCTCTCTCTCTCTCTCTCTCTCTCTCTCTCTCTCTCTACCTGACATTACCTACTTAACTGTTGGCCTATATGTGATTAAATTAAAACTATTAAAGCAGCAGCTATAACCACGCTGTCTAATTTTCATCATTGAACACTTCAGTAATGCTTTAAATTAGCACTTGTAATATAAATCTTTGTTTCATATGCTTATTAGGAGCCATTCGTTAACTCGATAGTTAAATATTTATATAAGCAGATAAGTTTCACTTTTACAGAATTATAATATAATTAGTCCCACGGTTCTTCAGTTCAATGAATGGAGTTCGTTCATAGCTAATAACTAATCGCAATTAATAAAACTAAGAGAAAGTTTCATTGAATGAAATCTTGAATAACTTCATCGTTACAGAAAGTTAGTCATACCTTTGTGTGTTGTGTGTTACCATCCCACATGTTACACAACACAAACTTTTAAAGCAAATTCTTTATTGCGTAACAAACTTATTTTTTCACAATAACACGTACCCATAAACTATGCAAAATGTTCACACTTTCACAACATTTTCGATTCCAATAAGAAAAATTGAATAAAAAATAACCATCTACATTCAATTCTACAATTAAACAAAAAGGTTTAACAGTCACTGAACAAAGTCAACGAAAACCTGAAATATTGTGGAACTTTTAAATTTAACAAAACAATAAACAGCTCAATGAGTAGAAAATATACACGGCATATTTCTTCCTGCCGACCAAACTGTTCATGTCAAATAACGGTTCAGTCCAGGAATTTGTTGTGGCGTTCAACAACTGTTGCAAGTCGGTCTTGAAATTCAGGAAGATCGGAACAAACAAGATTTCGTTTAAAAAAAATCTTCCGGGCATTATTTCCGTAATGCGTTTTGAAAGCTCTAGCGTGGTGTGATGACAAGTAGCTGGGACGGTGGAGGAGGAAATTTATTGAGGGTGAAGTTGGATGGGAGGTTGGTGTCCTGTATGACATCGGGTTCTTCCACCAGTACCCCACTGTCCCTCCTCTGTCTGTCAGAACATTCATGAACCAAGCATTTCAGTTGTCTCAATTCGCTCATCTATTTAAAAAAAATGACTAAATTGTTGAGCAGTGAGAGAAAAAAAAGTCAGATAAGTTTTATTGTTTTTAATTAGATTTACTGCTTTTCTATATAGTCTGTTTATGTCACCTGGCTGTGCGGCGAGTAGGTGTACCCTCTCATGCTTCTCTCGCTGAGAAGACTGCTTTGTTCCGAGTTATTGTGAAGTCCTTTGATGTTTTCTTCAAGTGGGAAGTAAGTTTGGTGTGTACGTGAGGAAGGTGTCAGTGATGGTGGTCTGAATTGTTCCATGGTGATCGATGGAGAAATGTTACCATTCATCGGTCTGCAAACATACGAGACGTTATATTGTTATATTTTATAATAAGCATGTCGTTTTTGAGAATTAGACAAATTTTTCGCATCAATTGAAATTATTGTTTTACGATTAAATAATGTAATACTTTCACAGAAATTACTTAAAAATCACAAAGAATTTTCTTGCCCAGCCAAGCATATCATTGGGCAAAGAATAACAAACCTTGCAATTTCTCAGCTGCTCACATGCCACTTGGTATTAAATGTTTTTTCTATTTGCTATTTTGTACATTTTAGAATATTATCAGAACATCGTTTTTGGCTTATTCTTGGAACGTTTGATCGTTATTGTTAATAATGAATGATTTTATTTAAGTAAAAATCTGATTAATAATTGTTACTTAACATTTCTAGTACTTAGCAAACAGATGAGATTCATTACCTGTCACTAGCGCTAAAAAGTCTTTTGTTCTGTGCAAGAAGGGGATTAAAGGTTCTGTGTTGATCACATGAGCAATTTACTGGATGCCCCAAAGGTGAGTCGATTTCTGCTGATAAAAATAAATAATATATATATATATATATATATATATATATAAAGGCAATTATGCTACTTAGAATTTCATATTCCTGTCTCCTCACAGAGAGGTGCCACCATCAATCAGAGTTTTTCTCCATAAATTTATTTATTTCCTTTCCACGCAGTAAATAAAACGATGAAACTCATTGTGATGTGCATTACATGGAGAATGTTTTAAAAAACATTGTGGAGGTTCGAATGGAACAATTGTCGAACGCGAATGTGGAAAATATCTTTGTCAGTCTTATTAAGATGTTGTTCTTCAAAATGCGTACTCATATATGTTTGAGATGTAGTTAAAATTTTTTCTAAATAATAGTTTTATTTTTTATACCAGCTGATTTTCATAACATTCTCAAACTTTTTATCAATTAACTAAAGATAACCCGTCAAAAATGGCGGATTTTTTAAAATATCATTATTGCGATTGCATCGTTATACATACAGAAAGGCATTGGAAATTATATAATAGATAATGATCACAACAAATATACTCAACACGACAAGTAGAACTTCTACAAAACAACATAACTTAGCAACAGCATGACAAAATAACAATTACCAGCATAACATAACAACGTAACAACATAACATAACAACGTACCAACATATCATAACAACGTAGCAACATAACAATAGCAGCTACAACAAAGTGAATTCAACATGACAATTGTAACAGCACCACAAAAGTCTCCACATTCACACAACAATGGAAAATGCTAATCAAAATGATTTGCAGTATCAAAATGTATTAATTAGAAGAAACCTGAACAAATAGACATTTCTTTTCATTTGAAGTTAAAAGAAATTACAATTTTATTCAAACTGAGACATAAAACTGCCGCAATTCATTGCGATTTATTTGGCCAACTAACGAGATCAAACATAAAAATGGTTCTACATTCAAGTAAATCTCTGCCATATTGTGGTGGATTAGTTAATATAGCGGTTCAAAACTAAAAAAAAAACCTTGTTGATGCTGCCAAGAATTTGTGATGTTTTGTTGCATGGTAGCGATGAGGGAGTCCAGATCGACCACAGTAGACCTCGAAGTACTGGGGGACCACCTGCATCCGCAATGTAGATGACCATCTTCCCCGTTGCACGTATGAGGTTTTGAGTCGTGGTGGTTCAGCGATGATTGCTTCTGAAGTTGTTGACTGTTGTGTAGACGTTGTTGTTGTTGGTCGTCTTTTTGTAGGGCTTGTGCTGCTATGACTGCCGATGTGGCTTCTGCTTCGACGTTGAATGAAAGTCCTGTCAAGCAAGCAAGCAATTCATTTATTCAATACAAAACTATGGAATGAGATGAAACGTAATTGTTGAGTTAATAATCATAGTTTCTATAAAATAAATATATTATATTAACATAAATAAATAGCATAAAGTTTTGTTGTATTTGCGGTGTTTTGCTTTCATCTTCCCGAATAATATATTATAATTATTTTTAAGCCATGAAAATTCTTTTTTTTAAATTTATCTTTCTGAACAGATCGACAAAATAAGGTTGAGAAAAACATTCAGTTAAGAAGGCCATCCATGACTTATGATTATTTATTTTCATGGCGGAAAACTTTCAGGAAAAGAAAAATTAATTTTGCTTGTTTGATGTCTCGGTGGAGTCCAACTACGTGCTTCCTGCTGCTCTATCTTTCTTCTCTTTTTAAGTTCCCTCGAAATAGAAACTTCGATTGTTTGCATAAGAAAAAAAGAATTTATTTACATTATATATTTATATATACATACATATATAGATGTATGTATGAATGTGTGTGTGCGTGCGTGCGGTCGAAAACGTTTGAGGCTTCACAGGAGTCAATGTCGCGCGAGTTAATTTTGAACTTCAATTTGTAGAATTGCACCAATTTTGTGTTATCAAATAAGACGGCGAAGAATAATTAAGCGCATCGTCATCAAGCCTGGAGAGTTGAAATAAAAGGAAAGGAGTTGAGTGGAACAGAGATGCGTGCTGAAGTGGGAAATAATTAAAGAACTTGGAGAATGACACAGCAGGTAATATCGAAGCATAGAGACAATGAGACAGCAGGTAACAAAAGAACGTAGAGAAACACGGCATCAGGTAATAAGTAAAGAGACAGAAAGCAGGTAATATTGGAAGATTGGCACACCTGTTGAGAAACATCACATTCTTCCTCACTCATACATCTATCCTTCTTTTTCTTCTTTCATTCATTGACCTCCATTCATGCTCCACTACGCTTCCCAAGCGCGAGCAGTTTAAAACTAGTCTAAAATATGAAAATAAATATTCGAAACAATTTATTTTTCTTTTTTTTCTTTCGAGGTCACAAATTTTTTGATTTTTCTATTTTCCACAAATCTCTTGGGAGAATTTTTCTGACTCGTTCCCAGCAACAAATCAAGAAGTTTTGTACTTTTGTGTGACAGCTTTCACTTAAATACCACGCTAGTCGTTTCTTTAACTTTCCCTCATCACGGCCTTGTTAGAAAACGCTTTGCCTCGCATCTTTTGCCCCAATTCAACGCTCGTTTTATTTTTTTTATCTACCCGGTCACTTCATTCGTCTCTTCCTCCATCCATCCATCCATCCATCCATCCATCCATCCATCCATCCATCCATCCATCTATCCATCCATCCATCCGTTCATCTATCCATCCATCCGTTCCCTCATCGGTCAATTCATCTCAACTATTCAGTTCAAAGGACCCGGGTTTGACCTACCCTTATGAATCAGTAAGTACCTGCCCGTCCTTGTAAATATTTAAATTTCGTACACTTTCATCCACAACTGGTCATTTGTACGAATTCGGTTCTCAACAAATTTCTCAGGAAGAATAAGAAATTTTAAAAACTAGCAAAACAATTAAACAGCAATGCAAACGCAGTACACGTAGGTACTACAAGCACAGATATGCTACATTTCATGCTCATTCTGGAAAATAGAAGAAATAACCAAAAATACCGTAAAATGTTAAAAAAGAAAAGAAAACATTCAAGCATGCAAACAAGGCCAAACTATTTCTCGATAAGTCAGCAAAAACGCCTCCCCGTGTAAGTATTCTTTCATCGCCATGACAACTATTAAACAAACAAGCCTGGAATGGTGACGGTGAGGTCATATGATAAATATTGATAAATGACTCCCACAGAGAATTTTCCTTTTATCGGCGTAGTTTCGGTTTCACATTGCAAAGAAAGATCGTAAACAGAGCAAAATTCGATCATCCACTTTTGTGCATAATTGCTATCAACATCATCACGTGATCAACATCGTCATCATTATCATCCGAATTAGGGCAGTTCGAATTTCAAGTGTTTTAAAGACGAGTGAATTTTTATTTTTTTAAATTATTATATTTACATTATAAAATACTTTTTATAAACAAAATAATTTTTTGTTTGTCCATTAAGTGAAAAATAACGTTTGTTTGGTGAAATAAAAAATGAAGAGAAGACGAAATCAAATGAGCCATAATTTAATTTCACTACTTTTTTTTTCTTCGAAATTTATGAACATAAAATGTTATGTTTCTTCCTTCACAAGAAAACGTATTCAGTATTCATATTTGCTAAATGTTGAGTTCATGAATCTTCCAGATATAAAGTAGCAAATAGCAAACAGCTGACCAGCTGAGCAATGAAATAATCTTTTCTGGAAACACGGCAGAAATAAAATATACCCGTCCATTGGTCTACCTCCTCCTTCTCCTCCTTCCTTCTCTGAAGACCCAACACAGCTGTTGCCATGAAACTCTTGTGAACTTAAAGAGAAAACGCCTCCCCCACCAACTTAACTTCTCGTCGTAAAACGAAGAAAAGAAATGATTTTATGATTTTACAACATCGTCACAAACACGAACCGCCATTTAAAATATCCAATAAACAAATCCCTCGCCTGCCTTCAAATTCAGTCGAAACTGGGCACAAACTTCTTCTACCCGAGCTGTTTATTTCTTTGGCAATGAACGGAAGACGAATGGGAAGAATAAAAACATGCCAGTTGTTTCTTCTTATTCTTCTTCAAATGTTTGCACTAACTGTTGAACCACTCACGAGTTCAACAAAACAATGATCGATGACGTCATAAATGACAAACATCGAAGCCATCTTGCACATTTTCGTGCGGATTGCAGTTCACAAGAATGAACACTTCTAACCACGTTCAACGACATCTACCGCGCTCAACCACATTATCAGCTAGGCTGAAAAAACCAGCCACATCTACCACACCAACGTCATCTACTGCACTTACTACACCAGCGTCATCTAAGTACTGCTTTTACTACACCAACGTCATCTACTGCACTTACTACACCAGCGTCAACTACAGTCTACTGCACTTACAACACCAGCTACATGCACCACATCTCCAGCTCTAACCAAATCACATACTATCAGCACACTGCTCTCATGGCACCTGGGCATCTCACTCACACGATGGTGGTCATTAATAAAAAATGACAGTTTGTCATGTTGAATAATGAGCACAATAAGATAGAAATTTATTTATAACTTAAATTGGAACAAAAAAGAAAAATGGCTTACTTTTATTCCGAGGGATGGGCTGGTTCGATCTTTTTCTTCCTCTTCCACAGCACCGACAAACGAGACACACAATCAATAAACAGCACAAGATCAAAGCCATTCCTACTCCCGAACCAATAATGACAGGGACTCTTCAAAATTATTAAAATAATTATTGGATTTAATTTAATGTGCATTTGACACAGTAAATTAAATTAATTTGTTACTTAGAAGCCTGAATAAAAATATTTAAAAATATGCTTACAAATCGACAGATAGAATCGAGGTCCCGTCGGTTGGGAATTGTGCTGATGAAGAAATTAGGAAGGGCACGGATGGGTCAGAAGTGGTTGATCTTGACGTACTCGAGGTTGGTTCTGGGCAGCAGAATCTTTCGCCGAGGTCACCGCAGCAGTATTTGTCGTCTGGTCGGCCCCATCTCTTGCAGTAGAAACCGTTGTTCCAGATGCCATTCGTGTCGACATAACCGTGACAAAACTCGTGTTTGTCCACTAGATTTAAAAGAATTAAGTTACCAGATCAGTTGGTCAATAATATGTCTGTATATAAGTTCATTAAATATTCAAATATATGCTGACAAAGCTCTGGCATCTGTTTAATAGTGTTTACATGGGGAAGGTGACACGATACGTTATTGGTTGGACGTTATGAATAACCAGATGATAACAGATTTAATTTGTAGTTTGCTTTTCAGGTTGGATTGAAAACTTGAGAAAAAGCAAGAAATATGAAAAACTAGGAAGTACAATACATTTCTTTTAAAAACCAGCAAAAACACTGCATGAGGATGTGCGTAGAAATATTTGCAATAATAAGACCACGTCACAACAGCACAATCTCCATACATCACCGTGCACAACAACTGTTCAAGGTTTCTCAGATTATTTGGAGTTTTACGAATTCAAAACCGCGCAGAGCCTTATTATTATTATAGTAACTTTGAGTTTTTAATGAACCTCATCCACAAAAGCTCTCAATCGCAAGCATTTATATCAGCAAGACGTTTTATGATGATGTTGTTTAATCTACTATATAGTTATATCATCCGTGTTAAGCGTAAACTTTAACTTACTATTAATACCAATTTATTCAAAATATTTTAAATTAATCTGAAGTAGTTTATAGAAATTTAACAAGAGCTTCTAACTTACTGAATACAGGTAACAAAGAATGACGAATTAACGACGTAAAAGCAATAGACATGAAGCCATTTAAAAAAAATCTCGAGTTGCCATCATGGCGGAAGGCGAGGTTGGGGACATAACGGTACATACAGAGAAAAACATGAAATCAGTTTTCAACCTCCACTTGTCTGGAAGTTATTTCATTGATTTAACGCCGTCTTAATCAGATTAATCGCCGTTATACCTGATAGAGTGAGAAGTGGTTGCTGGAATTCCTGGCGTTCCCTTCCGATAGCTTATTTAATGTCATTCAAACTGCAAACTGCTCAAGAATATTTTTTTAAGCATAGAAGATTTCTTTGAAACAATATACTATGTTGTTTCGAATTCCGGCTTAGCGGATTGTAAAATATATTAGGGATCGCATTGTTTCACAAAAGTATGTAGCACTAGTTGATTTGTTTTGGTATTGAATAAATAATGCGTGGATAACATTTTTAAGCTTCTAACACTCTTTTGTAAAATTTGAAACTTAAAAATTTCGTGACAGAACTTCGCAATGCGGAAATTTAATTTCATCTGAAAAAAGATTTTAACATAATTTCAAAATTAAAAAAAAGCATTATCGATTTTTTAGTATTTTTTTCTTCGCGCAAATTCAAGAAAGTCCTTAAGCCGAAGAAATGCGCACAAATAGAAATCTTAATGTGGACCAACATCTTCATCCTCTGAATATTTCCTGGCATGTTTGAGTACCAGATTGTGATGGCAGCCAACTGTTGAACAGAACGTACTGCCACTCAGAGGATAGAATAATTACATAATTAAACAATTCAGCTACGCTAAAATGCAAGAAAAAAAGAACAGATGATGCAAATAGAATAATAAATAAATAAATAATTATTTATTTATTTATTTATTAGAGTTTTTATTTAATTATTTGTTGGTAATTTATAAGGACAGTTTGTTTATTTTTAGTCACCGACCACTCCAGCCAATCAGAAGGTGTCAGTATGCAGTAAATGCAGAAGACTGATTGGATGGCACCAATTACATCTGACCTAATTACATGTGACCCAATTACATGTGAGTGAAACCGGAAGAAATTGTCAATTACACGCCAATGAATTTAGTTTTAGTTTCAGTGCGAAGATTCAACTTTGTAATTTGGTCGTCTGTAATTAGAATAATTTAGAGACGTCGAAGAAGGAAATCTTCACGCTTTGAAAGATCTTGTAAAAGCTGTACTTTATGAATATAAAGACAACAAACTTTATTGAAAATACTAATTTAATAAACTATTTATTTGAATTAATTTTTTTCGAACCTGTGATGTTGAAGCAAAAGGATGAGTAAGTACTTCAACGTACTTTGGCATGTAATTTGTATCAAAATGTACCTGGATGTACTTGGCATGTAATTGGTACTTGGTACCAAATTTTACCTGAATGTACTTGGTATGTAATTTGTACCGAATTGTACCTGAATGTTACTTGGCATGTAATTTGTACCAAATTGTACCTGAATGTACTTGGATTAGTTGGATTGCTTGATATATTTTTGTGCTACTTTTTAACGAAGCGATCTAACTAATTTAATAGTAACAATTATTATTAAAAGTATTATTATTCACACAGCAATTCGTAACAATTATTACATAAGCATTAACTTAACGATCTACTTAACAACAACCATCGATCAGATACAGCGGGCTGCATTAGCGACAACACATAGGTGTCAACTGAACGCGACAGAGATCACTAATAAAGAAATATAAAGTGTTTCGAATACATTGAAATGTCAGTTTGTCTATCTTTGTTAAATTATTGTTTGTATTTATTATTTATATCTTTCTGTTCGTCTGAATTGGTTTATTTTGATGAAAAGGCAGTCGCATGAACGAACGAATTGATGAACGCATGAGAAAGTAAATGAAAGGTAAACTGACATTCTCCACTGAATGAATGAATGACAGCCCTCATTTAATTGAACGCCACGTTACATCATCATCATCATCATCATCATTATCATCATCATCATCATCACCATCATCACCACCACCATCATCATCATCATCATTCTCGTCGTCGCCATCGTCATCGTCATTACCCTCATTAAAACACCACCCTATAGCAATAATCTTATAAATATAATTTGAAAGTAAAGATTGGCAAATCATTTTAAAAGCAATAGAACGGTGACCCGTCAAATGGGCCCCCGACAAAAGGGCCCCGACATTACGGCCCCCGACAAATGGGCCCCGTCAAAACGGCCCCGTCAAAAGGGCCCCGACAAAAGGGCCCCCGTCAAAACGGCCCCCGACAAAACGGCCCCGACAAAAGGGCCCCGACAAAAAGGCCCACATTCTTAGCCGTATTGCTTAAAGCCCACTTTGTATAGCCTTAATTTTATGCACGACAGGGCTCCCGACATAACGACACCAGGTTTAAATCCGTTGAGCGTCATGTGTGATTTTGAAAATGCTTCTCAAAATGCAATTATAAGAGTTTTTCCAGCTACTAATATTGTTGGATGTTTGTTTCATCTTGGACAAAACCTCTATCGGAAAGTAAGCCAGCTTAACCACGCCGATGAATACAAAAATGATGAAAACTTTCGTATTCATGTCAAAATGTTGCTAGCGCTTAGTTTTGTTCCACCGGTTGACGTAGCCAGAGCATTTGATGAGTTGGCTTTAACTTGTCCACCAGCAATGGGTGATGTAGTCAATGTAGTCGATTATTGGGAGGACAACTATATTGGCAGAGTAAGAGTGAACGTTCGGGTAAATCCACGCTTTCCAATACCTATTTGGAATGTTCATGCTCGGGTACATGATGGCCTTCCTCGCACCAACAATTCGGTGAAAGGGTGGCACCGAGCATTCCAACAGTGCGTCGATTGCCACCATCCTTCAATACATAAAATTGTTGATCATTTTCGCAAGGAACAAGATCATGTTGAAATAGAGCTGCAACGTTTCAGAGATGGTATTCAACATCCTGCTGCATCCAAGCAAAAGTACGTTCAGCTCAATCGAAGACTGGAGGCGATACTACCAATGTATGGGCATGTGGCAAACACCTAATACCTTAGAAGATTGGCTCATAACCTTACAATTTGACAGATGGCTCTATCTAATTTTATTTGAATTTAATAAATAAACGAATTCTATGTTCAAATTTGATTTAAACTTTTAGCTGAATATATGTTTATCAAGCCTGTTTAGATCTATTTTAGATATGATTTTTTACCTATTAAAACTATTAGGATTATATATATATATATATATATATATATATATATATATATATATATATATATATATATATAGGTTTTTGTAAAAAAAATTGAAATCGGTCACAAAATAAGCGAGCGGGAGAGCGAGCGGAAACGGGAACTGGAGAATAAGCGGGAACAGGAATGGAGAAGCAAGCGGAAACGGAAAAGCGACAGAAAGCGAAAGAGCGAGCAGGAAAGGAAAAGCGACCGGAAACGGGAGAGCAAGCATGAACGGGAAAAAGACCGAGAGCGGGAGAGCATGCGGGAAGAAAACGGAAGCTTGAGAGAAAAACGATAGAAAAACCTCTAAAAACCCCGGGCAACGCCGGGTACCCAGCTAGTGTTTGATAATTGAAAATGAAATTTCAAGTTTTTTAAGGATTTATAGTAAGGATGTTCAATAATTTTTTTCATTATAAAATTTATCATTTTTTCTGTTTATAAATTCACGATAAATTACAATTAATGATAAAAATTAATTACTAAAAATTAATTTAAAAGAATAACTAGAAGAAAGGGACTATTAAATATGGTATACATATGTACACAAAATCAAGGCTATACGAGATAGGCTTTAAGCAATGCAGCTAAATTATGGACCCTTTTGTCGGGGCCCTTTTGTCGGGGCCGTTTTGTCGGGGGGCGTTTTGACGGGGGCCCTTTTGTCGGGGCCCTTTTGACGGGGCCGTTTTGACGGGGCCCATTTGTCGGGGCCCATTTGTCGGGGGCCGTAATGTCGGGGTCCTTTTGTCGGGGCTCTTTTGTCTGGGGCCCATTTGACGGGGTACCCAATAGAACATTTGCAAACTTGCATGGGAAAGTCAAAACATTTAAATTATTGTACTCAACAAAACATTTAAATTATTGCACTCAACAAAACATTTAAATTATTGTACTCAACAAAACATTTAAATTATTGTACTCAACAAAACATTTAAATTATTGCACTCAACAAAACATTTAAATTATTGTACTCAACAAAACATTTAAATTATTGTACTCAACAAAACATTTAAATTATTGCACTCAACAAAACATTTAAATTATTGTACTCAACAAAACATTTAAATTATTGTACTCAACAAAACATTTAAATTATTGCACTCAACAAAACATTTAAATTATTGTACTCAACAAAACATTTAAATTATTGTACTCAACAAAACATTTAAATTATTGTACTCAACAAAACATTTAAATTATTGTACTCAACAAAACATTTAAAATATTGTACTCAACAAAACATTTAAATTAGTGTACTCAACAAAACATTTAAATTATTGTACTCAACAAAACATTTAAATTATTGTACTCAACAAAACATTTAAATTATTGTACTCAACAAAACATTTAAATTATTGTACTCAACAAAACATTTAAATTATTGTACTCAACAAAACATTTAAATTATTGTACTCAACAAAACATTTAAATTAGTGTACTCAAAAAAACATTTAAATTATTGTACTCAACAAAACATTTAAATTATTGTACTCAACAAAACATTTAAATTATTGTACTCAACAAAACATTTAAATTATTGTACTCAACAAAAAGACGACCACTCCAAAGCTGTAATCTGATTGGAGGTGACTGCGCATGTCCAAGTCAACAATAATTTTTTATGTGCGGTATGTCTCTTAAATGTTCATATGTATGTATGTAAGTATGTATGTAAGTATGTATGTATGTAAGTATGTATGTATGTATGTATGTATGTATGTATGTATGTATGTATGTATGTATGTATGTATGTACGTACGTAAGAATTTATGTGTGTGTTCGTTTGTTTCTATGTGTGGAAACAAAATATTGTCATACATCTTTTAATAATTAGTTATTCTTCTCTAAATTTCGTTACAAAACAAATATAATGAAACTAAACATTTCAGTACTTAAAATGTTGTTTGAAACAAAGATAAACCATTTTTCTCAATAGATCATATTCTCTAAAATCTTTCCAAACTTTTCTGAAAAAAAAGTTGAAATAAAAAGAAAGTTGCAAAAATATAACGAGAATGTGACGTTTACAAATAGAAACATTAAACGTATTTAAACAGAAGCAGCATTGTTTTTTAAATTCGTTTGAAGTTACTGAAAAAAGAGGTGTAAAATGTTTGAGAAAACAAGTTGTTATAAATCAAACTTATTTAAAAATTTGTCACAGACAAGTTCAATTTGTTATTTAATAATAATAATAATAATTATTATTATTATTATTATTATTATTATTATTATAATTATTATTATTTTAACTATGATTATTAATTATAGGCTGATATTTTTCTATTTTGGCATATATACCAACTGGAATTCGAAATCAAGAATGGATGATAAAAAGGAAATGAATAAGAGAAGAAAATGAAAGCAAAATAAAATGAAAGCAGAAATGCAGCAAGAATGTTTGTACACACGTCTGTCATCCATTCTTCTCTTCCAGCCATCTCAAATACTTCCACACAGCACTCAACTTCTTGCATCATGTGACTTCCTTGTGATGATTTATTCAGATTTATCTCACTTGAATTCAAAATTTCAAAAAATTTCCAACAAGAGTTGCCGAAACTTCGAACAAACTGCAGAATAGCTCTGTTATAGTTGTGATATTTTTATGAAATTCATCTCTCCATCTCCTATTTATACCATCTGTCATTCCCCAATTCATTTCCTTCCTGGCAAAGTGATGTATGCACTGTCATTAATTCATCTTCTCATTGTTTATCCTTTTCCTATTTCTTTGTATACGAATGTACAAATATATTCAAAATAAAATGAAGAAGCCAATCTTCAAATTTCCAAGAAATTTTCCTTAGTGACTTGGATTGAAATTTATAAAACTATCTTTCGCCACATTTAACAACCAATTTTAAGTTATTTAAACGTTCATGCAAACTTACACGACTAAACTCTCATCCAGATCTTCACTGTTATGTACAGTCGGTACAAAGACATGATTTATAACCAATGTTTCAATTCTGTACAGAACAGTACAGTACAGTACAGAGATGTAACGTTTAATGGAGGCTCAATGAAATGTGCACTCCTTACTTTTATTCACGCCCGAATACCCCCAGGCATCATGGAAGTTGAAATCATCGGATATCGATCTGAGTATCAAATGAAATGAATACTTGTAGATGATCATGTGGTGATGTGGTCGTGTGTGTGTGTGATGCGTCTATCAATATTAATATCTATGTATGTGTGTATTTAAGTATGTGTGTATTTAAGTATGTGTGTATTTAAGTATGTGTGTATTTAAGTATGTGTGTATTTAAGTATGTGTGTATTTAAGTATGTGTGTATTTAAGTATGTGTGTATTTAAGTATGTGTGTATTTAAGTATGTGTGTATTTAAGTATGTGTGTATTTAAGTATGTGTGTATTTAAGTATGTGTGTATTTAAGTATGTGTGTATTTAAGTATGTGTGTATTTAAGTATGTGTGTATTTAAGTATGTGTGTATTTAAGTATGTGTGTATTTAAGTATGTGTGTATTTAAGTATGTGTGTTTTTAAGTATGTGTGTATTTAAGTATGTGTGTATGTATTAGAGTACTTACTGCACGGGCCGGACCGAGATTTTGATGCCAAGTAACTTGGAGATCTTTAAACTCTCTTCTTAATCCAGTCACTGATATTTCTGCTAGTGGTCTTGCTCCTGACGCATTGCTTGACTACTTCACGCTGAGGATCGAGGACATTCGTCGAACCACAAAAGACGCCCTACCTCCGCTTTTCAGTTCTTGCCCGGCCGATGTTCCGGTTCTGGCTGCTTTCGACGATATCACTTCCGAGGAGGTCGAGTGCCTACTCAATCGCCTTGGGACTAGACAGTGTGAGCTTGACACTGCACCTGTCTGGCTCATAAAAAAACTCAAAAGCGTGTTTGCTCCTATTATTTCCCACCTCGTAAACACTTCATTTCTAGATGCGTCACTACCAGCCAGTCACAAAAGGGCTATCGTCCGACCTCGACTCAAGAAAACGGGGATGGATCCCGTTGATCCCAAAAGCTACCGCCCCATATCAAACCTATCGTTCATCTCAAAATTTATTGAACGTGTCGTTCACCGTCAGCTTTCTTCACATATCGAATCGATGAATCTGCTTCCGCAGGTTCAGTCTGGTTTTCGCAAGTACCACAGTACAGAGACAGCAGTCGGGAAAGTTTACAACGACATTATTCTTTCACTTGACAGGGGCCAACCGACTGCGCTCGTGCTCCTTGACTTCAGTGCAGCTTTCGACTGTGTCGATCATGTTCTCCTTACTGATCTCCTCCACACTAGCTTTGGCGTGACTTCAACCGCACTTGACTGGATTGGGTCTTTTCTATCAAATCGAACACATCTTATCCGATTGGGCCGGGCGACGTCGAGAGTATCGGCCGTTGACTGTGGTGTGCCTCAGGGTTCAATCTTAGGTCCACTTCTCTTCATCCTTTACACAAGCCATATTACTCGAATTGCTTCTTCTCACGACGTGCAGACTCATCTTTACGCTGATGATACTCAGCTGTACATTCATTTTGACGTAACCGACCTGCAGTCCGTTAGAGAGCGTCTTGTCGCCTGTGTCAGCGAGATTCGCGTTTGGTCCTCGTCTATGAGATTGAGCCTAAACCCCTCTAAAACAGAACTTATCTGGTTCCATCGAGGGAACATCTCAACGCGACACCTGGATGACTGTAGTCTTCAAATCAGTACTGACTGCGTCATCACCCCCGTGAAGTCTATTAGAAATCTTGGTGTGATACTGGATAGCTCCTTGCTAATGAATCTACATATATCGGCCGTGGCACGATCTTGTTTCTTCCACCTACGCCGCATCCGACAGATCAAGGGTGCCCTAAACAAACACTGCGTGCGGATTTTGGTCCAGGCTCTTGTTATTTCTAGATTAGATTATTGTAACGTGGTCCTTGCTGGCCTGCCGATGACTGCTCTTCGCCCGCTCACTGCGGTTCTTCATGCTGCTGCACGTCTTATCGGTGGCATCTCTCGACGGGACCACATCACGCCTCTTCTCCGCCAACTACACTGGCTCCCCCTACCGGAAAGAGTGACCTTAAAACTCTGCTTACTGGTTTACAATATTTTAACAAATCGTGCCCCTGCCTACATGACACGGATGATAAGCCTGTGCTCCTCTCATTCTGGTCGTCAACATCTACGTTCGTCCTCCCATGGTGACGCTGTCATCCCAAGAACTCGTCGAAGTTTCGGTAAACGAGCATTCGCCGTTTCCGGGCCCGGTGCATGGAACCAACTACCTAAATCTATGCGAAGTGCTGTTCTAAATGAAGACTTCAGAGCATTGTTGGAAAAACACTTTTTTAATTTGACATATTGTTAATGGCATTCTTAGTGCAAGACTCTTGTTTTGTTTTAGATAAAATAAAATAAAATAAAAAATAATAAAAATAAAGTAAAGGGACTTTAGGCCTGTAAAACGGGCCGGGCCTGGAATTTTGCGTATGTAACGGACCGGACCGGTCCAGGCCCAAATTAGCACGGAATGGGCCGGACTTATAATTTCGGGGGGGGGGGTTCAAACCCCAGAACCCCCCCCCAGTGGGTGTGCCACTGATCATCATCATCATTATCATCATCACCATCATCATCACCATCACAACTACTACAGAGGCACAAATAGCATGCAACAGGTTGAATAATAAACTAGCGTGACATTCAATGAAGCAAGAAACCGGTCTAAATGTTCTTATCATTTCTTATTTACAATTTTCTCAGGAAATAAAAATTTATTTTCATTAAAATATTTGTTTAATTATTTAATCAACACAACTTTGTGTTGGATTCAGACAGACAGACAGATAGACAAACAGAGAGACTAATAGATAGAAACAATGAAAGATAAAGAGACGAAATAATTTGTCTAAATCGAGAAAATATAAAATTAATCGATGATCGGACATGAAATTTCTGCCGTCCTTCATAATTCATTTAATTTCTTTTTAAAGGAATTCTACGGAAAGAATAAAACGTCAATTCCAATATGTCGTGTTTCCGTGGAATGAAAATATATGAAAATATACATTTTTAAATGAATTGTTTAGAAATAAACAAAATTCTGCAAAAAATGTTTGAAATGTGCTGAAGAAACTGACCAATTAATTGCTGACCTGCTGTTTATTTTTGACTGAGTATGAAAGGCTGAATGAAGTGTGAAGCAAAAAGTGTAAAATAATCCATAAAAAGGGAGAAAAGGAGAGAGAAAGAGAGAGAGGGGACAAAGTATTTAACCAAACGCTAAAATGATTTGATTTCTATGTGGCGGTTACATGCACCCGGATTAGTCTCACAGCAATCATCAGTCGCATCGCTTCTTCCATCTCTACGAGTATCATCATCATCATCACCTCTACCACCATCGTCATCATCTCCACCACATCCATTGTCACCTCCATCTCATAATAATCACCACCAGTGACACCCGTCACCTCTACCAGCATCATCATCATCATCATCACCACTATCAGCAAATTCATCACTACCTGTCACCTCTGCCTGTATCATCATCACCACCTGTATCATCATCGTCACAGCCACCACCACCACCATCATCATCATCATCATCATCATCATCATCAGCGACACAATTCTTATCATATTCGACACATCAATAATAATAATTTATTCGCTGGAATTCATGTCGCGATGATCCATGGATTGTGTGAAGTCGATGAAGTTATGGAAGTGGAGAATACAGCAGGCTTGTAGAGGCGTCATTTCAGCAAAAAACCATGGAGTGGGCGTAATACACATTCCACAATTTTATCCTCATAAAATAGCTGATAACCAGGGTGGGGGTAGAATTAGCTACTTTTCCAAAAAAAAATATTTTTTTCCTGAAAATTCTTGGGGGAGGCTATCTGCTTCCCCAAAATGACGCCTCGGCAAGCATGCATCATGCATGAATGAATCATCGAATGAATGCATCAACATCGAATGAATGCATCAACATCGAATGAATGCATCAACATCGAATGAATGCATCAACATCGAATGAATGCATCAACATCGAATGAATGCATCAACATAGAATGAATGCATCATGCTATTTACTGCACTCGTGCCAATCGGTTTTTTTTCTTAGCACTGAACGCTTTCTGTTCAGTTGCATAGATAAATAAGAATGCACTGAAGCAACAATGATGAACAAAGAAATACTTTCTTATTAATTGTTTTACATTTACACGAATGCTTTGCTTACTAATTACTAAACATCTGAAACTGAGAATATGAAGCTTTCTATAATTCTTAAAGATTTGATTTGCATCATTCGCACCACAAGTTAACAAAGAAAAACAAGGATGGATAAAGAAGTAATTCACAGGGATGTAATTTGTCATAAAAAACGTCAAAATATTCCTTAAAAGAAGACAGTGAGCGAGGAGTACATGAAAGGGGGTTCGTTGAAGAAGGTACAAGCCACAAAATTGTGTCCAAAATCACCACCGATGCTATTTTATTTTATTGAGGGCCTCAATTTGAGGGCACCTATACTACCTGTCTAGTCCCTCAGTTTAATGAAGTGTAAAACCTCTTGGTCATTTTGTTCAGGAAGTTTACTAACTTATTTTTTTCGAATACGTTTTAAAAGTAAATTGCATAATATTATTAATAAAATACATTAATATTACAATTATTATTTTGTAGTAGTAGTAGCAGTAGCAGTAGCAGCAGCAGTAGCAGTAGTAGTAGTAATAGTAATAGTAGTAGTGGCGGTAGTGGTAGTAGTCGTATAAAATCCTCACCTCTTTGTGCTTTGCTGGCTCGTGCTTGAGGCATATATTCTGAAAATGGAAACATAAAAAACTCAAAGTTAATTTAAAGTTTTTTTGATTGAACAATCAAAAATGTTTTCGTGCAGTCGCGTGACACTTTTGTGACTTTAATTGTCGAATAAATTGTTCAACATTTCTTCATTTTCTCAGCCTTGTGTGTGTTCTTGTGAGTTTTCCTAATTGAAGTAATGAACACACATTCAACAGTCACACTCAAACTATTAAACACAGACACACGCACAGACACACACACAGATACACGCACACACAGACACAGATACATAAAATGACAAGAACCTTCAAAGAAATAAGGCAATGTACTTCAAGAAACATGGAGTCCTTCTGACAAATTGGTCAGGGACTCAAAGGGGTTTCTGTTATCTCCTTGGAACGTTTTTGTAGCTGCAGAAGAGTACAGAACTCGCTCATTGAGTCGTTTATCATCCTCATTCTGACAGTACAATGTTACTTTTATTTTGGTTTATGTACAAATAATTATTTATTTGAAATTAACTTTTTACAACGAAATATTCCCAGCACAACAATGTACAGGACAATCGACGACCATCATCATCATCATCATCATCATCATCATCATCATCATCGTCGTCGTTTTTCAATAAAAATTCTTACTTTTTAAATTTTAATAATTCGGTTAAGCGATTCATTTGAAAATATAAGCCAATCAGAAATTATATTTTCTCGTGAATTCTTGAAATAGCTCCAAAACATTGTATTTTTGAGCGTGTGCCATGTGTGTGTATGTGTGTGTGTGCGTATGTGTATGTATGTGTATCTTCGTCCGTGCACAACTAATTTTAGAAAACTATCAAACAGAAGCAATCGAAAGATAAACCGCCAGGGATATCACATGAGTCTTTCTTCTTCTAAATGTTTCCTGGGCACAATTAGCTCCGTTGCCCTCGGGGTCAGGTGGCCTTCTTCTTAAGAAATTAGCATAATTTATTCAAACACAATCACCTTTTGTGAGGCCACAGTTTTGTTCTCTTTTCACCTCCACGTGTGGCAATACAAAACGCGTTTTTGTTATCCAAGTGGATTAGCAATCTACGGAGTCACCCATGCGGAACATTCCACATGAGGCGAACTGATTCGTACAATAAAATAAAGAGGTCAT